>CM068374.1:450161285-450596285 GCA_034769895.1 Magicicada septendecula
AGTTTTACCATAATTTCTCGCAAACAGGCGCCTGTGTTCAAAATGAACTCAAATTTTTATCCTTGTAATTTATTACCAATTTTACATTTAGCTGTAAAATTTTATTATTTTTTAGCTAAAATTTTGCGCCCCCCCCAAAGTGCCGCGCCCTAGGCTACAGCCTAATGTTTAATCCGCCCCTGGTTGTACAACCGTGCAATCTAAGCACGAGCCACCACTGACGTTCACGTTAGAAAAGACATTGGACGCGTGGAAAACGCAAGCGTGGCAGTCGGTGATGCTCGCGATCAATCAGATATTGTCTTCCAGCTACGCACATTCATGTTACGTAACAAGAACACTTACTCCGCCTATTGTCACTAATTGTAAGCTTCCTACGTGTCGCCGTAATTAAACGGAACGTAATTGTCACAATTAATAGTCTATTAAACGCTGAAGAAATCATCTTGCTAACGTTATAACGTTACTATATTCAATTGTTGCGACATCACAGAACAATCTACGCTACATAAGACCAGTGGAAACTTGATCGTTAATGGATTTGCTGAAGGTAAACCAACATCATTTACAGTTGATACGGGCGCAACAGTGTCCATTGTGCGCCCTGACTTAGTCAGCAACCGACGGCCTGTAATTAGCTCTTGTACAATACAGACTGTGACTGGAAGCCCCGTCAAGGTGCTAGGAAAGGTAGACGTACGTGTACGCCTGGGTTTTCTCGAGTTTAGCCACCAAATGCTCGTTGCAGGCATTGTCGATGAAGTGATTCTTGGCACGGACATTATGAATGCCTACGGATTCGTTGTGGACTTAAGAGAGAATGTCCTGAAGGTTGGCCAAGAGAAGATAAAGCTTTGCATGGCTAAAATGACAGGGTCTACCAACCATTCGATTAAACAAGTGGCATTAGCCGAAGAAAAAGTCAACCGGTCTGGTCAAGAGGAACCCTCCCTATTGCAAGCCCAAATGGAGGAAGAACTAGCAGAGGAAATACAAATAAGTATAAGGACAAAAGAAGTGATTGGAAAGCCAACTATGGGTGTCGAAACAAAACTCTTGCTTGTTCCTGAGCTGATAGAAGCGCCCGATGGAAAAGTGGCTGAAGATGAAGTTACGCAAGAGGTTGTTGACGAGAACCAAACAGACTTGGATAAGCCAGTGGTGTTTAAGTCATCAATACATGACGCAACGGGAGTGATTCCAGCAAAACTAGTGGTTGAGCGGAAGACTCGCATTCCTGGGAACTTGATGCTCGGATCACATGAGACTGAATTCGAAGAACCGGAGAATTATTTTTCGGAAGGACGTCCACGTAGTCGCCTGTTCGAGTATTACTTCAGAGACGGTTTGCCAGTTCGGGACGAACAGGCTTAAGGAGAGGCAGTGTTACGACATCACAGAACAATCTACGTGTTTCTCGAACGATCCATTGGAAGCCGGCTGAATGTTGTGGCGTACGTGATTTCAACATGCGCTTGCGAGACTTTTCTAGACGCCGCCAGCCTCGCTGAGTGTGTCAAGGCCGCAATTAATTACGTCGTAGTGTAGAGATAACGCGTAGTTGTGGAATGTTCTGGTCTGTGAGCAGGGTATAAATACAAGGCGTCGGCTCCCTTAGTTCAGTTATTATCGGGCGATATTACTCTGTGCGTTCAAGTGGTTATTAGTGCGGTTCGTAATATTCTGGCGAAGTATTACGTGTTTGTATAATTATGCGAGACTATTGTAATACAATTGTGTTTTATATTCTATTAGTTAACATTTTTATTGCGTGTGAACAATTTTTATTTAATTTGTTGTAAGAGACTATCTTGTTAATTACAAACTGTTTAGTTGTGATAATTAAAGCTGGTGATTAGTGACGTAATTGGTGTCTTGTATTTTGTTTTCCACTGTAGACCGTCGTAACAATATCCTTAAGTTCGTAGTACCGTCAATCAATGAATTTTTTGGTGAAGGGTTTGTGAGGATCGGTCAAAAATATAACACAAATTTTAGCTTAACACAAGATTAAACCAAATTACATAATTGAACATCCCTTAATCTGTATTTTGCTACAATATATTTTACTATGCTATATGTTGACTGGTATATGTACGAGGTTTGTTCAAATAAAGACAGGACTTTTGAAATAGCGCTCCGATCAGTGTACGGAGCGTGTTCCGACATGTGGTGCCGCCTAGCGGCCACCTTCGGCAACTTAACCCCGATTGTTGCGTCGTTCTACTCGTATTAGTTGGCGGCATAAAACTGTCGAAGTAAACACGTGCATTCACCGTTCTGCGAAGTAAAGATGAAAGATTTTATGGAGCAGCGCGTTTGTGTGAAATTTTGCTGCAAGACCGACAAAACTTTTACTGAAACGTGGGCTTTGCTTCAGCAAGCCTATAAGGAAGACTGTATGAGCCGTTCGCAGTGTCACGAGTGGTTTAAACGTTTTAAATCAGGTAGAACGTCGATTGAGGAAGAGTCAAGATTGGGACGACCTTCGACGTCAACAATCGATGAAAACATCGATGCTGTTCGTTCCGTGATTCGTGCAAATCGTCGTTTGACTGTGCGAGAGGTTGCTGAGGAAGTCGGCATCAGCATCGGGTCGTGCCACAAAATTTTGATCGTAAAACTTGGCATGCATCGCGTCTCTGTAAAACTCGTGCCACGTCTGTTGACCGACGACCAGAAGGAAAACCGTGTCAAAATCAGCCAAGAGCTGCTTGATCGTGCCAGTACCGACAAAAACTTCATAAAAACCATCATAACAGGAGACGAAACATGGGTTTATGGCTACGACATCGAAACCAAGGCGCAATCATCACAATGGATTGGAAAAATGTCGCCCCGACTGAAAAAAGCACGCACGAGTCGGTCAAACTTGAAGTTGATGTTGATTATTTTTTTGTTGATTATCGAGGAGTAGTCCACCACGAATTCGTGCCACAGGGTCAGACTGTTAACAAGGAGTTCTACGTACAAGTTTTAAGGCGTTTGAGGGAAGATGTGCGCCGGAAGAGGCCTGAGCTGTGGAAAAACAAGAGCTGGGTGTTGCATCACGACAACGCGCCAAACCACTCGTCTCTGCTAGTTAGCCAATTTTTGGCCGGTAACGAAATAGCCGTCCTTCCTCACCCTCCGTACTCTCCAGACTTGGCCCCGCGGACTTTTTCCTGTTTCCAAAATTGAAAACCACCCCGAAAGGACGTCGTTTTCAAAGTGTTGACGAGATTCAACAGAATTCGCAGAGACAACTACGCACCATCTCACAAAACGAGTTCCAGGGAGCATTCCAACAGTGGCAGAAACGATGGGAGCGGTGTGTTGCAAGCAGGTGGGAGTACTTTGAAGGGGACAAACATTTGTAATGTTGTAATTACAGTAATAAAGTTTGTATGACAAAAGTTGGGTCTTTTTTTGAACAAACCTCGTATAAACGTTTTCTGTACCAATTCTAATATCTAATGTTGTTTACTGCTTTTATAATTAATTTAAAAATACCATTACATTATGAGTAATTAAAATTGTATATTGTATAAATTAAGCTCAGTGATATTATAATTCTCTCGTTGTCTTTAAAGAAAACATTTTAAGATATAAAACAAATTATCTCAACTCCTTCACATATACAATGATACACACATACGCACGCACACCCGCGTGCGCACACGCACGCACACACATTCACATACAAAACACGTTCAGTCAAATCATTTTTTTGTTGTGTTTGACATTTCTTTTGTATTCATACAGTTCTGATGATGACAATTACTGTGTAACGAAACGTCGACACAAATAAGTTAAAATTTGTGTTATTATTTTTGACCGATCCTCACAAACCCTTCACCAAAAAATATATTCAGTTATACTATATATATCTATCATAGACTATATATAGATATTATACTATAGGCTATATCTTTCTAGTTCAAGGCTGCTCAACTTTCTATTACTTCAGATTACCTGAATACAGTGTTTCTTACTTGTTAACCAATTGCTGAAATGCTGCTGAGACCCACCCACCATAATATGCCTACATTTTATTAATCATCATCATTATCATCATCTGCAAGGATTAAAGCAAGGTGGTTTGTTTCGGTTTTAAAACAGGCAAAGTCTAGAACTGGTCACTGCAGCGCTTCCTCGGACGTCCCACACCTCTCCGTCCCCTCGGTTTATAGTTCCAGAGTTGTTTGGGGATGCGGCAGTCATCCATTCGGCAAAGATGTTCCCACCAATTCAGCCGATACTGGGCAATCCTGTCGAGTATACTCATAACATTCAGTTCCTGCCGTATATTTGTGTTTCTTCTATGATTATGGAGAGTAGGCCTAAACCCTGCCACGTGCCTGAGAAATCTCATTTCAGCCGCTTGGATACTACTGGTCTAGCCTTTCGTTAAAGTCCAATTCTCAGACCCATAAAGAAATGTGGGAATATTTTATTAATACCAAATAAAACTAATGTTGTTTACTTATTTAAAATCAGTATGCTCCTTGAGATGAGGAACCTGGTCATTATATTGAACGAAATAAATTTATTGTTAGATAAAAAATCAAATTATCAGATTTTAAACTGTGGGTATGCACGATTCTTATCGTTAGCCGATAAACACCATGAGGTGTCCATAGCTTGTTTAATGGAGGAGGTTGTTACCATGCTTAATGGCTGTTATATTGTACCGTAAAAAGTAAAAGAAAAGTGACAAAAACCACGACTTCATTGCTTTTGTTTTAGTAAAATAACAATTGTCAAGCAGATGAGCATTATTAATTTTTTTATTGTTATGAACACAATAAACACTAAAAATCATGAACACTGAATTGCGTGTGTGTTTTTTTTATTTTGAGTCAATCTTATAATCATAATACCTAAATGACAAATATTTAGTCCTAGCCTTTAAATTTACGTAAGCCTATGTTTCCGTAAATATCTATAGGCTTATGTCTAACACTTTTCACAAACATATACGCAACTGGTAACATCATATTTGAAGTTTTGTGCAAACATAGGTTACATATTTTTTGAAGGCTATCGAAAAGTTGCAAGAGTGTCGATAGGTGTCAATTCTGTCAAATTATTACAAATATTGGGTTCGTATGAAAAAGATTTTCATAAGTTTTTACTCCACATAGACTAGTACACCTTTTTTCAATATTTGACTTCCATTTGTGGCCAAAAAATTACAAAATGTTTAGTGTACATACTTAATTAAAGCGTTGCTTTAAAATGATACCCGGCATAGATTTGTAGTAATATTCCAAATTATCTTCTATTTTGGGCCCTGGTCTCCTAAAATCTTAAAATTTCTTCTTCTTCTTCTTCTTCCTCTTCTTCTTCTTCTTCTTCTTCTTCTTCTTCTTCTTCTTCTTCTTCTTCTTCTTCTTCTTCTTCTTCTTCTTCTTCTTCTTCTTCTTCTTCTTCTTCTTCTTCTTCTTCTTCTTCTTCTTCTTCTTCTTCTTCAGTCCAGAATTAGGCGACATTCATCTGTTCCGGTCTCTATTTTCAAGCCATCTTTTGCGTGGTCTTCCCACATTTTCTTTAGAGACTTGTGATTGTTTAACGTACCAGCCCGTTGAACAACCCTCTGCCTGGAGGACAAGGTAATTTGTACTCAAGGTTTTCTTCCCATAGCCTTTGGTGAGCCAACACCTAATTGCTAGGCAGCAACATGGTCATACCCTGGCAGGGGTGAACCGAAGTTGTTCTTCTCTGCCTTCACCGCCGTTGTGGTCCTCGTCGGTAACCCTGGACAAGAAGATAGCGTTACACTCCGCTATACTGGGTCCTCAGCAGAACTTAGCCACCGAGTTACTAGTCGGTCCTATCCCCGAGATCATGGTCGTAACTTGGGGCCTAACTTTGGGGGGGCAGGGTAAAGCTTCATAAATTCAAGTGTGTAGTGAGACCATCTATATAATAAAATTAATAAAATATGTTACATGCAAAATTAGAAAGTTTAGTAATAATTCTTAGTTAGTAAATTAGGGACAATTTCATTTTTTAATGATCAACAAACCTTTCTTCATAAGTTGTACTTCCAGTTATGTTTTACCTAGAACAAATATACTCTAGGCCCTATAAAACATAAACAATTTCAGTTTTTACAATTCTTATACCCAGTTTTCGTAAACGCATCTTCTCCCTTAGGCACACTGTAGGTCTCTAGCGTTTGTTTTTTTCCGAACAGAAATATTATTTTGACGTATATCATTCAAATCTGTCAAACGTTCTCGTCTGATAACAGTACAGACGTTGATAAATAGTGCTTACTGTGATCGCAAGCACAGAAACTGTCTCCTGTTTGACTATTTGTTAGTTTTTATTTATAACAACTGGAAACAAAATGTTATAATGTTCGGAACATTGGCCCCCCTCTTGCTCCCTCCCAAGTTACGCCTATGCCCGCGATAAGTAACACTATGGTCTTGTAACGGCTATGTTTACTGTGTTCGGAATCTCATATAAGGACTGACTTCGGACTGATTTTTTATGTTCTAAGTCATAAGTTTATCTACGTACAAAAGTGTGCGGTCAGCGGATGGCTGCCTTATTCCATGCAATCCATTGTTTGATTTAGTCACTGGACATCACTGTCTCCCTTGGATGACACACAGGTTCAGAAAAAAGTACATCTTGTGTCGCCAATCCAAGTATAACTAGATTCTAATGATAGATCCACGTTATGTAATTATAATTATGATTATAATAATTACCGCCATCATCATCATCATCATTACATCAACGAGATCGGGTTTTAACCAAGTTGTTTGTTCCGTCTTCACATCCGCCTCTAGTTCGGCCAGTATGCCAGTACTTATACTTTCATGTTCAGATTTACAATGTTTTGTTACCTTATTTCCCGTTCCCCTTACATTCGTTTCTGTTAACAGCAGGCTATTCCTTGCAATACCCTTATTTCTTCGTTTAAACACTAAATATATTTAATTTACGTCTAATGTTCTCACTTCTTTTCGTATCCAGTAAGGGATAGCCTGTTATGTATTTAACCAATTTATTTTCTGCTCTTTCTGATCTTTTCGTTTGGTTCTTCATGATGTTCAACATTCATATTTATATACTGTACTACAAGAGCAGATACAGACATCACTTTATAAAATCTCAGCGGTATGTTCTGTCTTGCGTATTAAAAATTTGTTTAATTGTGACGCCTAGATATTGAAATCTAAATATATTTAGTATCAAAACAAAATAAAAACCATTCTGGAATGAATATGGATCGGATGTGCAGTAACTGATTATCTTAGCTTTTTTGTACTAGAAAGCAGAAGCTTGAAACCATAAAGAAAGCGTTGGATGTCGTAACAGGTAAATTTCTTAATACATGAACTATAGAAAAAGAAGAAGGCGAAAAAGCAACAGCAGCAGCAGCAGAAGAAGAAGAAAAAGACTAAAAGAAAGAAAGAAGAAGAAGAAGAAGAGGACCTTACGAATATAAATTTATTGAATTACATCATTTTGTTCCAGCCGCTACTTATTGATGGGGAGCTATATTTAATACAAATTATAACAACTATAATCACAACAACAGATAATAAATAATAGATAATAGAGTAGATAACAGAGAAGAGGGAGAGACAGAGAGAGAGCAAGACAGGCTTTATTAGTTCATTAAGAAAAATATGCTCCAAATAATCTACTTGTCTTTTAAACACCGGTTAGAAGTCATCTCTCAGCATCTAAGTGTGTATGTAAAAAGGGAAGACAGAACAGACAGATAGTTAGATAGATCTGTAAGCAGATAATACAGAAAGAAAGAGGGGAGAGAGAGAGAGAGAGAGAGAGAGACAGACAGACAGACAGAAACGTCTTGTATTCACAGTAACTAGAAGAAAATTTTCAACAGAAAAAATGCGTAAACACTCACTATATCGATAACTAGATTCCAATCAACTGATAATCATCTCTTGTACATACATAATCGAACGACCACAACGATAATAATTAACCGGTTAATCGGTCACGTATTCGAAATATATAACGAGAGATTTCCAATCAGTGTTGTTAATAATAAGGATTTCGTTTTTTCAGCGGCTACTGGGACGGGTCGCGAGCTCGCGCGTCACATTGTCTGGGAACGATCGCTTCTGCCGCAGATGTGACAGTCCCACGGCGCGCACCCATCACGGATTGAGTAATTTACAAACAAACAAGGGTTAGTCAGCATACCGGAAACGGAATAAATGACCATCATTAACTTGATTTCCGTTTTCCGCCGTTCGCCGTCTGGAATTACAATGGTGTTGGCTTTACGCGAGACAAGATGCCACCAGTTGGGCGAGGCTGTTTCCCCCCACCACCACCGCCACCCCGTACGAAAGGGGAACGCTGAGTCGAGCATAATTAGTATTATAAATGATTACAAAGTGGTTACTTGTGTGCGGCTGAGTGGATTTAAATCCCAGCACTTAGTCAGTGGTCTGTTTTCCTTCGAGGAAGTATCGTGTCTGCTCCTTGTTTGTAGTGGTTACACTAAAATATGTATGGCTTAAAACGGATCCACCCCATAAGTTAAACATACAACTATTCCTAAGACACAATTATATTTCCTTCGTCATCATCACCATCATTTTTCTTCCCCTCCTTCTGCTTCTTTTCTTTTTGTTCTCCTTCACTTTCAACTTCTTTATCTTCACATGACAATGATGGACCAGGAGAGACAATACGAAGGTGAAGAAGAAGAAGACTACTGATAACATTGCTTAAGTTCAAGATTCGACGCGGGTACGGTTATTGCATATCTTTATCTAAAGGCAACACTTATCGTTGCAACCAGCAATTCCTATCTTTCTTTTCAGTGTATCATGTATTTAAGTTGACGACCAATTACTTTTGGCTCAAGATTTTGAAGACATAGAGTACATGACTAGAAATTGATACAGGAATATCAGAAATGGGGACTAAAGGAAAATATGAATAAAACAAAATACATAGCAATAGGTGACCTTCATCAAGACTTGATATTGGAGGATGACGCGGGGAAGATTTCATATACAGAGGAATACAAGTATTTAGGGGGTGAAAACTAAGGCCAGTGGGAAGCAAGACAAAGAAATATAATCCATAAATAATTTGGGAAAGATGGCTATATCTATATTAAATGGAATCCTGTGGAATAAGCAAATTACAGCAGAACTAAAACCAAAATATTTAAAACCATTGTTAGAAGTAGCATGACTTACGGCTCAGAAGTTTGAACTACTGATAAACACACAAAAACAAAATTAATGACAGTAGAGATGGACTTTTGGAGACGTTCGACAAGAGTATCCAGACGTGAGAAAATTAGGAACGAAGTCATTAAGGACAGAATGAATCTGAACAATTCAATTGTTGATTTTATCCAAACAAAAAAATTACAATGGTATGGACACACGAAAAGAATGGGACAGGAAAGATTGCCAAGGAGAGAGTCCATTGGAATGGACCCTACCAGGAAGAAGGAAAAGAGGAAGTCCAACTATCACCTGGATAGAAGAAATTCAGACTATATTGAGGGAACGATAAATTGAAGAAGATCTTTTGATGGACAAGCAGCAGTGGTAGATGAGAATGCAATCACTTTTGTAATCTTTGGATCCGAAAAATGTGTAAACATTGTATAGCCGGAATAATAATAATAATAAATGTATTTAAGCTCCCATCATCATCTTCACAGCGTCCGACAATTGTCTATGCAGCCGACGTCTCCCGGCTTTCCCAACAGTTTTTCTTCAAAAATATTCAGAATAAATCTGTTATGTGTACGCTCATTCTGTAAGTTTTCTTTCCTGTAAAAAGTACAATAGTTTTTGTGTTTTCCATCTGTTTAACTGATCTGTATCACCCTTCTGTATAACTTGGTCTCCACATCTTCTTCCTTCTTCTTCTTTCCCATTGCTTCTTCAAGTTTTATTTCCGTGAAGCAAAATATTATAAACAAAACTTTTTTACAAACCTTCTTCATTTCTATGTAGAATTCACTGCTTAAACCTCTGAAAATGCAGAATCCATTGCACGGGATGTCAAACTCACTATCTGTTTGTTTGAATTCGGTGCAAATTGCTTTTAAAAACCGAGTGACTCCCAGAATAAGGAGTGCCACCTCTATCATGTGCTAACGGCTTCCTTGGAGAGCAAATGAGCTGGTAGTGTCCCAGGGTACTTTATAGCCATTGAGAAGAGGGAAACTGCATCTAAAGGCGGAAAACTACTCCATTAGTCAATGGTATTTAATAGGAGAGACAATGGAGTTCCTAAGAGATACCCGAAGGCAGCAATCATTGAATAGTTAAGTAATTAATTTCTGACAATGTACGCTGAACCTACGGTTCGACAGGGAAAGTGACAGGAAATCCCAGGTCGTTATTTAGTAAAACCCTTTTGTACATTGTAACACGAAATCTCAAAACAGCACTGAAGAGTCATCATCATCATCAACCGTGGCTTTACAACCCTTGGTGAGTCTTGGCCTGCTCCAAGAGCCGATTCCATTCCTCCCTATTGCATGCCTTGGCTTTCCAGTTTCTTATGTCCAGCTTTACGAGGTCCTCCACTATCTGGTCTTTGAATCTACTTCGGGGTCTTCCCCTTTTTCTACTACCCACTCGTTTATAGTAGAAAATATGTTTTGTAGGCTGTCCTTCATCCATTCTCTCTATGTGTCCAACCCCCTTAGTCTGTGTATTTTGATTAGCCTGACAATGTCCGGCTCTTTGTAAAGATGCTATAATTCATAATTGTAGCGCTGCGCCACATTCCATTTTCTTGTACTTCTCTAAATATTGTTCTTAGAATCCGCCTTTCACAGCACCCTAGAAGTCTCTCGCTATTTTTTGTCTGTCAGCACTGGCCTGGTAAGTGTTTTGTAGATTTTGTATTTCGTGCTTCTTGAGATGAAGCTAGATGTCAGGCGCTTTTTTAATCCATAATATGTTTTATTTGCGAGATACATTCTTCTTATTTCAGTGTTTATGTCATTAGTACTGTTTATCTGGGACCCAACATTATGAACTCTTTTACTGCCTCTATATTTTTTTCCTATTTCAAGGTTTTGAAGGGTTGGGTTTAAAGGTAGTTTGTTGGCAGCATACATATATTTTGTTTTCTCCATGTTTATCTGCAGTCCAAATTTACTTGAGGCTTCCTCTAATGCTGTAAAGACACTAATGAGATCTCGTTTTGTCCTGCCAATTAGATCAATATCGTCTGCGTATTCCAAGAGCTGTATACTTTTGTTTAGGATCGTAGCTCTTGTGTTTATTTGGGAGTCTCTTATCAATTTTTATAGTGCTAGATTAAATAACATTATTGAAGAGTAAATTTAGTAAATTATAAATATTGACATACGCAGCTTTATCTCACGTGAGCGTTGACAACAAAAATTGATTAATTCCGCATTTTAATATTCTTATTATGACTTTCAAAAGACATGATTCGGATACGGAACGCGAGAAACCGACCCGAACACGTCCTGCAAAGAATTCCACCAGCTTGATAGACACACACAAGCAACTACAGTACGAGCTGGTTTCTAACAAAACGTTCTTGTCATTTTTTCGTTAAAAGCCGCCTGGCATATGGTTGACCAAAGAACACATTCCACATTTTATAAGCCCCAGTCTGATTCAAGAACTAACATTATGTTTTTTGTGTGTGTGTGTTTTTTTAATTCTCCACCCGAGAGAGCAGACGAGTAAAATTGTTTTTCTGGTAACTTATTTTTTTCAATAGTGCCGAAATATTTTAAGTGTACAGTATTTATGTTTTCAAGGGGAATGAAAATTCCTTAAGCTGTAGATTCGCAACTCTGCTTCGGCGATCGAAGTAGAATAAAGTATATTTACTGCTGTAGCCTTTTATCCTCTTCTGTTTCTTCTTCAACTTCTTCTTAATCGTTTCGGAGAAGCATTCATATACATTATGGAGCCTGTTCAATAATTCAAAGGTGACGGTATTCTGTAGAAGATATAGTTTACGTTCAAAACTGTGGAAAGACACTTGTTGCTAAGGGAAACTTATTTACAAGTTGAATCAAAGTGGAAAATTATGATAACCATTGTGAATGAAGAGAAACTCGGAACAGGCTGGTCTGAAGTTTCGTGCTGCATGTAAGGACGTCGTTGACAGAAGGATTGAAGAAAGCAACAAAATGATTCCAGAAAAGAGCTTGAAATACAGAACGGAAGTACGATAAGCGGAAATGAGAATGGGAAACCGGAAGATTGATACATGAAAAAATGTCATTTCAAAGGAAAATTGAGCATACTGAAAAATAAAATACAGTAATGAGACACAAAACGTTTAATGGAAAATAACTAAGCAAAAGAATCAAACGACATTTATCGAAATGGGCGTAACAGTTTTCGGACACAAAGTACAGTTGAAATAGTAGGACGTGAAACTGTTCGCGCAGATCGTAGAGGCGGTGGCAAGGAAGGCAGTGCAGGAAGTGAGGTGTGAGAGGTGACCAACCATGTCACAGAACCAAATGGGACACCGGCTATGCAGCTCTTCTGAACACAAAACGATTGGACGGAAAACAACGCGTCAAAGTTACTCATGCGCAGTGAGATTTTCTTCACACTGCGCAATCAGGCACCCGTTTCTTGTCTAATTATATTTTAACTTTAATGTAAGAAGCGGGGCCACCGTTGGAGTTGTGAGTTGTTGACTGAGACCAGACCACCATATAGGGCAACCGACCTTATGTCGGCTAGATTTTTTTATCGACCTTCTCTGGTCTAGATCCGTCGTGTTCTATTATAGGACCACCTCGAAAAGGGTGTGGCTCTTCACCACGCACTACGGTCTTGAGTAGGTAGACGCTCTGGTCCAAACGGCTCTATATTCCGCATATCCTACTCCTGGATGTGAAAACATCCTAAGGTCCCCTTCAATACACTACTGCATGGTTCTGAAACTTGGGTCATAAAGGAAAAAGACGAACAGAAGACACAAACAGCAGCAATGAACTTTCTGAGATCAGTTAAAAGGTGTAATAGACGAGATCATATAAGAAATGAAGAGATAAAAAGTCATCATCAGCATTCTCAAGGTTTAAACCAAGAATGGTTTGTTCCGGTCTCAAATAGGCAAATGTTACAGCTGGTCACTCCAGCGCTTCCGCGGACGTCCCACACCTCTCCGTCCCCGCGGCTTATAGTTCCATAGTTGTTTGGGGATGCGGCACTCATCCATTCGGCAAAGATGTTTCCACCAATTCAGCCGACACTGTGCGATCCTGTCGAGTATACTCATAATATTCAGTTCCTGCAGTATATCTGTGTTTCTTCTATGATCATGGAGAGTATATCCTGCCACGTGCCTGAGAAATCTCATTTCAGCCGCTTGGTTGCGACTGGTCTGGCCTTACGTTAAAGTCCAATTCTCAAACCCATAAATAAGTGTGGGAAGAGCTATCACCTTATAGAATTTTAGGCGTGTTTCTTTACTTGGTGACTTGAGAGTTTGCCTAATGGTCCCGCACATAAGGTTGAACTTATGCAACTTATTCACCACGTCGTTGCTTGCATTATAAGACACACTGTGTAGCCCAGGTATTCAAAACTGCTAAGCTAAGAGATAAAAAGTGATTTAGATATTTTTGAAGTTAATCAAAGGATTAAAGAATACAGAAGAAAATGGATTCAACACATCAGTAGAATGGAAGAAAGTAGAATACCGAAGATGGCGAAAGATTACAACCCTAGAGGCAGAAGAAAAGTTGGTAGACCTAAGGAAAGGTGGACTGTGGAATAGAAGAACTGTGGACCGTTAAGAAGAAGAAGAAGAAGAAGAAGAAGAAGAAGAAGAAGAAGAAGAAGAAGAAGAAGAAGAAGAAGAAGACGATGATGATGATGATAATGATGTAGGAAGCGTATATAATCATAGTAGTCATTGGTAACGTCAAAACGAATCGTTTTGGTTAACCGGTAAAGGGAGTAACCTTTCATGTTTTCTTCTAGCGACGGGACACGTTGCGGAGAGCAAAAGCTTTCCTTATTCCACTCCCCCGTGTCGTGGGGTCGGCTCCTACGCAGTGTCGTGTACAATTTAATTAATCTACGCCGGGCATCCGCAGGGCCCAAACAGGATACAGACACTCCACGTCCTGCACTCTACGCAAGTACTTAAATCAATTGATACCCTTATTGTTTTATCCACTGTAATTGGTCAGTTCATTCCATTATCGTTTTAATACAATCAATCCAGTTAAGGGGCGCTCTTTCTCAGGCCTCTTATATTGTTTTATTCGTATCGTGACGTTATTATGAAAAGTGAATATAAACTACCTATGGGGTCTCGCACGTATGTATTTTCGTAATTATTATGGACTTGACAGCCGTTAATTCCGATGCCAGGTTTGAAGTGTTGATTAAAGACAGTACGTCAATTGAACAGGTAGATGAATTTAAATACGTAGGGGCACTAATAACACGGGAAGGCCTAGGAAAACCCGAATTCCAAAAAACGAATAGAACAGAGCAGGAAAGTTTTTGGAAGCTTGAATTCTATTTGGTGGGACAAACATATTTCGAGAGCCACAAAGATTTATATAGGAAAAGCTTTTGTTGAGTCAGTTCTGTCTTACGGCTGTGAGGTATGGACGTTGAGCACGGAAATTATACGACAGTTGAATGCCGTGGAAATGGATTATCTCCGTAGAAGTGCCGGGGTCTCAAGAAGAGAGAGAATATCCAGCGAGGAGATCAGAAGAAGGATGCATGGATGCATCGGAAGAAGACACAATTATTAACAGAGTAGAACGAAGAGGCTTAAAGTGGTTCGGTCACTTACTCCGAATGGATGATCAGAGATGGCCGAGGAAAATATTTCAGTGGAAACCCCCAGGAAGAGGAAAAAGGGACAGACCAAGACTGTCCTGGTATAAAAACATGAAGAAGGCCATGGAATATCATAGCTTGGCAGAAGAAGATCCACAGGACAGAAGTAGATGGCGGTTAGGTGTGGGTATGCGGCAATAGTAGATGAAAACCCTTTTGAGAGAGAGATTATGGACTTGATTTTGATGAAATAAATTTTCTTCAAAAATGACATAAACGTCCCGATTAAATTACCTAAATATTTAAGAAAATGGCCGACAAATTTGGACTGAAATTCTCTTTTCGCATTACAATAGTACATAATTATACTATCATATTTTACGACGGTCTCCTTGGTACAGTGGAAAACAAAATACAAGACACCAATGACGTCACTAAAAACCTGCTTTAATTATCACAATTAATAATTCGTAATCAACTCGTACAATAATTCAGTTAGATTTGTTCACACGCAATAATAATGTCAAATAATAGAGTTCCACACAGTGTATAACAAAATAACACTTTCCACAATACTTCGACAAACACTCGATCCGCGTTACAAACACTCGAGAAAAATCGCTCACGAAACTGACTTGACAATGTCAGACGGTCTTGGTTTTATAGGTCGTGCAGAGGTCCAGTATAGCTTCCCTTCTTACTGCACGCCGGTTTAATGCGTGTCTCGAGTGTTCTTGAACACACTAGAACCTACTTGTGCGCGGCCTTGACTAAGGCAACACCTGCCACCACACTAGGCGGGGGGGGGGCGAGGACTCTCTCGGCTATTCTAGGTGGTTTCATTCGTAACAATATAATTCTGGATAGGGTATACTGTGAAGTGAAGACATATACCACCATAATGTAATGAATAGTTATGGTTATGGAGATGATGATGATGATGAAACAATGAAGATGTAAAATAATAATCCGAACCCACGTCACTGTCGGAGGACAAGCAACGTTTCGGCTTTTCATCTGTCGAACGTTTTTCTACTGAAGTCGGTCTGCGGAGATATGGCCGAAACGTAGCCTATAGTCTAGATATAACGAAAACTTAAGCAATCGGTCACAGTCCAACATCTCGGTAAATAATGTTGACTCCGCGCGAGACAGGCTACGTAACAGGTGGAGGGATTTATAATTTGTTGTCAGGCCGCTGATAATACTCATTTTAACCTATATCTCTAAAACCCGGGCAACGTCAAAACAGGATGGGAATTTGATAAAGAGGTTTGAAAGGAAGCTCTTGAGGTGCATTTTGGGAGTTACGTGTGAGAACGGCCTGTGGCCGGGCTGTGGCTGATGATAATGAACCGTATTGTTACATAATGCGGAACGTTGGTGAGTGGTGTCGATGGTGTTGTTCTACAACCGTCTCGACTAGCCCGGCCGGTGTGTGTTTCTACCAAAGCCGCGCTGAAGTTTCCTCTAGAATTTTCTACGCTTGTTAAGGACGCATATTATGGCACCCCCAGACTATAAATAGCTTACACCTGCCGCGCTTACTTTTCAGTTTACTTCAAGTTTACTCATCGCGTTTCAAGTGGTTATTAGTGAAAAGTGATTATTGTGCGGGACTCTATTAGTCGACATTATTATTGCGCGTGGACAAATCCAATAATTTGAATTATTGTACGAGTATAATATTGTTGAATAATCTGTTGATCACAAACTGTTAATTGTGATAATTAAAGCTGATTTTTAGTAACTTCATTGGCGTCTTGTATTTTGTTTTCCACTGTACCAAGGAGACCGTCGCAACAATATGAATGGGATACTCTGTAATCGAAGCCGAAGTTGTGGCTTATCATGGAAACGAACTTGATCGTTCCAAGACAATAATGTGAACGGCAAAAATGTAAAACAAATTCCATACTTCACTTACCGTAGAAGCAACATCATAATATCTACTGAAAGCAGCATAAATTTCGCGTGATCTGCGGAATCATTAACAGAATACTCCGCAATGGAGTGCGAAGAGACACAAGAATGAAAATGTATAAGTGGTGGCTGCTACTTTGTTATATGTTATACACAAAGAGCCACATAAATTCCAGTTTATAAATACAATGAGGCTTAAGTAGGTTAAACATATTGCCCGTATGGAGGAGACCGAACCAGAAGGGAAAATCGTCATGGGTCATCCAGGTTGGAAAGGAAAAGAGGCAGACCCAAACTGAGGTGGATTAAAAAAACTGAAGATGATCCGAGGTAGCTGGATTCTCAATATTTTGGATCCGATTTTGGATCTGAACCTTCCCTAATGGCGTCGCCAAAGGAGGTCAAAGCTCTTAGTCCAAATGTCGCCAAAGCCCTTAGAGGAGGCCAAAGCTGTCTTAAGCTGCAGACGAGATGGAGGCAATTTGAATTTATCATTAAGTTTTCGTGTGGTGGTTGTGTAGTCTTGTTGTATCGATGCGGTAACACGTTAAGCTGTCGCGTTTTAAACCCGCCTTTGGACTATCTTCAATACATTCAGTTCAGTGGTTTCCCATTCCATTCATTCATCTTCGGGCACAGTTTTTATCTAAAGGGGCACAGGGTAGTTGGGCCTCTAGTCTCGTAGTCGCCCTCTAAAGAGGCCGTTGAGATTCAGTAAAGTGTGGAAATTTCCTATTCCGGGGGTTACCCGGCGAACGTTGACTGAAACAGAAAACTCACTAAAACATCATTTTAAGGAAAAAAAGGAAAACGATAACGATAGTAAAGTACATCAAACGAAGATCTTTACTTCTGAAGTCCTTAGAAATTCATTTCTTTTTTTTTATTTAAGGTTGGCGAGACAATTTGTAATTTATTAGACCACATTATTTCCTACAGTATAATAATCATACGGAAATATTAAAGATTATAAAATTTATTAAGAATACTCAAAAAAAGTATTTCTTTACCGTAATATCCCAATAAGAATGTGATAAACTACTGTAAGAAATAAGGGGAAAACGCTAATATCGGTCACAAAAAAGATTAGCATATAATACAAAATATAAATAACTAATACAAACTATAGTATTGTAATCTATAAAGTGTATAGTGTAGTAATCTATTGTATTTAAAATTAAATTTTAAACCTTTATCTGAAACGCCGTAGTCGAGAAGAATTGTTTCTGTTAGACTGTACTCTAAAATTTACTGTCTATTCGAGATAGAATTCTATTTGTTTGCTTTCAGGCTAATGTCGTCTGAGGCTTTTTTTATATTGTAGAATTCATATAAGAATCGATTTAAATGTTTTCTTTTCTATTAGCGAAGAAATTAAGTGGCCAGTTTTTCTCTTATTGTTGTTAATTGTGTGAAACAGTTTTATGTTTTCTGTTAACTAATAAACATCAATGAAAGACAGAACAATTGCTACTATCGACGATTTTAAAACATACCACCACTTAGCGTTCTGACCTCACTAACAACATTTTTATTATATTTTTATTTTATTTTTCTGTCCGCTGAACTATTTCCAGTGGTTATTGTATTTAAAAGTCATAAATACTTTGTGTCCCCGTTTCGTTACGCAGCGGTCGGCCGCTTCGTGTGCGGTCCATCGCGACTGCTACCACGCTTCTGTGTCCTAACGGTCAGTTTGTGTGTAACATAATGCCGTGCAAGAATATCGACCGTTTTACATAATTTCATATAAATATATCTCTTTGCCTCGAGTTAACAAACACGTGCGCTCAAGCAAGGGAAATTATTAATATCGTGTTCTTCGTAATACAGTATATCATCGCAAAATATTGTAGGAGTCTTTTTAGATAGAAATTAACATATGAATTACAGTGTAATAGGTAAAATATTTTGCCATAAAGTAAATCGGAAACTAGAGATCGATTTACGACGTCACCATCGTTCTTGGGGTACACAGTTTCGATCCATTTACCGTGGTGTTCACAAATGCTCGTCCAATATTTCGGTAACGTGTTCCTTGCATAATTACAAGAAAAAAAGTTCCTGTAAACATAGGTCCAAAAACGTATAGTTTTCCATCTATCCGCCATTTTGTATTTTTTAAGGAAATTTTATTTCTCGAAATCTGGTATGTTTTACTCCAGAACACTAACGAAATGTTAGTGTGAGTCTACCATCAAACTACAAAAATAATTATTGGCAAATAGTTTTATCTCCCATTTTCCATCATAACTCAGTTGTTTGAAATTGCATTGTAACAAATAAGGTATCATTTTGTTCACGAAATAATGCTTAAGATTTTATCTAATGGAACATTATTCCATAAAATAATAATTTGTGAGACATGAATGATTTAAAAATTAAAACAGCCGCCATTTTGAAATTTGTAAATGTAAAATTAAAAAAAAATTTCATTCTGTAGACTACGTTACTGGGGTAACATGTACCGGATTTCATTAGAATATCTCACTCCATTCTCGAGAAATAAAATTTTCCTTAAAAAATACAAAATGGCGGACAGATGGAAAACTATACGTTTTTGGACCTATGTTTACAGGAACATTTTTTCTTGTAATTATGTAAGGAACACGTTACCGAAATATTGGACGACCATTTGTGAACATCCTGTATAATCGGTACATATTTTCCGTCGGACAATATTCGTATAATATAAAGGAAACTATTTTTTCGTCCGGTTTCTAATCAGTGGCAAAGCTATGAGACTAGTTACTATGTTACCGATATATTACAAATGAAAGAAAATTCATATAATAAATAGTACGAGGTCTGTTTCAAAATTAACATTCGATTGCTTGGTAAAGAAAACTATTATACAATCCATATTGCTTTTCCATGTTACTACCCACATACAAGCACTTCTTATATCGTTGCTCCAGATTTTACAGTCCCTCGTTGATAAACTCTGCCGTAAAGGTATCAACCAAGAATTGACACCATTAATGGAATCCTTATTGGTTTCAAATGTAGCCAGCCAGATCTTTAGCTTGGTAACACAATGGCATTGGAAATATCCGGCGATGTAATAATTATGACACGGTGTTTATAGGTACATAAATATTTTATATTGCAACAGATCAAATTTTATTATACTAATAAGCAATAAGGATATGGTGAGTGTGTGAAATTTACAAACACGTCAATATGGAGGAGATGAAAAATTATTTATTATACATACAAATATTTATTATACATACAAATATTGTTTTTAAAGATGTATATTGTATTATAAATTGTCATGTATTGATAATAGAAATAGTAGTTTGTATTGTTCGATAATATAAATCGATTTTACTTGGTTGCTGCAACGTCCTCCTCTCCTCTCGTCGCTCCCGTCCTGGCGTCCTCTTCTTCAGCGTCACTCCTTCCTGGTGTCCTCTTCGCCTTGTCGTCCTCTTCTACAGCGTCACTCCTTCCTGGTGTCCTCTTCGTCCTGACGTCCTCTTCTACGGCAGGCGGCTCCAGCGGCGATATTTCAATGAGACTCGTTGTTATTTTGTTTGACTGCTAACACTAATTAGTTTCTTCATAAATTGTTCACTCACAATGATTATACATTTCACTCGTACAGTTTATTATTAATTTATACTTTATATTTTCTTAATCTCAGGATTAATATGGGTATTAATTAATGCGGTGCATTTAATGTACACCTTCCACGATATCTGGAAAATATCTGGAAAATTTAAAGTGTCTTTAAATCCCCTAAGCGGATATCGAATTTAGTGTATTCTGATTGGCTAAGCTCAAGATTGATGGAACAAACAGATATACGAATTTCCTGAAACTTTGTATAATTTACCAAAGGCCTGCATGGAAATTATCTACGAATTTTATTACCCTATCATTGATAAGGGTTACAATTGAATTTTTCTTCACTTAAAAAAACATATTACTAAAATAGTTATGAACCTCAGAGTATACACAAATTGAAGCTATTTACCTAAATAATTCCTTGCCAAAGTTTCACGTCAATCGGTTAACTACCCCTGAAGCTATAGCGATCACACATTATCACACCCGCACACGCGCACAAATTCACACAAAAAATACATGACAATATAGAACACCTTTTTATGAAGAGTTTGGTATACCCTACATGCTTATCCATTTTTAATACAAAACTTACGGCTAAAAGACAAAATATTACATAAAACAAATTTAAACAAGAAAATGCTCGTCATCCATGTGCTTTGATACAAACAGCATAGCTTATCATCCTGTGTTCCGTGTAAATATATAGGCCTAATTAAATACTTTTTCATATTTACGTTAATAATTAAATATTTTTAATTAATCGCTGGTCATTACTGCGCGTGCATCGTATTACTATGGCAACTAATCTGTAGGCCTATGTATCAGCTAATGGGATGTTAATTTTTGAACATTTCTTCTATTAAAATTAGCAGAAACATGGCGGGATCTATAATTAATTGTCCAAAGGGAAAATTTAATTTCCCAACATTTTCGGTAGATCTGGCGTTTAACAGTAGATGTTTATTCGTTAAAAGTATCGAAGAAGGATAAGGGAATTAAACTAAAAAGATTGACAACATTAATTTACACCTTTACAAACAACCCAGTTTGAGTCAGTAAAACACTTTGGAAAAATACGTTACAAAATCACAAATTTTCGTTGCGTAATTGATTTTAAACACTTTCAAATTAACATCAGGTAAAATACTTAAAATAATGTGTGTCGCAATAAAAGTACGCATTATTTTTAAATGTTCTGGACGATTATACTGTTATCAAAAGAGTAATGCCATAATTCAGTGATTATAAAGTGGATCACCATATATTTCCCTGAGCGATTACTATGAAAGACACGAAGCTATTAAAACCTTAATACCAAATAAATATAATTAATACGAATCAATATTATTCCTTGTATTTTCAAAATTTTGATATTTATGTTGTAGTAACCAAAAGAACGCTACATTATCTAGAGTTCATTTAGAGCTGAAGGAGACCTACACAGTGTGATAAAACTTCCTTTCCTAATTGTTAAAAAAAAAAAATAATAAGAAGAAGAACAAAAGTTACCTTGTATTTTATCGTACATACCGTACATTCCGTTTAGTCCTACCGTTTTCGGATTGCAGACCGCTATGTTCGATTCACAACTTACATTGTTCAGTTACTGAAGTAGATATGGCGGTAAACAACTGAGGACTTACATTAAAATTCTGGATTGACTGGCCGACCAGCTGTTCCAAATCTCATGGTTTTTGTAAAAAGTTCGTCGTTTATGATACTACAGAGGAGAAAATCGTACGGTGAAGTTTCACGATTCCGTTTTACCAAGACGAGCAACCCATTCACTGAATTGCTCATCAAAACTTGACATACTTGTTTTCATAGTTGACACAGATTTTTCTATTTAAGATATTCTGTCAACTTGGTTGTTAAGCTCACCTCGTAAAAGGGCGAATTTTACCAGTGTTATCATCTTGTACGAACGCCTCAGCGTCGTCTCCTTGACGATTAATTTCTTCTTTTTGCCGTTTCTCTGGTGTTTCATTTTCACGCTTACGTTTTTCGTCATGTCGCATCCTGAATCCTCCTACGAAAGAAAAAAAAAACAAGGAAATTAATTTAACAAGATTATGGAGTAACATTCTTACTGTAAGCTTTATATTTTATGAAAGGCTTGTAGTCGTTATTGGGAATTGTTCGGATGATATTTTTACTTCCTTCTTCCATAAGGAAATGGAAGTATGGTGATGGCGTAAAAATCGCGTTCAAGATAAGGGCTGATTCTGATTGTACTACCCTCAAAAGATGAAGAAAAGTCATTTTCCGAAAAGTGTGTGTGTGTGTGTGTGTGTGTGTGTGTGTGTGTGTGTGTGTGTGTAGAATTTTTTCTATGGCAAACGGTAACTGCCGCAAGTTCGAACAGAATCAAACAATTTTTTGTATGTACGCCTGAGTTGTAGAGGACTCAAGGTCTATTGATTTTGGTAAAGATCGGTTAAGGGGAAGGGGTAGTTTACCTGCAACGTTTTATATTTTAACAAGAGTAAAGTACTTAATTTTGATGAATAAAGTATCCTGAAAAGAAAGTCATAACAATCCACTGTAGAAAGGTAGATGAAATATTTATAAACTAAAAGGGTAGTTGAAGGGGGAGGGGATAATTTTTTATATGTGTACTACGTTATCGGCAACAAAAATGTAGTTTGTTGTTAAAATTCCTTCCCGGGGTGTTTGGCCGTGGTCCAATGTTTTCTGCAAAACCAAACGTTTTGGCAATGCCATCGACTGCCATCATCAGTGAAAATCGAGTACGCTAACGTGAGGTGGTATACGTTAGCGACCACAATACTGTGGTTAAGGCTGAAGAAAGAAGTAGTTTCTATGGAAATATTTCATTTCGAAAATGATTTTAAATATAAATCTTAGAACATGGAAGTCATGTATGGTTCTCCATACCGATATTTCTGAAGGAGGTCATGTTCTACAGATTGGTCGTTATGTCCTGTACCTAAATTTTGTCATCGATAAAACTAAGGTTATAAATATCCAGAGTTAGTGCTACCAATTGTTTATTAACAAAGATCAGTAAAATACTCAGCAAGTATGAAGAACATAATTTTAAAATATCTATAGACAAGATGGTGGGTTTTGGTGGAAGACACATGGTAAAAAAAAAACATTTAAACATTTAACGGCAAAACACTAAAGCAAGCTACCGAAATAACAATCAATGATGTCTTATAAGCACACAGTTAGGATATTTTTAATAAATTTACGTATCAGGATACGATTATCTGGTTATGTATCACATTTGTCATTTACACTTTGACGTGGAGGGAAAAATTAAGTGACTACCGGAATGCCGGATTCTTTGGCCTCACAAACCATGTCGACTTTATCTGATATTGCTGCTGTAATACCTCTTGTGATACCATCTTCAGTCAAGACGTCCACCCCAGGGGTTATGGATGGCCAAAAAGACTGTGAGGACATTTTTATAGTTCTTACACGTCACCTTGGTGTTTTGTTTACTTGACCGCCGCCCGGCTCCTTTCCCATTATTTTGTAACCTCGAATTCATGGAATAACTTAAATACGAATTTGTGTGTGTGTGCGCCCGCGCGTGTGTATGTGTGTTTGTATATGTGTCTGTACGTGTGTATTTGAATGTGGGTGGACTCAACAGATGATGTAAAGATGGAGTACTTTCAGAGAGATGGAAGACACTATGCTTTTATAGATTCTGGAGTCCACATATGGAATCAAGTAGTGTCGGACATATGGTATGACTATAAACCTCACATAAGCTATTACCCTTCCTTATTATTATTGCCTAGGAATCATTGTCTTGATATCTGCATCATGACGATGAGCAGTCCTCTGCTGTATAAGATCTAAATCTGCTTCTGCAACTTGTCGCTTTCTTTTTTCCGATTCTTGGGTTCCCATTAGCAAAATAGTTAACCAGTTGGAAAGGAACATCGTACACGTTCAAGACCGGAGAAAAATCATAAAGGAAGGCGAGAACAGACGCATAATTCATCTGGGGTAATGACGAGGAAGAACTCTGTTGTAAGACGGTTAAACATTTACAAAAAAAAAAAGAAAAGTGTCGTGTACACCTGCCAAAAGTGTCGTGTACACCCGCCAAAAGCGTCGTGTACACCCGCCAAAAGTGTCGTGTACACCCGCCAATAGCGTCGTGTACACCCGCCAAAAGTGTCGTGTACACCCGCCAAAAGCGTCGTGTACACCCGCCAAAAGTGTCGTGTACACCCGCCAAAAGTGTCGTGTACACCCGCCAAAAGTGCCGTGTACACCCGCCAAAAGCGTCGTGTACACACGCCAAAAGTGTCGTGTACACCCGCCAAAAGTGTCGTGTACACCCGCCAAAAGCGTCGTGTACACCCGCCAAAAGTGTCGTGTACACCCGCCAATAGCGTCGTGTACACCCGCCAAAAGTGTAGTGTATACCCGCCAAAAGTGTCGTGTACACCAGCCAAAAGTGTCGTGTACACCCGCCAACAGTGTCGTGTACACCCGCCAACAGTGTCGTGTACACCCGCCAAAAGCGTCGTGTACACCCGCCAAAAGTGTCGTGTACACCCGCCAAAAGTGACGTGTACACCCGCCAATAGTGTCGTGTATACCCGCCAAAAGCGTCGTGTACACCCGCCAAAAGTGTCGTGTACACCCGCCAAAAGTGTCGTGTACACCCGCCAATAGTGTCGTGTATACCCGCCAAAAGCGTCGTGTACACCCGCCAAAAGTGTCGTGTACACCCGCCAAAAGTGTCGTGTACACCCGCCAATAGTGTCGTGTATACCCGCCAAAAGCGTCGTGTACACCCGCCAAAAGTGTCGTGTACACCCGCCAATAGTGTCGTGTATACCCGCCAAAAGCGTCGTGTACACCCGCCAAAAGTGTCGTGTACACCCGCCAAAAGTGTCGTGTACACCCGCCAATAGTGTCGTGTATACCCGCCAAAAGCGTCGTGTACACCCGCCAAAAGTGTCGTGTACACCCGCCAAAAGTGTCGTGTACACCCGCCAATAGTGTCGTGTATACCCGCCAAAAGCGTCGTGTACACCCGCCAAAAGTGTCGTGTACACCCGCCAAAAGTGACAACGTCAGTGCCGAGTGGCGACTGAACTTATTCAAAGTGTAAACGGTTGCTCGTATGCATTAGAAGTAAAAAAGACTTTGGAATAAAGAATTAAGTTTCAAATATGAGTGAACGGTTAATTAAATGAGACGAGTAGGTCCTGAAAGTTCTTGGCCTAAGATAACACGACATGACGTCTGTATTTTTTAGTAGAAGTCCTCATAATTTTATGCCTCACCTAGTTTTTTTACTATTTTTTCAACATTCTGACTCCGGTTCTTGGACTGTGGTGCCCCAAATTAAACAAAAAATAACATAAATAACACTAAATTCAGATTTGGGTCAAAACTTTCGTTTAGTCTAACACGCGGTATGAATTTTTACGATTTTTTTTAGTAATGTTTTTTATTCATCTTGTTATTTGAATTAGCAGTCTCTGTAATTCCAACTTTTCTTTTATAAAATTGCTAAACTGCTATAATTGTTATTATTATTTAGACTGGAAGAAAATTCAAAATTAGAATGAATGAACACGCAAAAGGAGAAGGGGTTAGAGTAACGAACTCACTATATGCAAGACATTTCAACGAATCAGGCCATAAATTCATAAATCCCAAAGAAAATATGGAAATAGTAAAAATAGAAAACAATCCGCAAAAAAGAAAATTAATAGAAGAACTAGAAATACTTAAAGTTAAAAAAGAAGATAAAAATAAATTAATGAATATAAAAGTGGATTTTACAAATGAAGAAATATTTTATTATATATTAAACAATAAACAAAAATAAATTAAAATAATAAGAATAACACACTAAAAAATGACGAAATGCAAAAGGTTATAAGTCAAGAATGAAGAAATTAACGGGAGATTCTGAAAACAATTTGACGGACGTTAGAAAAATGCCTAACGGAAAAAGGTAGACAAAGTTCCCGTGAAGAGCGGTAGCAGCTAGAACCAATAGGAGGGGCGATGACATAAGGGGAGGGGCCTAAAGTATAAAAGCCTACAACGTACAGTTGATAGACGTTGTTTAAGACCTGAAGATGTCAGTAATGACGAAAAGCTTTGTCTAAATAATAATAACAATTATAGCAGTTTAGCAATTTTATAAAAGAAAAGTAAGGATGGCTGCTAATTTAAACAATACGAAGAATTCCAACTTTGTTGTGTTTACTTGCTAAACTGCTACTTGTCATGTTCCGGACGAGGGCTTTCAGTGTTTACATCATTTTCAAGTTCTAAATCACGACCTCGTCCTAAATCCTCGACCACGACGTTGAACCACCATTTTAAAATCCTAAAGGTCGTGGTATAGGACTTCAAAATGGTGGACACATGACAATGTTGGAACTGGAACATGCCAAGTACCGGTTTAGCAAGTAAACACGACAAAAAGGTGATAATATTTTTTAGTAATGTTTCTTCTTCTGATAGTTTCTATCCGTTTCGGATGTTGGATATCATACAGGATGTTTTAACTTTCTGCACTGCTGCACAGAATAAGTCAGTTGTATTCATGCCAAACCAGGTCCTTAAATTTCTAAGCCACGATATTCTCGGTCGCCCAACTCTTCTCTTTCCAAGTACTTTTCTCTGTAGTATGGATTGCAATAAGTAAAATCTCTGTTCTGCAATAAATAAATAAGTAATGTTTAGTATTATTTAAAAATTTTTGTTCTATAATTTTGAAATTTCCAAACTAAACACCATATTCAGAGTTTGAGTAATGTTTACTTTTGCCTCTCCCCATTTATTTTTGGGGAAATCAATCTCAGAAGCACTGGGGGTCTGTGGGGTGAAAACAAGGGGCAAGCGCGTTTATTATTACGAAAATCGGTTGATGTATTCAAGAGTTATCTTGAGACATCTCCCTAATTAGATAGACAGACAGACTAACGTCAAACAGTAAGTTGATACTGAGAAGTCGCTTCGTTGATTCAAAAAGAAGAAACAGTAAGAACTGGGTTCTACGAAAGGCTGTAAATCAGCACCGAATGTCAGAATTCAAGAAAATTCTGACACTTCATGCTCCTTATTACCCAGTCATCAATCGAAGACAATAGAGGAGAAAACAAAAGGGCAGGAAAAGATCTGATAAATATGAGGGACAGATACACGCACGAGGTTTTTGCTGAAGTAGAAGTTGTTGAAGAAGTAGAGTTAACGCCAACGAAGGCTGTACGTATCCAAATGATCCAAATTAACGTAGGCGAACACATAATTTAAGTAAGAAATATTATAATAAAAAGACATTTGTAATCTATGTTGTTTAATTCAGTTATTAAATTACGTCTCTCCTTGAAACAAATTAGTCTAAAAATGTTTGTTAATGTACGAGAATATGTAACAAATTAAAAGTGTTATCATGACAAGGCTATTTGACAAATAAAGTATCGACTTTTTTGTTTTCAATTCCGTATTCTTAATCAGCGACTACAAGACGCTTAACAATTTCATACAAAGTGGCCAACATTTTGTTGGCTTCCACCTTTTTGTTTATCCAAATAATCCCGATCCGCGAACACTCTGTGCCACGTTGTTACCTCCACGTTCTTCCCACGCTGTCTTCGGTATATCTCTTTGTAATTGTTGGATATGACCAGTCTTTAGCCTTCACACCACAGTACTGTGGGCCTGACGTACGACACCCCGCGTTAGGTTTGACTCGAATACATCCACCGACGATGGCAGCCAGTGGTGATGCTGAAACGTTTGGTTTTAATGAACACCTTGGACAACGGCCAAACAGCCCGGCAGATAATTTAAATACAATTGTACCGGTCGTGAAAGCCTTCGAACAATAATATTTCACGCTGTTATTGTACCGAGTCAGACATTAACCATAGTCAGTTTTAAGAAACACGCCGTTTCGATCCCAGTGAACCTGCTGTTCCTTCAGGTGTTTTGAAAATTAACATAATTTCTGCTAAAACTAAAAATACACGCAGTGCTTGAAAAACAGAAACAAACTGTCAAATAAAAAAAAAAAATTGAACAAAACTGAAAACTAATAGGTAACAAAATAAAATAAAACTAAAATTAAATTAAAATCAAAAATTTTTACTGACACCTGACAATCCGCTGAGCACAATTACCAAGTGCCAGTTAACTACAAACTAATGTACAAAAGATGTTAGAGAAGAGGATCATCACGGCAGATACTGAATATCAACCACTACCACGACTTAACATTAAAATACATTAAACATACAATTAAATATCCACATTCATTATACATAATGGATACCTAATACATATTAAATACTACAATTAAAAATAAAAAAATATTAAAATAAAATTGTGAAAAAATGTTCCCTACCTTTGAACAATCGCCGAGCAGAACCAGCTAGTGCCAATAAATAACATTACGACAACCAAATTCAAAAAGATGTTTCCATCTGAAGATGAGCTGAGAGGCTTGAAAGCGCTCATGGAAGCGTAAGTGAGTATTAGTGGTAGCAACACAAGTTTAGAAAAAGTTAGACTTAACCACTAAATTGTATTTATCGTTTAAATTAAAAAAGAACAACACTATTGTTAAGCAGTAAATTTCTGTACATTTGGTATTTGGTGATTCTGCTCATCGGATTGTCAAGGGTTAGTGAACACTTTGTATTTCTAATTATTATTTTTTTTTTTTTTATAAATTCACTTTTCCTTCTGTATTTGCGAACATTGTATGTATTTTTAGTGTAAAGAGACATTACATTACGCTTGTCTATGATCTACGATGTCAGATCATAGTAATCGAAACGTTGCTTTCTTAAAATTGACGACTATTAACATCCACAACTAAATACTGTATAATGCAACGTGAAGAGAATGCCCGAAAATTGACTTGCTGAAAGAATAATGGAAACCAAATGGGCACACACTGAGTGACGAGGAAGTAGCGAACACGATGGCGGATAATGTGATACGGATAAATTGGAGACGCTCGGGATAAGGAATTTCCAAATGTCTTAGCTGTGTAGACTATACTTGGGGACGTTAGGCAGTCCCTCTGCCTTATGTCAGGACTATAAGACCTCTGAGAAAATAATAATTATTATTATGTATTTATTTATTATTATTATTTTTTTTAATAAAGGGGGAAAATGCTTTATGCACCGCCATAGGAGGCCGTGCTTCCTCTGGTGTGTGGGACTCTCACCCACTACAAAAACCACCTATAATTCAGGCATTCATATCCATCCTGGAATCGCTTAGCGTATTACTTCAGGATGGAGCCTATTGCGCCCTTATCGGGCTCCTTCTAGATGTTCCTCATCTTCTACTGCCCGTTGGGTGCAAGTTGGGCCTGTCTTTTCTTTTTCTAGTAGGACCCACTGAATAAACAAAAAAATAATAATAGTAATAATATTTGTAGACTATTGGATCGAGTAAATCTAACATTTTATCAATAATATGATTAAGATTCCTGCCTCATGCAAAGGTGACAGAAATCTCACGAACTTTCTCGAGAATGTAGTGTACAATAAATGATATAATTCAAGATCATTGTGGCCACATTTTCTGACCGTCGCCGAACTATTGAAGTAGAAGAAGCGTCGGACAAGGTATCGATACGCAACGAGCTGATGAATACGTTATACGTTCTATACATTCAAAGGGTAGTCACGGAGAGTAAAAAAAAAGAGAAGAAAAACAATCGAGAACGTCTTCATTCTTCACGATCGACGCCCAGGCGGGTGTTCGTAGTTAATTATCTTTGTTCAGCGCCCCGTGAAACGGAAAAATCACTCTTTGTTACACTTCACGGTGAGAGGGCTTTGTCGGGGGGTAGGGGAGGGGGAGGGGCGGACATTTACAGTCAAAGTATTAATGTCCTCGAATTACTCATCTAATGTACATAATGATTTTGTACAGGTCTCTGTTACTGTGACCGTCACCCCCCTCTCTCTTTCTCTCTTTATAAATACCAGTAATTTTGATATATTTTTATAAATGCCGTAATAAGTACAGTTTGCTTTCCTTGCTTTGTTTAGGTTACCAGGAACTGGGTCAAATATAATACTCTTGTTGCACCTGAAGTTACGTCAAGTAGAGGTGGGCCGATAGGCTATACCTATATCAGGTACTTTGGAACAATATTTTTGTGGAACGGATGTAACAGCGACTGAAAAGTTGAAATACCTGTTATTCGCGGTCTCGCTGTTCCGAGTCGCAGGACCCCCTAGGCAACTAACGAGTACACAAGTAACAATAAACGAGTACTACAAGTATGAGGGGTATTACGGGTACAAAGGGAACAACAAGTAAACGAGTATACCAGTATTAGGAGTATTACGGATACACAGGGAACAATAAGTAAACGAGTATACCAGTATTAGGAGTATTACGGACACAGAGGGAACAATAAGTAAACGAGTATACCAGTATTAGGAGTATTACGGACACACAGGGAACAATAAGTAAACGAGTATACCAGTATTAGGAGTATTACGGACACACAGGGAACAATAAGTAAACGAGTATACCAGTATTAGGAGTATTACGGACACACAGGGAACAATAAGTAAACGAGTATACCAGTATTAGGAGTATTACGGACACACAGGGAACAACAAGTAAACGAGTATACCAGTATTAGGAGTATTTCGAGTACACGAGTACGAAGCCACTTTTTGTTGCTGAATTCTGCGCAAAGAGACGAAGCCGTTTTTAATAAATGAAAAAATTCATACTGATGTTACATTTCTTCTCGTGTGTTATGCAGATATACAATACAGATTATAATAAATTGTATATTATACTAGTCACCAACTTGGTAAATTTTGAAAAAGCGAATTATATTGTGTTATAACCTACAGAGTGGCTGATAGTTGATAGGCCATATAGTACTTTTTATTAATGTGATTTGGAAATTATTTTAACTTCACTGGACATCTCACGTAAATGATGAGATTGTTGTACCTCTTGTGGCTTACTGTTAGTTTTTTATTATAGGCCTATGTTTCTGATGTTTTTTTTTGACATTATTTGTTGTGCTGTTACGTGCACTCTAAATTTCATTGCCTGAGTTTCGCAACTGATTTGTCTAACCAAAATGGCATCAATAATTTAATAGGCTATTAAACTTATGTCAGTTTGTTTTCTCCTAGTAAAAACTTAAATTAGTATTTCCAAAGGGAGATAGGCCTATAAATTCTCTTGTTTCTTATTTTCTTTTAAACAGTAACAGCTTAATAGAGTCACAGTGTAAATTAACACTGTTAATACTTTTAGTTTCAATTTATTTCTTATAATAAATTATGTAATATAGGTTATGTAATGTCTTCAAATAAATACACTGCAAGTAGGTTTATTAATATATTAATAGGTTTTACAAATAGGTTTATCTAGGTGAAAATAAACCTACTTGCAGTAGGTTTTTATTTGAAGATATTACATAGGAGACCTGCAGGAAACTCATCGAGTTACTTACAGACGAATAACAGTAAGTTGATACTGAGAAGTCGCTTCGTTGATTCAAAAAGAAGAAACAGTAAGAACTGGGTTCTACGAAAGGCTGTAAATCAGCACCGAATGTCAGAATTCAAGAAAATTCTGACACTTCATGCTCCTTATTACCCAGTCATCAATCGAAGACAATAGAGGAGAAAACAAAAGGGCAGGAAAAGATCTGATAAATATGAGGGACAGATACACGCACGAGGTTTTTGCTGAAGTAGAAGTTGTTGAAGAAGTAGAGTTAACGCCAACGAAGGCTGTACGTATCCAAATGATCCAAATTAACGTAGGCGAACACATAATTTAAGTAAGAAATATTATAATAAAAAGACATTTGTAATCTATGTTGTTTAATTCAGTTATTAAATTACGTCTCTCCTTGAAACAAATTAGTCTAAAAATGTTTGTTAATGTACGAGAATATGTAACAAATTAAAAGTGTTATCATGACAAGGCTATTTGACAAATAAAGTATCGACTTTTTTGTTTTCAATTCCGTATTCTTAATCAGCGACTACAAGACGCTTAACAATTTCATACAAAGTGGCCAACATTTTGTTGGCTTCCACCTTTTTGTTTATCCAAATAATCCCGATCCGCGAACACTCTGTGCCACGTTGTTACCTCCACGTTCTTCCCACGCTGTCTTCGGTATATCTCTTTGTAATTGTTGGATATGACCAGTCTTTAGCCTTCACACCACAGTACTGTGGGCCTGTCGTACGACACCCCGCGTTAGGTTTGACTCGAATACATCCACTGACGATGGCAGCCAGTGGTGATGCTGAAACGTTTGGTTTTAATGAACACCTTGGACAACGGCCAAACAGCCCGGCAGATAATTTAAATACAATTGTACCGGTCGTGAAAGCCTTCGAACAATAATAATTTCACGCTGTTATTGTACCGAGTCAGACATTAACCATAGTCAGTTTTAAGAAACACGCCGTTTCTATCCCAGTGAACCTGCTGTTCCTTCAGGTGTTTTGAAAATTAACATAATTTTCTGCTAAAACTCTAAAAGTACACGCAGTGCTTGAAAAACGGAAACAAACTGTAAAATAAAAAAAAAAATTGAACAAAACTGAAAACTAATAGGTAACAAAATAAAATACTACTAAAATTAAATTAAAATCAAAATTTTTTACTGACACCTGACAATATGTTGAGCATAATTACCAAGTGCCAGTTAACTACAAACTAATGTACAAAAGATGTTAGAGCAGAGGATCATCACGGCAAATGCTGAATATCAACCACTACCACGAGTTAACTTTAAAATACATTAAACATACAATTAAATATCCACATTCATTATACATAACGGATACATAATACATATTAAATATTACAATTAAAAATAAAAAAATATGAATATAAAATTGTGAAAAAATTGTTTCCTACCTTTGAACGACCACCGAGCAGAACCAGCTAGTGCCAACAAATAACATTACGACAACCAAATTCAAAAAGTTGTTTCCATCTGAAGATGAGCTGAGAGGCTTGAAAGCGCTCATGGAAGTGTAAGTGAGTATTAGTGGTAGGAACACAAGTTTAGAAAAAGTTAGACTTAACCACTAAATTGTATTTATCGTTTAAATTCAAAAAGAACAAGACTATTGTTAATTAGTAAATTTCTGTACATTTGGTGCTTGATGATTCTGCTCAGCGGATTGTCAAGGGTTAGTGAACACTTTGTATTTCTAATTATTATTTTTTTCCTTTTTTAAATTCACTGTTCCTTCTGTATTTGCGAACATTGTAGGGGAAGGTTGCCATCATTGGACCACATAACAGTTTTTAATTTTTTTTCATCACATTTTCAACTTAAATTTACCATTCAATATACAGATAGTCTCTCTATTACTTTTTGATTAACCGTGAGTATTTACTTTGTTTTTAGATTTTTCATATATGGTAGTAGGAACAAAAAACAAAATTTTAACAAACGGTCCATTGATGGCAACTGGTTGCTATGAATGGACCATCGAGTTTCCATCGATGGACCGATTACGAAAGTAAAGAAAAACTGTCTCTACATAGGTGTATTACATTTTATTATACGTATCTACTAGTCATGGTAAAACAAAACTAAAACATATAAAGTATGAAAAATTATCTCAAGAAGCCTGAGACTTAATTCGAGATGTCGCCGCATAAAATTGTAGTACCATTTTTTCCCAGCCGATCTCTTCTCTTTGCTGAATCTGTGTTCGATATTATTTTGTTCAGCGACTTGAAACGCGAGTTCTCGTGAGGCTTTGGCTGTGATTCCAGAAAACATCTCTAATTTTAAAATGTGGTCTACTAATTCCTTCTCTACCTCAGGAGGCAGATCTCCTAAACTACCAATAATTTTCTTTCCCTCCACAGCAAAATTGTTTTTGGCTTCTAAATGTCTCTTTAAAGTTGCTTTGGGCACTCCATACTCTCGGCAGACTTAATTCAAACCCCTGTCTCCGTTACGAAAGGCTGCGATAGCACGTTCCATTGCCTCGGTACTCCATTGTCCATATTTCACTCCTTTTGGCATTTTTCTGAAAAACGAAAATTAGTATGTTAATTTATAGACAAGCTACTACAATATTTTGTGTATTTAGGCTTTTTGCAATGATTGCTATTTAAAATTAATAAATTTCGTTTCAGCTTTTAAATACAATCAAATGTCTATCTACTCTTCAACCTGAGTGCCATACAACGACCATGTTAACAGTAGGAACCTAACGCCCTTGTGACTAAAAGTGTAAGGCTATAATTTTATTAGTGTTATCATAGTACAGGGAGACTCAATATGTTTGTATTGAAACGTTTTTATTTTCAATTTGCTACCAATTGTTGCTATAAACGTATTTTCAAATGACTACAATATTCGGGCTAGAATATAATGATGTAAATTTTTCAAGGTAGTCTACAGAGTTTAATGTTTATATGTAGTTGTAGGGTATACTTTAGGCTAATAGTTAGCTTATTTGTAAAAAAAAAATAGCACTTACATTGAACACAGTGTATATTTGAGTATTATAACACGTTTTTCTAGACACTAACGCAGCTACCAACTCACACACAATAATACGCTATTTCCTCGCATCTCCTACATTCTTAGCGTTATAAAAATTAATATTTGCAATTTAACAGGTTGTTAATTGTACTGTAAACCGTAGATTATAGGTTAATAAAATTTATTAACAGGGCTATCACAAAATATCAGTAAATGGAAAAGTACCAAGCAAACAAGATTTCTGTGTCCCATGTAAGAGGTAAAACTTAAAATGATAAAATTTAGTCTTACTTGTAGTAAAAATATAAAAGAAAAGATACTTAACGTAAAGCGTGTCAAGGAAAATAATAATAATTCAAAAATTTGTTCACGTTTCCATGAATGGACCACCTGATAAACTGGTCCATTCATGGAAACGCCAAGTGGTCCAATGATGGCAACTCGCCGTATTGGATTCTTTAGATAAACACAGCCGAAATGACGATTCAAATTGGAACAACCAATATAAAATTTAGAACTTTAAAAACTGCTTTTAATGTCAACAAATTGTGAAATTGTTCAGTAACATATAATTCGTGATAACTGATATTAAAAAAGACTAATAGTTATAGCACAGAGTACAGAAATCTTACCTGAATTTTTATCTAGCAGCGACGCAACTCCAACTCGTTTACAGCACTGCACACAGCTGGCGTGAAGGAAACAAAGATTCTACAACTATTACCGCGCATGTGCACGCTTTGGTAGAGGAAATACGTAAGAGGTCCATCCATGGAACCGGTCCATTGATGGCAACCTTCCCCTATGTATTTCTAGTTTAAAGAGACATTACATTACGCTTGTCTATGATCTACGATGTCAGATCATAGTAATCGAAACGTTGCTTTCTTAAAATTGACGACGATTAACATCCACAACTAAATACTGTATAATGCAACGTGAAGAGAATGCCCGAAAATTGACTTGCTGAAAGAATAATGGAAACCAAATGGGCACACACTGAGTGACGAGGAAGTAGCGAACACGATGGCGGATAATGTGATACGGATAAATTGGAGACGCTCGGGATAAGGAATTTCCAAATATCTTAGCTGTGTATACTGGGGGACGTTAGGCAGTCCCTCTGCCTTATGTCAGGACTATAAGACCTCTGAGAAAATAATAATTATTATTATGTATTTATTTATTATTATTATTTTTTTTAATAAAGGGGTAAAATGCTTTATTCACCGTCAGAGGAGGCCGTGCTTCCTCTGGTGTGTGGGACTCTCACCCACTACAAAAACCACCTATAATTCAGGCATTCATATCCATCCTGGAATCGCTTAGCGTATTACTTCAGGATGGAGCCTATTGCGCCCTTATCGGGCTCCTTCTAGATGTTCCTCATCTTCTACTGCCCGTTGGGTGCAAGTTGGGCCTGTCTTTTCTTTTTCTAGTAGGACCCACTGAATAAACAAAAAATAATAATAATAATAATAATAATATTTGTAGACTATTGGATCGAGTAAATCTAACATTTTATCATAATATGATTAAGATTCCTGCCTCATGCAAAGGTGACAGAAATCTCACGAACTTTCACGAGAATGTAGTGTACAATGAATGATATAATTCAAGATCATTGTGGCCACATTTTCTGACCGTCGCCGAACTATTGAACTAGAAGAAGCGTCGGACAAGGTATCGATACGCAACGAGCTGATGAATACGTTATACGTTCTATACATTCAAAGGGTAGTCACGGAGAGTAAAAAAAAAAGAGAAGAAAAACAATCGAGAACGTCTTCATTCTTCACGATCGACGCCCAGGCGGGTGTTCGTAGTTAATTATCTTTGTTCAGCGCCCCGTGAAACGGAAAAATCACTCTTTGTTACACTTCACGGTGAGAGGGCTTTGTCGGGGGGGGAGGGGGAGGGGCGGACATTTACAGTCAAAGTATTAATGTCCTCGAATTACTCATCTAATGTACATAATGATTTTGTACAGGTCTCTGTTACTGTGACCGTCACCCCCCCTCTCTTTCTCTCTTTATAAATACCAGTAATTTTGATATATTTTTATAAATGCCGTAATAAGTACAGTTTGCTTTCCTTGCTTTGTTTAGGTTACCAGGAACTGGGTCAAATATAATACTCTTGCTGCACCTGAAGATACGTCAAGTAGAGGTGGGCCGATAGGCTATACCTATATCAGGTACTTTGGAACAATATTTTTGTGGAACGGATGTAACAGCGACTGAAAAGTTGAAATACCTGTTATTCGCGGTCTCGCTGTTCCGAGTCGCAGGACCCCCTAGGCAACTAACGAGTACACAAGTAACAATAAACGAGTACTACAAGTATGAGGGGTATTACGGGTACAAAGGGAACAACAAGTAAACGAGTATACCAGTATTAGGAGTATTACGGACACACAGGGAACAATAAGTAAACGAGTATACCAGTATTAGGAGTATTACGGACACAGAGGGAACAATAAGTAAACGAGTATACCAGTATTAGGAGTATTACGGACACACAGGGAACAATAAGTAAACGAGTATACCAGTATTAGGAGTATTACGGACACACAGGGAACAATAAGTAAACGAGTATACCAGTATTAGGAGTATTACGGACACACAGGGAACAATAAGTAAACGAGTATACCAGTATTAGGAGTATTACGGACACACAGGGAACAACAAGTAAACGAGTATACCAGTATTAGGAGTATTTCGAGTACACGAGTACGAAGCCACTTTTTGTTGCTGAATTCTGCGCAAAGAGACGAAGCCGTTTTTAATAAATGAAAAAATTCATACTGATGTTACATTTCTTCTCGTGTGTTATGCAGATATACAATACAGATTATAATAAATTGTATATTATACTAGTCACCAACTTGGTAAATTTTGAAAAAGCGAATTATATTGTGTTATAACCTACAGAGTGGCTGATAGTTGATAGGCCATATAGTACTTTTTATTAATGTGATTTGGAAATTATTTTAACTTCACTGGACATCTCACGTAAATGATGAGATTGTTGTACCTCTTGTGGCTTACTGTTAGTTTTTTATTATAGGCCTATGTTTCTGATGTTTTTTTTTGACATTATTTGTTGTGCTATTACGTGCACTCTAAATTTCATTGCCTGAGTTTCGCAACTGATTTGTCTAACCAAAATGGCATCAATAATTTAATAGGCTATTAAACTTATGTCAGTTTGTTTTCTCCTAGTAAAAACTTAAATTAGTATTTCCAAAGGGAGATAGGCCTATAAATTCTCTTGTTTCTTATTTTCTTTTAAACAGTAACAGCTTAATAGAGTCACAGTGTAAATTAACACTGTTAATACTTTTAGTTTCAATTTATTTCTTATAATAAATTATGTAATATAGGTTATGTAATGTCTTCAAATAAATACACTGCAAGTAGGTTTATTAATATATTAATAGGTTTTACAAATAGGTTTATCTAGGTGAAAATAAACCTACTTGCAGTAGGTTTTTATTTGAAGATATTACATAGGAGACCTGCAGGAAACTCATCGAGTTACTTACAGACGAATAATATAGGTTATGTACAATAAGTAAACTTATGTAATAACAGTTATTTGTACCTGTTATTTTTTGGAACGTTATTTTCGTAAATCTTATTTTAAAATACTAGTTTAGCCCACCTCTAACATCAAGTAATATTGATTCGTATAATCTGTATATAATCTCACGGACGACTTGCAACATCGGGAAAGAATAAATTAAAACACATTTCGCCAATAATATTTATATTCTTCAAGTGTGCAGATATATTTACATATGACTGCAACGGAACATTTTTGTATACACAAAAATCATATAGATGCCAATTAAACGTTGTGTCGTTACACCAGAAGATTGAAGACCACAGAGAGAAATGGTGTGAACACTTGAACCGCAAACCTGATATCCGTCTACATGTGGCTGCCTTGGGTTATCACCCTACTGGGAAGAGAGATGTCCGTAGACCGAGGAGGAGATGGGTTCCCGAACAGATCTAGGGCCTAATCCTTGGAGTGGTGATGATGATGATGATGACAGAAATCATAAAAGCAGCAGACTCCTTCCTGAATAGATACAAATAAACACCAAACACAGCATTATATATCTGACGCAGTAATAGGTTAGTAATTTAATAACAGCAATAGGGTAACATTGTCAACACACACACACGCGCGCGCGCGGGGGGGGAGAGGGGTGCTCCTCCTCAACCTTTCTTAAAATTTGCGATCGCCTTAAGCAGACTGTAACTTGTCTGAAAATCTACTGCTCAGCCGTTGGTAAAACCCACCTTGATAGGGTTAAATTAGTACGCCTGTTTATCTTTAAATATTAACTTTTTTAATTTAATTAAAGTAATGTGTTTAACAAATTTTTTATCCAGGATAGGAAAGTTATTGATTTATTAAACAGTATTCTGTGGAATAAAAACCTAGCAAATGAGAATACAATTCAAATCCACAATAAAGTAATACAATTTAGGTAACCTATATAATAGTTGCGCTTATTGGGTCCTTCAGTCTTTCGACTGGTTTGTACCCTCCCCGCATATAGGCTACCCGTGGTGCGTGTGTTACGGAGTCTCTCACAGGTATATGGGACCTACAATTTAATGTCAGATCAGAACGGCATAGTTGAGGAAGGTTTATACTAGGCAGGATACCTCTCGCTGGTTTGCCATCGCCTTGCGAGGGGGAACGGTCGTATCTAAATCAGATGGCCACGGCGGGAATCGAACCCGCGCCGACAGCGTAGCAACGCCACTACGCCACGAGCACTTCTATAATAATGTAATAGTAAGTACTCAATAATAACAATAATAGTAATGAATCTAAATTTCACAGATATGGTGTACATCAAAGATATGAGAGAAAAATTTATAATAACAAGAGCAGCCAAAATGAATCTTTAGAGACGATATCAGCTGTAAGGTGAGAAGAGGTAGAGTAAAAGTGGACAATAGATATTGTTGCTACGGTCACGCTGATCGTCGTGTTATTCAGTGGAAACAGAATAACTGACACCAATGCAGTCACTAGCTACAGACTTTAATTAGACATCAAACTTTAATCGTTACATTGTCTTTTATTCCCAATCGTTTCGCCTTTTCCCTTTTTCAGTCCTTTAAATGTTTCCGAGGTCGTTGCCTTTGATGCTGTCCTGTCGAGGCCTAGAATCATGTTCCAGAACAAGCGCCAGGTTGTCAGCCTATTACACAACGCCACAGGTGTATTGATTTTGGGACACACAACCTCTAGACCGGCTGCTTTCTCTACAGCTGATGAGCCCGGTCACATGACCAGCTCTAGTAGAAGGTCGGAACATTAAACGTGGCAACGTTGGCGTCTGAGGCCGAAATAGCAGTTGAGTTTGTAACGTATTGCCGCGTTACAAATCCAGGGAACCCATCTTAACTGACGTCTATCAATTACATGGGCTGCCTACGTTGTAACGAACTGTATTAAAATCAAATTAATGGAACAAATTACTCACTATCAGTGTAAGGAAACACGGGAAGGCATTTTACTGATTTATGCACTCATTTTCATGTGTAACAAGACGACTTCTCTTTATTTAACAACAGTTACTGACAGATCCCATGACATCATTATTTAAACTAAAATATTTAAATGCTTTTCATGAAACTATGGGATCAAATTGATTATATATTCTTATACCTCGGATCCGAGTTTACTTTCTGTATATTTATAGTAAAGACTTCTAATTATTTTCAGTTCATTTTAGAAGCTTGCAAGACTTCTTTAACCATTTGAAGAATGGTACTATTACTTGGAACGATAATAAGTTACATTAACGTTTAAAGCGTTACAACGTATGATAATTGAATTTTTACAGTAAACTCTTAGATTTTCTCATTATAATGTTTACATAAAATTAATGGTCTTTGAAAAGTCTCTTTTAGAAGTGAGTAGTGTAACAAATATGATTAACTCTCGATAGCAAGGCTATCGAGTCACCTTTACAATTGAACGTAGAAACCTCGTCCTGGGGTGTCCGTCTTGGGAATCCTTGTAGTCGGCGTCATCATCTGGGTCGTGTCTTCGGCAAGAATAGGTCGGATGTTCACAGAGGAGATTGAAGCTTCTTTGGTGTAAGTATATGTAGATTCTCGGATGTCCTAAGCAACGTCTTAAGCATAGTATACGTGTCTTTATGAAGTTTCTGCAGATCACATCTTCAGGAGTGATGTAAATGGAGTTACCTCTTGAAGGGAGTCGTCATCTTGCTTACCACTAGTTCTGTTTTTGTGTTACATTTTCTTTCTTCTTCTTACCACATATTTATGTTATTAATACATGACACACGCTTTCCACTTTTAGCAGTGGTAGTTAATATACTACATTTAAATAAAACAAACAAATTAAAAACATTTTGGTAGAGCTTTCGCTCGTACGTCTGTACTGCGTGAAGGCAACATAGCGAGAGACCTTCTGCTCGCTTCAACTGGTACTTAACAAAGGAGAGGGGCAACTACTCCGCGACAATATAGTCCCTATTTTTATTTAAGTTAACATTCTTATTACCAAAAACTATACCTTAATTATACATATATAATTTAAGTGAGTTATTTTAACGACTATTTGTGTCTTCAGATTTCTAATTATAAACATTATGATTTTTTTTTCTCTTCCTAAATTACAGACGACTCGGTAAACACGTCGAGTCCGGAATTAACAGGTCACCGCATGATGACAAGCAAAGGGTTAATTATGATAATAATAACTTTTTTACAATTCGCCCTTTTTATTAGTGTTTCTTTGGATCTCTTAATTACTTCTCATTCTCATACTGAGTAAATACAGGGGTTTTAGGTATTATAGTGAGATTTAAAATTACTTAATCGCTCGCAAACTTAATTTTTTTTTTTTACGATTACAGTTAGAATTTAAATCGTCACAAGTTGATTGTGATTTGTATCGTGTAACTGACCAGCCGATCTTCTAGTCGGCCTCAAATTTCTGCTGGTTCCAGTGTTGCCACGTTTAACGTTCCAGCCTTCTACTAGAGCCGGGCCATGGCCCGGGTCCATAACGCGACCGTGAAAATATATTGTACGGAATCATTTTGTAGGCGATTTGGAATACAGTGCAATAATTTGTTCCCATTTCTGCAGGTATACCTCATAACTATACTAACGAAATTACTTAACATTGTGTAAGATACGAGGTGTGTAAATTAAGTAATGAGACTAATCATGTAGCAGTCACTATGGCAACACTGTAAGGTTCCCACTAACACAGATGGTTAAGATAAATAGCCGATTGGTATTGAGTATTAATATTTATTGTCTATTGCCACGTGAAACGTAAACAAGCTTTTCGTGAAGTGAGTTTTTGTTGTGCGTTATAAAAATGAGTGACATCAATTATGAGCAACGTTGTGCAACCAAGGGTTCTGTTAAACTCGGGCACAGTGCTACTGAGACTTACAAAATTGACAAAGGCGTATGCATATGCATCTTTGTCAAGAGCACAGGTTTTTAGATGGTGAAAAGCATTTTAAGATCAATTAAGGATGATCCACGATCTGGAAGACCGTCAACGTCAAGAACTGACAACAATGTTGATCGACTCAGGGTCCTGGTGAGGTCTGACCATCGATTAACCGTCAGAATCATCGCAGAACAATTAAATTTGAACCACTCTCTAGTTTATCAAATTTTGACTCACGAATTGGGAATGAGAAAAGTTTGTGCGAAATCTCACTCTTGAACAGAAAGACAACGGATTGGAAGTGTGACGTGATCTTCTAGGACGAATTGAAAATGATCCTGACTTTATAAAAAATATTATTGGTGATGAACCATGGATCTGTGAGTACGAAACAAAACGCCAGAGCGAAGAGTGGCACACACCAAACTCACCACGTCCCAAAAAAACAAAAATGAGCAAATCCAAAATCAAAATTTCTGTTCATTTATTTCTTTGATACTAATTATTAATATCCATAAGGAGTTTTTGCCTACAGGACAGACTGTCAATCAATCTATATGTCAATCAATGTCAGTCAATCTACACATAGACACACAGACACTTTTCGGAAAATAACTTTTCTTCATGTTTTCTTCACGTTTCGTGGGTAGTACAATCAGAATCAGCTCTTATCTCGAACACGATTTTTTTCGCCATCACCATACTTCCATTTCCTAATGGAACATGGAAGTAAAAAACTAGTTAAGACTACTCAACACTAGTACCTTTAAAGTGGTTGAAAGACATGTGATATCATACTGAAACCAATCCCATTAATGCAAACGGTAAAAACATAATAACAAATACACGTTATTGAAACACTGTTTAGAAGATACTTATTGACTGAATTTGCTATATTTCATATATCAAACGGACACGCAAATGCTGTGACCTGTTTGTATATTTAGAAAAGGAGTTACTAAGTGCATATTAGAGTACACAGCTGAAATAAATAATAAAATAGCCTTAAAAGAAGTCAAAAAGGATTTAGAAAAAAATAATATAATCGCAGAAGAAGCAATTGAAAGGAAAGTTTTTCGAGCAAAAGTGTTACAAATAGAAAGGTGTCCAGGGTGGGAGAGAGAAAAACTCAGGTTCAAAGTGGACTGAAGACGGGAAGAAGACACACAATGAGAAGATGAAAGAATATTGGAGAAAAAGAAAAAAACAAGGAATAAAGAATTAAAATTGGCATGTGGTCGTCAGATGGCCGATGCAAATAGAAAAAAAGCCTTAAAATTGACAGATTAACAAAATTCGTGTAATTTTTTGGTACTCTGGGGGGGGGGTCCGGTCCCGATCGTCCTCCCCCGTAAATACGCCCCTGCTGCATTAACAAAAAGCCGAAAACGGTAGTGTTATTCAAAATATTTTTCTATAAAATCAAACGCGTCGAGACGGCTCTTCAAATAATAACAGCTACAGGTCTTCCAGATTCTTACACGTTTCGAATTTCGTTGTACCTGCGGTTAAAAGGCCGTTAAAAGACAAACATGGTAGAGATATTGCCGAGGCTATGATTAAATTCATAGGACATTTTCGCAGCTTTCAATCTGCTTTTAATTAAGACAATCTTATCGTTGTACAGCAGAGATTTGACTATATTTGAACAAACCACTGAATGCCTGAGGACCGCTGAAGACAGAGACCTCTAGCGGAATAGCACGGACTGTTCCCCACTATCGTGAATCACGAGACGTAATGAACGTTCGGATCCAAATACGACAGAGCAGTAACGGTTTCAAAATACGAATTCGTCCGTTTAATACGCTTTTAATTATGTACAGGGATCTTTGTCCACACGGAAGCGACAAGTCATTAAACACTTCTTCGAGTAAAGTCGTAAGACGCTTTTATGTACCGTAACTCTGGCAAAAAAGGCGAACCGCTCGCACGGAGTAATCCGCACACACTTTATGAAGTTTATCTTCGAAACGCCGACAGATATTTTACATTTTCCTCTTTTTTTTCCTTACAGTTTAAAACCTTTCAGCGTATGAAGAATCCTCAGTACATACCGCCGACTGAATATCGCGACGGTTAACAAGGCGAATCTCACTGAATATTCCTTCGGGACACATGCGATGCTTAGAAGAAGAAGAAGAAGAAGAAGCTAAGAACTCGCGTAAAAGCGGCGGAGAAGAACGCTAATGAAGCATGTATATGAAGAAGAAGAAAAACGTTAACAATAATTAAGAGTCGTAAAAAAATGCTACAGACGCAGGTAGTGAGTGGTAGCGTTCATAACGTTAATTGGCCCGCTCGGCTCCTTTGTGGAAATTACTTTCTCATTAGGGTCTATTTAAAACGGACGTTCATTGTGCCTTGTGCCGTGCGCTCGCCGCGTATTTCATCTTGCGACGTACCTTATATGCGTAAAACAAGAAGAAAAAACTGCGCATGCATTTTTTTGCCTGCGTTTGTGTATGATCTCTCTCTCTCTCTCTCTCTCTCTCTCTCTCTCTCTCTCTCTCTCTCTCTCTCTCTCTCCCTCCCTCCCTCCTTCTCTCTCTGTCTCGTGACTTACAGGATGATGAAAATTCTCCTGCTCCATTTGATATGGTAGCCAGCAATACCTTTCTTATTTCTCATACAACTCACGTTTCCGCTATGTTTATCACCGTCATAAACAAGAAATCAGCACCCATTACTCTTACTAAATGTCATGGTATAACTCTAATGTCATGGTGTAACTCTAACGCTACGCAAGAATATGATGAAACATTCCTACAACTGACTGCATAAAACACCCTAGGTTCCACCTCGATAAATGGCTGACATAGCGCTCACAGAAATATATTGTCCGCAATTTTTTGACACCAAATTCCCCAACAACTGCTGCCTTCTGGGTGGAGATTATCACTCTGTAACAAGTTGCTGGCTTATAATGTCGAATTGGAACCATAGGGGGGGGGTAGAGGGAATTTTGAGAGGTAGCACCTTTGTAGCGGTTTGGCTCGGCACTGGTCCTCACAAGTTCCCAGGGTTGGATGAAGTGATGTTGGCTCCCAAAGAAGCCCCTATCCTCTCTCCAGTCAGGACCGTACTGCGTGGTGAAGTGCCACATCCTACAAGAGGTTGTGCCGCGGTTTGAATTTTCCCGGCGTGATTTGAACGTTCGGTGCCGCCAAAGGTAACTCGATTATTAAGGCCGTGTCTGCGCCACGGCGACGCAATCTAGAAGGCCTATTCAAACGTATCAGCTGTTCGTGTACGGTTAGAAACCACTTACCAAAGGTTATGATCGGCAATTCGAAACAAGTCGATTTCATGTAGCATAGTGGGACTGAAGAAGTCAGTCATCACTGTCACTTCTTCGTCAACCTTCCAATAGAGTGTTCGATGGTCTGACGGCCCAGGGTGAAGTACTTAGTTGATCTCTCAATATGACTTCGTAAGCCAGTAAAGCGTTTTCTGGTGAGGCTCAACTATTTTATTCTATGTTCATTTAATGATGGGTTATGTGTTATATTTGTGTATGTGTGTGTGTGATCCAGACGTCTGTAAAGCCTATTTCATTGTGATACCTTGGTAATGTAAAACTGACTTACACGTTACTTCCGGTTGGGAAACACGTGGGGACATTGTATTTAATTTTATATTAATTTAATCAAATTGTAAATTCAATCAAAAGTAATGACTATAACTTGATGAAATAAACCAGGCTAAATTAATAAGAGCAGATAGAATGTTGATAGAAATTGTGACAGTGAATGTAGTGTGTGTGTGTTCCGAGGCGAGAGAGTGTAGAGGTGGGTGTATTTTCTGACGGCCAATCTACAAATAAAAAATGTTATAGGGGCCCCGTACAGCCGGGAGAAGGGAATGCAGAAATAGTAACATTGACACCGGTCACTACCCGCAGAGCAGTGCACCAGGATGCTCCCCGAAGCCATCAGGCCCAGAAATACTCCTGCTATAGAACACCGAAGGACATCTGGCCGGAATGAGACTCGCTGCAACTTCAGCAAACACTAAGGATCATCTGCAGCACTCATACCACACTGGTCAACACGGTACCATTGGAGTTCCACAACAAGAGTACAGGTGGGAGTGTTCTAATTATTAAACTTCAGTCACAACAACTCGATAGACTGGCCCCCTGGTATTCAGGTTAAACATCTTGTTAATGCTCTTAAAGAAAATGGTACAAGAACTCCAGCTGTTTTAAATAAAACTGTAACCGAAATTTTATAATACATAAAGTAATGCTCTTAAAGAAAATGGTACCAGAGCTGCAGCTGTTTTAAATAAAATTGTAACTAAATATTTTGCGATATTTGACATATTTTGCAACATATTGATGTTGTTAAGGAAAATGATACTAGAATCCAATTGTTTGAAAGATTTGTAGCTAAATGTTTTGTGATAACTTGATTGATGTTCGTAACGAAAATGGCACTAATAAAAATTGTTACTGGTTACAAGAGTATTTTATTGCAGGTCCTGTCACTCTGGGCTCCAGCACACTTTTCGCTTCCGCTAGGCCAAGTGGTCTAGTTTTTAAATTTTACGTAACGGCCTATCTGTTGATGCAGAACACTACGGATCTAGACCGGAAGGTCGATAAATATTCCTGGCGGAGGGCAGCAGTAGCCACCAGAAACAAGTTAGGCCGTAAGGGAAATGACCCTGGACCGGCTTATCTTTGGAGTATTATAGGCGGGAATCAAGTTGGATTTAGTCCTCTGTAATACTAAGGCCTATTGTTATAGGATTATATTTTGCCGCTGCCTTGCAGTTGGGTGTTGGGGCAACAAAGGCTAGGGGAAGACAACCCTGATTAAAAATTACCGGAAGTCATGGCCCGTGAAGAGGCAGCCCATCCACATGGCATACCCACCTATAGTCTGGTACCCACCTATAGCCTGGTACCCATCTATAGTCTGGCACCCACCTATAGTCTGGTACCCAACTATAGTCTGGTACCCATCTATAGTCTGGTACCCATCTATAGTCTGGCACCCACCTATAGTCTGGTACCCACCTATAGTCTGGTACCCAACTATAGTCTGGTACCCATCTATAGTCTGGTACCCATCTATAGTCTGGTACCCTATAATGGAGAAATTCATTTACTCAGAACTGGCAAATTCATTTAGGAGAAATGGCAAACGACTGCAACACAAGATGTTTCAACAGGCTGAACAGGCAGCACTTTGCCTGTGCCGTGTTGTGAAGATGACGATAATGATGATGATGGAACCAACGGGGGGCACGGGGTACCACTTTAGGGTGTAGCATCGAGAAATGGTCTATTCCTTTCCTACTACTTTTTCTTTCATATAGTAACATTCTCTGATTGGTCCAACTCTTCATCGCTTGCAGAATTCTCAGTATCCACGTCCAGACCTAAGAAAGATCTACATTTGCCTAAAAAGCTCTTCATAATTCCTAGTTTTTCATACCTATTGTTACAACTGTCGAGTACTTCATCGCCTGCCAGTAAAAAAGTTAGTTACGGTATCACTACGCGTTTCCCGGAAGTAACCCTGGTTTATAAGATGTCAAACATCAGTATTGTCTACAAAATTGCTTTTTATAAAATAGACTATTTTGTTCAATAACAGGTATTTTTTAAATAAAGTGTATTATGGAACATTTCTTCGTAAATATTTGCTACGTGTGTACTGGCACAATGCCTTTCTTACAAGAAACTACTGCTGCGTGTTTTTCAATGAATTTCTTTAAAAAAGGACGCTGGGTTGACTACTAGGTTCTTACTGTTGCACATCACTATAGAAAAATTATTCCGATTAGCGCTTTCAAGCTTTTCAGCACATCGTCAGATCGTAAATATCAACAGAAATAAAACAAACTCTTCACACCCCCACCCGCCCCACAGTCCACACACACCCCCGCAAACAAGCTATAAGTAAAATGTCCCTTCCCAACCTCCGAGCCCTGTCACCCCTGTCGGTACAGTTACATATTTTTCTAGCACATTCCGTGTGTATGTGTGTTTTGTGTGTGTGTGTGTGTGTGTGTGTGTGTGTGTGTACATTCTTTTCAAAACCTAACGTTGTAAAGCCTTTCTCATTCACCCTTATTTAAAAAACATCCCTATATGCAATTTAATTCTTAATGTTATCTATCCGTCCTCTACCTCTTACTTCTTAATTATATTATATAATATTTCTTCATTATCAAATTTAGTTTTAGTATTCATTAAATTGTCTAACCCTTTCTCTCTTTCTTTCAATATTTCTAACTCCTCCCTAACCTTTCTTTCAACTGTGTTATTTACTACTTTTAAAATTGGATAGTCTTCCAAAGGATTAACAAACTATGGTTCTCTTCTATGAAATGTTTTGCATATAACGAATTCGTTGTTCGATTACCTTCTCCACGTTTGTGGTCAGACAACCTGCATACGAATTTCCGTCCTGTCTCACCTAGGTACACTTTGTTGCATTCTTTACATTTTAATTTATAAACTCCGCTTTTCTGTAACACTGGGATTTCTTCTATATTTTTATTCCTTATATTATCAAATACCGTTTCACACTTTTTAATTGCTATATCTACTCCGTATTTATTAAAACATTTTATAATTTTTCTAGTATGTGATCCTATGTATGTTAATGAGCCTGCATAATTCTTTTGTTCTGGTTCTATTTTAGCTTTTTGTATGTTAATACTTTTCATAACTTTATCCAATATGTTGATGTTATAGTTATTATTCCTTACAATTCCCTTTATCTTTTTTATCTCCCTATCTTTTGTTTCTGTCTCTTTTAAACACTTCTGAACTGTACAGCAAAATGAATTGATTGCCGCCATTTTATATCTATAAGGGTGATAAGATTCTTTTTGTATAATTATATCAGAATACGATTCTTTCCTAAATATCCCAAATTATAGTTTTCCATTATTATTAATTTCTATGTTTAAATCTAAGTAATTTATTTTCTTACCTCCTATCTTTTCTTTAAACTATAAGTTTTTATCCTTATTATTTACCTCATTTATAAACGCATGCATTTCTTCTATGCTTCCTTCCCAAATTACTAATACATCGTCAACGTATCTAGGCCATAATTTTATATTATCTTTGTACCTAGTGGAATTTATAAATTGCTTTTCAAAATCTTTCATGTATATTTCTGCAAGAATAGAGGATAAAGAAGATCCCATAGGTAATCCTTTTTTCTATAGTGGTGTGCAACAGTAATAATTATGTTTGTAATTATAACCACTAACACAACTTTCTTAATTATACTAGGTTCTTGTTTACTGTTGACAAAGGGTGACACATGTGTCAGAATGAACAATTATTTTGTTAACGGATGCTTTTAAGTGACAGTTCCTTGTGTATTAACTGTATTCAAACATTTTATTTAAACAATGGAGGTGGTTCTTTAAAATTTGTTTCCTAATAACAATTCCGCATTCTTAGAAACTTTATAAGTTTTTTCGTTTTGCCTAAAAAAGCAGCAATCAGCACTACTTGCGAATCTACTGGCATATTGGCTCTTTCACTTCCAATTACCAGCTGTTCGGTTTTTCAAAAACTTATGTCGAGGCCGCAAGGTGTCTGTTCGTCATCAATGGCCAGTGACGGATTTACCACTAGGCCGACTAGGCCGACTAGGCCGCGCGCTCAGATTTTTTTTTAACAGAATTATTTTTATAAAAGTAGCAGGCACTTTGATTTAATTAAGTATGATTTTTTTGAAATTACATGATCAATTTTTGTTAATAATACAAATGGAAGACAGTTCTTATTTTAATATTGCGCGTTTATTTTTAAGACGCGTTGGCATCCGTGAAATCTAATCTGCGCATGCGAATTTTGAACATCCGCTTATTGCCTCCGAATTTACACGACCGTGGTACCACCCTTGTTTGTTGTCATTGTTTATCTGCGTTGTGACTGAACGGTTTGCGATTTGTGGTTATGTTTTTATTTTGTTTTGAATGTAAAGAAGGTTTTTAGACTACTGGCTTTAAATTTGATAGTATTAATCTGACATCAAATTACTTCTGTAGTACATATATTATTTCAAAGTAACAGCTGGGGGGGGGGGGGTCATAAAACTTGGCCTAGGGCCTCAAAAATCTTAAATCCGGCACTGTTAGTGGCGTATCATGGGTTGGGGGGGGGTCTGGTAAGGTAGGCTTCATACAGAAGAAAACACAAATTAAGACTAGCCAATATTACAATCTTTAAAGTGGCTGAAAAACACATGATAACATCCTGAAATCAATCCCAAAAATGTAAACGATAGTAGCAGAGTTGAAAGTCATGCTATTCCAACATTGTTAACAAGATGTTTATTGACATTTTACATTTAAAAATGATCACTACAGTTTTAATAAAAAAAAACTAAACCAAGAAAATTTTATATACTTAAAAAAAACTATTTGCAAGTGTTTTAAAGTTTAAGATCTGTTCACCTTGATTTTTTTTTTGCCATTTCATTAACAACTTGTCTCGGGGTCACTGAATTGATTTTCCTATACTTCATGTTTCAAACGAATACGCAAATGCTGTGCAATAAAACCGTTTGTATATTTAAAAAATCGGTATGGAGAACCATACATTACTTCCATGTTCTAAGATTTATTTAAAATAAATTTCGAAATGAAATATTTCCATAGAAACTACTTCTTTCTTCAGGCTTAACCAGAGTACTGTGGTCACTAAGGTATATCGCGCCACGTTAGCGAGCTCGATTTTCACTGACGATGGCAGTCGATGGCACTGCCGAAACGTCTGATTTTGCAGAAACATTGGACCACGGCCAAACAGCCCGGGAAGGAATTTTAACAACAAACTACTTCTTTGTTGCTGATAACGTAGTACTCATATTAAAAAAATCCCCTCCCCCTTTAACTATCATTTACATTTATAAAAAAATCACCCCCTCCCCCTTTAACTACCCTTTTTATTTATAGACATTTCATCTACCTTATTACAGTGGATTATTATGACCTTCATTTCAGGATACTTTCTTTATCAAAATGAAGTTCTTTACTGTTGTTAAAACATAAAACGTTGCAGGTAAACTACCCCTTTCCCTTAACCGATCTTCACAAAAATCAACAGGCCTCGAGTACTCTACAAATCACATAGACAAGCTAGAAATTATTTGATTCTGTATTAATTTACGGCAGTTATCGTTTGTCATAGAAAAAATTACTCTTGTTAAAACATAAAATGTTGCAGGTAAACTACCCCTTGCCCTTGACTGATCTTTACCGAAATCAATAAGCCTTGAGGCCCCTACAATTCAGAAGTGTATGCAAAAATTATTTGATCCTATAGGAGTTTACGGCAGTTATCGTTCGTCATAGAAAAAACTACTCTTGTTAAAACATGAAACGTTGGAGGTAAACTATCCCTTGCCCTTAACCGATCTTCACCAAAATCAATAGTCCTTGAGGCCTCTACAATTCAGGGATGTATGAAAAAAATTATTTTTGTTTGTTTCAATTTGCGGCGGTTATCGTTCGCCATAGGAAAAATTCTACACATACACACGGACAGACACTTTTTGAAAAATGACTTTTCTTCATGTTTTGAGGGTAGTACAATCAGAATCAGCCCTTATCTCGAACACGATTTTTTTCGCCATCACCTTACTTCCATTTACTTATGGAACATGGAAGTAAAAAAGAATTACTACTGTATTAGTGTTTAAACATGCAAAAATCAAACAACCTAAAAATTAAGAGATTAATAAAATTCCTCGTCAACTTTTTCGATCCTCTGGAGGGGACCCCATCCCGTTCGTCCCCCCGTAAATAATACTCCTCTAGTCGTCATGGAGTTTCGGATCATATAATCTGAGTTCTATCCTTCCAGACAACTTGTTCATCCGTCAACAGAAGCGTACAGACGCCCATCTTCCTAGTTTCTAAATATTAAACATAAAATTATAGGGAAGGAAATATTAAAAACAGAGTACATTAAAAAAAAATTTAAAAATAGGCAGTCATTGAGGACTGCCGACAGAAGTGAAAACTTAAAACTATGAAATAACAGTGGTTTTTTTGGATATCCAAATTAATTGTAGTATCAAAAATTAAAATTTTTTCTAAATTAAAATCTTTAACATCAGTCTGGTTTTCACATCTATCGGCACTCCGAGCAACAATTATATACATTTTTATATGGTTTACTTATTAATCAAAACATATGATGGGCTGCGCAAGCCCAGTACAAAATATAAATACAACTTAATTGACATAATCCAATTTCGATAATATAAGCTAATAAAAAATAATTTTGAATTAGTAACCATATTTTCAAAATTCAACACACAAATCTAAAATTATTATAAAATTTTATAGAATTTTTAATTTTAAAATCCGCGGCAAAAATACTATCGAACAACTAGAAATTTGTTTTACCACGCTAGTAAGATAACTCCTAAGCCACTATGAAATACTCATTGCATGATGTATGGCAGAGGTCAAATATCAAAAATAAAAAATAAATAATATCAAATTTTTAAATGGAAATATTGATACGAATATTGGAAATATTTGAAAATACATGCTTTGTTTATGTTATTCATTTTTCTATATAAAAATATTAACATATTTAGTACTCACTTTTGTACGTACTGCACAGTGATCCTACATTTGAACATTTAAAATAATGATCAAACTAAAACACAATTTAAACAATGCACAGTATACACACATTAAACTTTCCACGTAGTCAATTTAACTTTACTTATATACATATACACGGCACTAATGTTACAATCTTACAATAATAAAAAAACTATTAAAAATACATACTTCGACATTAGACATGACGAAAAACCCTAAGTTAACAGCCAGACGGACAAATAACAATTATGTAAATATCATATAATATAGTATAAGTAATTAATAAGAATAAAAATAATGTAAAATAGATCATAAGTATTGCGTTAATTGTTAATACGGAAAGCCGAAATCGCGCTAGGGATCGAACACGCGATAGCAAATTCGGCAGCGTAAGAAACTCCAAAAAAAGTACGTAAACGATAAAAGTGTGTTAAATAGTATAAATAGTATTACAATTGTATAATATAATTGTAGTATAATAGTATTACACACAAGTATAATCTATACTTTCACTGCTGGCCACGCGCAACACGTCATACTTATAGCTACAGATATACTGTTAACATTAGCATGCCGACATTATCATGTTGACATTAGCATGTCGGTGACGCGAAGTCATAAGATTTTACCCATCCAAAAATCGCCCAACGTGCCTATAGAAGTTTTCACTTCAATAAGAATAACAAAAAAACAATGAAATGGCATAATGAAAAAAAAATCTTGAGATAGAGTCATAGCCTACCAGGGGCGTATTTACGGGGGGGAGGGGACGAACGGGACCGGTCCCCCTCCCAGAGAGTCGGAAAAATGTTGATGAATTTTGTTAATCTCTCAATTTATAGGCTGTGTTATTATTATTATTATTATTTTTAGCTTTGTATAGTAATATAATAGTAACTCTTTTTTTAATATACAAACAGGTTTATTACACAGCATCTACGTATACGTTTGAAATATAAATTATAGTTCAGAAAATCAGTTCAGTCAGTATGTATTTTCTAAACAATGTTTCAATGACGCGTATTTTTCTTATGTTATTATCTTTTATTGTATTGGAATTGAAGTCATACAGAAATGGCATATACAGACAGAGTCATACTGCCAGTGGCGTATTTAGAATTCGCCTGGGGGGGGGGGGTCCGGAGTCTCGACTCGGGATCATACAAAAGGAAAAACAAGTTAAGACTAAGCAACATTACTGTCTTTAAAGTGGCTGAAAACGCCTGATAACATCCTAAAATCATTCGCATTAAAGTAAACGGTAATAACACAATAAAAATACGCGTTATTGAAACATTGTTTACAAGATTCTTATTGACTGAATCGATTATCCTATGTTTAATACTTCAAACGTATACGCAAATGCTGTATAATAAACCTGTTTATATATATTTAAAAAAGAGTTATTACTATATTAGCGTACACAGCAGAAAATAATACAATAAAAATTAAGGGCTTAACAAAATTTGTAAACTTTTCGACCCTCTGGGGAGTCCGATACCGTTCGTCCCTCTCGTAAATACGCCCCTGAAATAGAGAACATAAAAAAATCAGAATAACAAAAAATTACAATAAAATAAATTATAAAAGAAACAAATTCTGAGATTCTGAGAAGTAGTCATCTATATCTATGAAACTCAAAGTCTGAGGATTTATTTGTAATGAATGCAATTCCACACCGTTACACCGACTGTCACCAAATTTTTTTGAACAGGTAACCTTTGACATAAGGCGAAAACACTGTCTAACTTGGAATTTGATATTTTCCCCCGTTCGCACGATTTTGGCCCTTTTAATTATGCCTTTCCGTTGACGCGTATAAAGATGTCAACAACCCATGGAAACCAGAATTAATTACAATAGTAACAAGTAAATAAACAAACGATATTTAGCGGCATCGTAACTGTACCTTTATCCGTTCCTGTAGTTTTTAATGTTTTTAATTTGCGATTGTATCGATATATTTTGTAATTTTGTATACAGATCGATACGTCTATATATTCTGTAATCGTCTTAAACGATTATAAAATTTATGTTTATACGTATTTCTGATAGTGAAATTAATAAGTAACGAAATATATTAAATACTACTACTAAATATGTCAACAACACCATGGAGACCAGTATTAATTACCGCAATAACAAGTAAATAAACAAAAGCTATTTAGCGGCATCGGAACTGTACATTTATCCACTTCTGCAGTACATTTTCGATGTTTTATATAATATGCGATTTAGTACAAGTTAAAATAGTACAAGTGTTGAAAACAACTTTGGAGAGAATTTGACTAATGAGTACAAAATATTTATACGAGCTGACAGAACGCCATATAGACATAGTGTAACGAACAGAAAATTTTAAAAATTTTAAATTTTCACCTCGGCAGAGTACGTTCACACGAGGCAGTGTCAACGACTTATAGTTGGCGCAATAAATAAGGAGTAATGAGAAGATGTCACTGAGGCGTCGCTGACTTGACAATAGAAACACATTAAGTTCGATCCAACTATAGAAATTGGTGGCGTAAGATGACAGGGAAAGTTTCGTCCAGAATTATTGCTCTCCGCAGCTGTAACAAAGTAAGCCAGGACATTCACACCCGTACCGAGAATTGTAGCAGATGTTGACCATGTTACGTCAGTAGACGATAAACTACAAAAACGAGGGAAACTACATCTTACAATGGAACGGATGCACTGCACCTTAAGAAACAATACAGTAAGATAGGCCTGACAAAGACTAAAGTCATGTTACGCAGCTGGAGTTATCGTCTAATTGACAGACAAGAATTTACGAAGGGAAAGTTGGGGTGACTTCACCAGCCAGCAGATGTTCAAAATTGTTAATAGCCAGAAAAAAGGGGTTAGAACTTGGAACAATGCGCCAGGAAGACTGAAAGTACAGATAATGGGAATCTATAGAAACACAGAGTTTACTCAGACAATGGGCTGATCGACAAGTGTCTAATAGCCATAGTTTCGTCGAAACGGGTCAACGTTCGTCAGAGCAAAAATCGGGGAGACCAAAGAACCTATCAGATGCCTTCAGCCAACGAGAAATTTGGTGGTGAGGAGTGTTTCCATAGTAACAGAAACGAAGGACCTATCGGGAGAACTATGACGTAGGATCTTGACATGGTGGGACAGTATTTTCCAAGAAAACTAAAAACTGACCAATCTCGAAATGAAGTAGGCGTGAAGCGCGCCAGAGACAAAATTTTGAGTAGGGACGAATTAATAAAACTATCTGTCCAAGTCGGCGGAGAGACAGTCTACACTCAATTTTTGAAACAGTAATACTCAATTTTCGACAGTTTTTACTAAAGTTTTCAGACAGTTTTTACACTCAAATTTTCAAATGGTTTAACTTCAAGTGCGAGAGACGGTATATCATAAACTTTCAACAGTTTATTCTAATCATTCGGATTTAGTATTATTTAAATTTCAGAAGAGTACATTAATCGGCGGAATATTAACTCGAGTCCGGAAGTTAGAACGTTAACCAGTAACTTAAAAGACTTAGTAATACATTCATGTCACGGTAGTGAGATTTAACCGAAGTGCGAGGTAACGGACTTAGTTAAATGCATACAAAGTGAACAATCAGACCGTTACACCAACAGACATCACCACCTAACGATATACAAAACAGTTGAACTTAATATAGGGTACTACACATTATTAACAACATAATGAACACGAAATATTAAACAAACTAATGAATAATACGAATGTTTAATGAAGCAGCGACGAGTGGAACTAGACATGTATATTAACATTAAAACGAACTCACTGCACACACAGTAAGATGAAACATTTGATTGAACACTGAACTTCAATTATTCACATATACAAACGCCTACGCGAGTGATCGGAAGAGTAAGTGTTAAGTGATTGTGATAAAGCAGCATCCGACGGAATGTGTCTACGAGCCATCTTCATCTCTGGAACTCGACGTCAACAACAACTAATGGATATTCAATAACCAAGTAACCATTATTATAATTATTTCTAATTAGTAACTTCTACTGACCTGGTTTCTTTCAAAGAATTCACACCTGAGAAAATTATTAAGAAAAGTAATGAATAAATCTGAATAAAAGTAATTAATGAATGTATTAACAAAAGCTTAATTGGGATTTAATGAACGCATTAAATAAGTAGAATATTGAATTGTTATATTGTTTGATTTATATATGTATGTATGTTTTCTTTGTTTTCAGCATATATTGAAACATGTATTTGTTATTATAAAATAGGTATGTATTTCAGGTACAGCGACGTATCATATGTACAATTATAATGTATTATGAATGATAATTAAACTAGTACTTTAAGTTGATCATAAAACATGCGTTCATTATTACCAAATACAACCCAAATATCAACCTGAAATTTGAAGGAATACAAATAGATTTTAAGAGTTTCTTATGTTCAAATAAAGTAAATGAATTGATAACGTTAACCTATTAAATGGTATCACATATGTGTTTATGAGAATCAGAATAGTTACGCATAATTTTAATGGCTGTTTCACACACGGCATGAAATTAATCAATTAAAGCAAGTAAATACATATTATCTATTGCACCTGAATTATATAGAATTCATTATATAAACTGTGTTCCAACACGCGGACATAGATAATCAGAGTAATAAATAAGATTCAATTACACACATACATGTGAGAGATCGTTAAATTTATATATTTAATAGCGAACACAATAACATTATTAATTACCACAAATGTAATTTAGATTTACACACATTTGCATAAATTGACATTTATAATTTACCACTAATCGGAATATGCAAATAAAACTTATAAATTGACATTTATAAATGGCGTCCAACTTCGGGGCTAGATATATGTGAAAGATATCAGTATTTATACATTTATAAATGGCGCTCCAAGATCGTGGGGCACAGCAAACACCTTATCTATTGCAAATAAATGTAATACAATATTAAATATTTATAAATCAATTATATTGATTTGATATCAGTGTCATATAACAGACATTTATAATAGACAATAAAAATTATATTAAAATACTTATTGAAAGTCAAATATTCGCGTGCAAAGCCTCGGGTAACAGCTAGTACTTTAGATAATATGACGTTTTTCACAGCGACATTATGATCTGCTATACTGTACTTTAACCGGGTCATCATGACGTGAGAACGGGTCGCATCGCGACGGTTACGTTCGCTTTATCGCGGGTACATTTTGACGTGATCCGGTTCGTTTTGACACAGACGGAAAGCCTGATATTCGTAAATACGCAAAATTTCCACGCGTTCGATCCTTACAGCGTTGATCGGTCAGACCACACGCAAACTGAATAACCAAACTGTAATTTTAGTTTAAATACTCGAGCGTTTCGCCTGTCGCCTAATTGCCTGCCCACGGGCTACGTTAAATAAATTATTAGCGCGAGCCTTTAAGTAAGTAATTTTAAAGGTATCAATTATTATTATTATTTTTTTTTTTATTCAAGGAAAAAGTATTTGTGAATACATTTAGATTTCTGTTTCTTGACGACAGAAACAAATAAAAACATTAAAATACTGCAAAACGGGCGGCTTGCATGCGCCAGACAGACAGTGTAATTACATACGCGTGTGTTTATTTAAATATATATTTATACAGTACCTGCTTGACAAGTGCAGCGATATTATGTAAGGTAGGCTATATATTGGAAAGTGACGCATTGCACCTGGCCGTCTGCTGTCCAAGGTGGAAAGTTTGCATGCGTGTAGAATTTGAGAAACTGCACCGACAACACTTCTGGCTGCAACTTTTCGCAAATCGAAACCGAAATGTTCAACAGACTAATACAAGTCTAGGCAGTGGTTGATTTTTAAAATTGTAGGCGCCGGAACGCATCAATTCAAAAGTTGTACGGACACAAATATGCTTATATTTTATATGAGCTTATAAGTTTACATCAGATTATTACAAAGAAGGTCTACATTGTTAAAGCCTTAAAAAATATGTTGTATACGTACAAATTTGTATCTAAAAAGATAATAAAGTTTACTGATATTCCTGAAGAGCTTCATCGTCAGGTTAGACGCACGACAAACGAAAACATGTCACTCATGATGGCGTCATCCCGGAGCGAGCCTCAATCAAACTCTAAGTGCTGGTTTCGGTGGTTCGGACATTTTAGAAAACTTTCCATAGTTTCATAATTTATCATCATATTGTTTGTTTCTTGGCCTTTTCTTACTCTTTATGTCCAATGCGGGACAGATAAAATTTATCTAATATTTGATATTATCTAAAATTGATCTATTTTATATAAAATAATTAGTTTCTATTTTTATGCACGTAGTTTAAATGAGTCATATCTATATTATAAGGCCTACTTGCTTTATACAGTTACAATGGACCTTCAACACCTCAGAACCCCTATTAGTCCGTTATAAGAGGGGGGGGGATTACTGCATTTGAACAAAATGCGCAGTTGCTTTCCGAAAAATAGCAAGAGTTGGCCGATTTTAGCTTGCAACGTGCCAACTCTGTAAGTTTATATAAACGGTTCTCCTCGGGACCGCGAGCATTGTTTTGTCACAGTGCTGTGGTTGACTGAAGAACATCGTGTCAGTTGGTGAATCGTTTTTATGCACTGAAGATGGTCTCCAGAGGTGAGGCCGAAACAATCTCAGTGGACCATGGCCCAATACCACGGAGTTTATTCGCAAATAGTACCATAGCGTATACAATATATTTTATTGTTAATAAATTTTCAGTGTAAGTAATAAACTAAAAACCGGTGTTTTCCAAACAATAAGTAATTTTGAAAAGCACTTTTAACATTTTTTCAACAAGCTTTTTTTTTTTTTTTACACGAACAGGCCAGCCGTGGATCACGCGAATATCATTTCCTTTCCTTCTCCTGCCAGAAGGCCCTCATTCGCACACTATGCGCCGCCTTCCTTTCCACTGTCCACCCCTTTCTCGTCTTCTTCTCACCCGCAGAGAACCTCAAGATTTTGAATTTTGTTTCTGTATGTATTTCTATCCACACAGTCGTTAAAAGAGATACCCAGTTTCATCATTTCCTCGTTGAGTTGTTTGGTGTATCCGTTCAGACTGTAAAATTGCCAAATATATATTTGAAAATTTGTTTATTTAATCTGTACCGATCCATCCGAGCCATATGTTCAAGGAATCTCAGTCTTTCCTTTCGGAAAGCCGTTTCCAGATCTTCCAGATCCCTGTACAGCTCTTGTTTGGGTCTATACCTTCGCTTTTCTTGGGGCCATACATTTTCCGAAGAATTGTTCGTTCAATTTTAAGAAGAGGTTCCAAATTTCGAAAGCACATTGTTTCCACTCCATACATGATCACCGGCCTGATCACAGTGCTATAATGGCGTACTTTCGCACTTCTGGAAAGGTTTTGTTTTCGTACAGTTACCGGGTTAGGGAACATAAAAGGGTATTTTATGTTTTTTAAAAGCGTATTTTTATTACGAATGCTAATACACATCGTTGGGTCGGAATTTTTTTTGTCGTTGTTTCGGATGTACACGTTTCATGTCCGGAACTGTCCTAGTTTTCGGATTCGATTGCCCTAGGTGTTTACGTTATTAGTTGACAACCCCATTTTAACCAATTTACGTTTCCTGAAGACGTGAGATAATTAGAAATGACGTCATTAAGGACAGAATGAATGTGAAAAATTCAGTTGTTTTTTTAGTCCAAACAAAAAAATTACAACGGTATGGGCACACACGAAAAGAATGACACAGGAAACGTTGCCAAGGAGAGTTATGGAATGAACCCCACCAGGAAGAAGGAAAAGAGGAAAAAGACCATCTATCACCTGGATATAAGAAATTCAGACTACATTGAAGGAACGAGAAATTGACGAACATCTTTGGATGGATAAGCAGCAGTGGAGAATGAGAATTCAATCACTTCTGTAATCTTTGGTTCCGGAAAATGTGTAAACATTGTACAGCCGGACTAATAAAATAGGTTTACTGAAGGATTTTCTGAAAATACGGCTGTTATAGGTATACCAGCTGCTAAACAAATTCCGTGTTTGGTTTTTAGCATCGACGGTGCCTCCCATTGTGGACCACTGGCCCCTTTGCCATCCAATTCACGCGGCTCTGCTTTTAAAGCCAAAATCCGTTATGACGTTTGGCCAGTCTCAATAGGTATACTCTGTATTCCAACTCTCTGTGTTCCACAGAAACAAACCAGTCGATCCAGTCTCCAAACCATTTTCAAATGTTTTTTTCGACATCGACACCGACAATATACCTTCAGAAAAATTTCACCTGGCATGACTCTATCTCAAGATTTGTTTTTTTATTAAGTCATTTCATTGTTTTCTGTTATTCTTATTTTTAATGTACTCTATTTTTAGTATTCGCTTCCCTATAATCTTATGTTTAATATTTAAAAACTTGGAAGATGGGCGTCAATAGTAATAAACGACTACTATTTCTGTACGCTTCTGTTGGCGGATGAAGAAGTTGTCTGGAAGGATAGGACTCAAATTATATAATCCGAAACTCCATGACGACTAGAGGAGTATTTACGGGGGGACGAACGGGACGGGACCTCCTCCAGAGGATCGAAAACAGTTGACGAGGAATTTTATTAATCTCTTAATTTTTAGGTTGTTTGATTTTTTCACGTTTAAACTCTAATATAGTAGTAATTCATTTTCAAATAGGTCTATACAAACGGGTTTATTGCACAGCATTTGCGTATACATTTGAAACATGAAATATAGGAAAATTAATTGAGTGACCCCCAGAGACGTTGTTAATGCAATGGCAATAAAAAAAATCAAGGTGAACAGATCTTAAACTCTAAAACAATTTTAAATAGTATGCCTTTTTTATGTATAAAAACTTCTTAGTTAGTTTTTTTTTATTAAAACTGTAGTTACCATTTTTAAATGTAAAATATCAATAAACATCTTGTAAACATCTCAATAGCTATACTCTGCATTTCAACATTTCAATCTTTGTGTTTCACTGCAGCACCATCGATCGATCCAGCCTCCAAACCATTTTCAAATTTTTTTTTTCTTATCGACACCGACAACGACAACATGAAAAATATTCCTTCAGAAAAAATGTCAAAAAAAAACCAGGTCGCTGAGTCCATAACGACAACGTGCAGCAACTGTCGCCAAAACCGGGTGACGAAATCCGCGCAGTGTGACGTTTGTGTACGCGCGTGTAAATCGGAGTGCAACATATTTTGTGCCAAAAATATACACTTGTTTAGATAGAATTGAGACACGGCCACGAGCAACACATGTCGCAATGCGTGTCTGGCTGTTGCGGCTGCACCTGCACTTCTGTCTGAACCCCTAATTACCGGTTGCAGGCAAATCTCGCGGATTAATAAATACGTGTATCGCGTGTGAGCGCGAAATGCTTGTATACCGCTCGTCTTGTTCATACGTAACTTACCTGATACCCATTAAAGTCTTGGTGAGGCTACACTTAATGTAGCGAACTGCCCTACCTCAACCACGCGGAAATTACATTTCGTTCCCTGAAACTATAAAAAAGTTATAAATACGTCCGCTCTTATTAAACACTTGTCTTTTTCAGTAACAATGTCTTAACTTGGTTGTTGTGAAACGACAGAGAGAAAGAGAGAAAGAGGAGAAGACAAGAGAAAAGATAAGCGGATAGGAAGAAAAATAGGGAAAAGAAAGAAAAGAGAAAGGGGGAGAAAAGGGGCGAGGAATGTAGAGTTTCGCCTGGAGGTGGGGGGGGGTGTCGAGTCGATTTCGAGTCCGGGGTTCGGTCGAGTCGGCTTCGTACAAAAGAAAAAAAAAAACTGTTTAAGATAAATCAATATTACTATCTTTAAAGTGGCTCAAAACGTGTGATAACATCCTGAAATCAACCCCATTAAACTAAACGGTAATGACACAATTAAAGTACGCGTTATTGGAACATTTTTTATAACATATACTGGCTGAATTGATTTTTCTATATTTCATATTTTAAACGTATAGCCTACGCAGATGCTGTGTAATAAACCTGTTTGTATATTTAAAAAAGAGTAGCTAGCTGAAAAACACGGCTGAAAGAAAATAATAAAAGACCCGAAAAATTAAGAGATTAACAAAATTTGTCAACTTTTTTCGACCCTCCTTGTCCGGTCCCGTTCGTACCTCCCCGTAAATACACCCCTGGACGAGAAAGAAAAGAAAGGAGACAGAAAGACACAGAGGGATACGGCGAAGACAGGAGACAAACAGAGTTGAGTAGCGGTTAGTGAAAGCGGAGAGTGAGAGCGAAGCAGAGAAAAGTCGGGAGAGATAGACGAGAAAAGGACAGGAAGAGGGGAATGACGTGAGGAGATAGAAGGAGGGATAGAAAGCGGGAGAAAATGAAGAGAGAGAGGGGGCAAATAGACAGACAGACAGAGAAAGAGAGAGAGAGAGAGAGAGAGAGAGAGAGAGAGAGAGAGAGAGAGAGAGAGAGAGAGAGAGAGAGAGAGAGAGAGAGAGTGTGAGAGAGAGAGAAGACAAGAGAGGATAGGATGGAAAATAGAGAAAAGAAACGAAAGGGAAAAGGGGAGAAGAAGGGCGAGGACAGTGGCGTTTCTAGACTAATCAATATTACTATCTTTAAAGTAGCTGGAAAACGAGTGATAACGTCTTGAAATCAGTCCCACTAAAGTAAACACTAATAACACAGTAAAAATACGCGTTACTGAAACAGTGTTTAGAATAGTGGTTCCCAACCTATCCGGAGCCGCGTACTACTTTGGTTTTCTGCGTTCATGTCGAGTACAACCGGAGCTTAAAGAAAGGTTACTGGCGTTTTCTCAATAAAAACCTTGATACAACATGAATAGTATATCGTATTATTCCTAGTTATGTATAATTATTTACATCTAATACACAGAATTCACAAAACGGCAACTGATTTCTAAAATTAATTTCCTGTTGTTTCCATGCTAAAATAAAGTATAAAGTTTTTCAAAAGACAGTTGATTACTTTCATTACAGATTTTCTTGTTACTGAAAAATAACATATTAAGAAAATAATTAATGTGAAACATGTTGCTGTTTATTTTGTACCAGAGAGTTAATGTCAGGTTCTATTGATGTTATTTTTAACCTTAAATCACAGCCAACAGACATGCTGTTAGATTCTAATGAAATATTACCGCAAAGTGTTTAGGTTGTGTTTTTATAAGGGTAATGGTTTTAAATCATGTTCGATGAAAATTTATTGTTGTTTTGAGCGTACATTTTTAGTTATTTTTTTTAAGGGAATACTTTTTTACTAGCTACCACTATCTTGCGTACCACCTTGAATCCCTCCGAGTATAGTAGCCTCGCTGAATGTGTTTCCAGGCGGCGTCAAAGAACAGTTAAATAGCCCAATTAGCGAAGGCACCCCCTGCTGCTGACAGCTGTGAACAAAGCTAGCCGCTTCTGAAAAATCTCCAATGATGCCAAACGTATTTTGAACTTGAATGAAATGTGGACCAGTCTTTGCGCGAAATCGGAAGTGCCCGCTTGTCTGAATTTCGAGTCCGTTGCCAAAGAAACCACTGCTTTAGGAATTATTAATTTGTTACCTTCTTACAGCACATAGTATTTTACATAGTATATTTATATTTAAATATCACAGTAATACTGCTTTACTTTATTTATAGTGGTAATTTTCAGTTCCGTGTTTGTGTTCCGTGTTATTTATACCACTAGTGGTACGCGTACCACCGGTTGCGAACCACTAGTTTAGAAGGTATTGACTGAATTGATTTTTCTATAATTTCATATTTCAAACGAAGGCCTACAGCCTACGCAGGTGCTGTGTAATAAACCTGTTTGTATAGGCTATTTAAAAAGACAGGTTTGTATGTTAAAAAAAAAAACCATCGAAAATACACAAAATACTAATATATACACAACATCACATACAATAATACCAATTTAAAATGCCAAATGCCAACAGGAAACCATAACAACAACCAACCAACACACAAGAGTACTTTACAAGATTCAAAATTAGGAAGACTGAGGATGGGAACACTAAGTGTCTCGAAACATGTTCCAAATAAGGAAAACACATCTTGAGGTAAAGTTACTATAAATATTAAATATATTTAAAAAATAGTAAGTAGCCTACTACCTGAAACACAGCTGAAAAAAAATAATAAAAGAGCTTAAGAGTTAAGAGGTTATCAGAATTTGTCAACTTTTTCCGACCCTCGGGTCCGGTCGCGTTCGTTCTTCCCCGTAAGTACGCTCGTGGGCGAGGATGAAAATAGTGAGAGAGGAGACAGAAGGAGGCAGGGAAGACAGGAGACAAACAGAGTTGAGTAGCGGTTAGTGAAATATAGGGGAGACAGTGAGAGCGGAGCAGAGAAAAAGTCGGGAGAGACAGACGAGAAAACGATAGGGGGAGGGAAAGACGTGAGGTTGAAGGAGGCATAGAGAGCGCGAGAAAATGAAGAGAGAGAGAGAGAGAGAGAGAGAGAGAGAGAGAGAGAGAGAGAGAGAGAGAGTTTCTGTAAAATATCACATTTCCGTATAATTTATAAAGTGTGTGGGCTCCGGTTGCGTGCCAGTTGTGTTCTGTCACTGTCGGTAAACGTTGCCGTCTCGTGTCACGCTAGGAAACAACTTTTTCGCTTCGCACGCAACGCAACTCGCCAATGTTTACAAGTTAATTATAAATTCCAAACGAATGCAGGACAAACAGTTTAAATTACGTCTGCATACGCAGGCCTACTCGTTGTTATGACAACGTTACTCTGAGCCGCCACCCGTCTCCAAGACAAATTGCCGCCGCCACAGTCTCTCCGCGGCCGTAATTTCGGCTAAATACGACACAATCTGTCCGATGACAATGCTGTTGTCCCTAATCCGTGTGTCCTTGTAAGCACCCCCACTGGACTGGACGGGATCCAAAAATCGATGCGCACAGATCGTTTAACTCTTCTTGAACTTTCAACGGTCGCCGTAAAGCCGTTTTCACCTTTCAACGCTCGAGACTAATTCTTCCGGAAGAGTTCTCTCGTCATTCTCCGCCTGCGTAACTTTGCGTGCAGTCTACTACCCAAACAAATTTTATCCATAACGGTTCTTCCTTGTAACACAGTTCGGTTTCACCACCTTGATACCTTCTACTCTTTAGCTGTTAATGACTGTGTTTGTCTTCTTAACCATTCTTTTTTTTATAAGTTTAATAAAGAAAGTTGTGTTAGTGGTTATAATCACAAACAGAATCATCACTGTTGCTCACCACTATAGAAAAATTATTCCGATTAGCGCTTTCAAGCTACTCAGCTCATCGTCAGATCGGAAATAACGGGAATAAAATCGGAAAGGTTATTTCCGATCTGACGATGAGCTGAGAAGCTTGAAAGCGCTAATCGGAATAATTTTTCTATAGCGGTGTGCAACAGTGATTATTCTGTTTGTCTTTTTTTTTTACTGTCTACTCGTCACTCCGTCTGCCTATCTATTTGTCTGTTTCTACATCCCCCTACTCCAGTCTCTCCTTTTCGTATCCATTTCTTTTTCTCAGTTTCTCTCTACCCTTTTACTCTCTGTGTGTTTTCCCGTATTCTGCCTTCTCTCAAGTACCACCTATATCCCCTACGTAATTCTCGTTACCAACTTTCCCCAACCTCTCTCCCACCATTGGTAAGCCAGTCAGATTACCATTTAATTACCTTCTTCTTCGTCTTCTTTTCATCTTCGATTCTTCTCCTAAGAGGTTAGTCGTCCTTTCTTTACATAAATCCGTGTCTACTTCTGTGAAACTCCTCTCATCCACTGCTTAGATAAAAAAGATCTTCTTCGTTTAGTCCTTCTTCGGACCAATTCGATTATACTTTTTCTTGGCCTCTAGTTTCTGGCATTCGTTTGATTCGAATACAGAACTCTAAAGCCCGGTCCTCTAACCCGCGGCCATCTATTGACGAAGGTTTTAATCTAGTTGACCGTGGGAATTGAAAAACTCAGTTATTGTGGTCCTAGAGGGAAGTTACTAAAATCGTATTTCAATAGATAAAAATCATAGTAATAGACGACAGATCTTCATCTTCTTCTGATAGTTCCTATCCGTTTCGGATGTTAGGTATCATATAGACTATTTCAACTTTCTGCAGGGAATAAGTCAGTTGTATTCATGCCAAACCAGGTCCTTAAATTATTCAGCCATGATAGTCTCGTCGCCCAACTCCTCTCTTTCCAAGTACTTTTCCCTGTAGTATGGACAGCAATAAGTAAAATCTCTGTTCATTTCTCATGAGATGACCCAGATACTGAAGCTTTCTTATCTTCACGGTGTTAATAACTTCCCTATCTTTCTTCATCTTTCTAAGAACGTCAACATTAGTTATATGTCCTGTCCAATAAATGCTCAGTATTCTACGGTAAAGCCAGATTTCGAAAGATTCTAATTTAGACAGCAGATAGTAGTTATAAATAAGAACTAACCAGTATATTGGATATCCAAGAGGTGTAGTGTACTATCTGGTGTTCCTCAAGAGGCAACTATAGAGTTATTGTTATTTCTGTTTAACAGAAATGACTTGCCAAACAGTATTTTGAGCACCACAGTTCGTGCGCATGCGAATGGCAATACAGCTCGCTCATTTAAACAGTTAGCCGTTGCCATCATAACGACAGCTATCATGCGAATTAATGTTTTACCTCGTACCAGTGTATTACGTTATTTACTTGCTTCTGGACATCATTAGAGAACTGATATACCTACAGCAGAATTACGACGACAGACGAGTCGGCTCTATTGAAGGAGATAAGCTGCGGTTAATGAGTACTATTGTGTGTCCAAGCAGCCATGCGGCCTGAAGGATTAAGCGACCCTCGCACCCTCGCACCCCCCCCACACACAGACACACGTGCAGCCCGGCCTACCTGCCGCTCAGTGTTTAGTAGGGCCGGGCTGCGCGTGTGTGTGTAAGTGCGCGTGGGGGTGCAAGGGTCGCCTAGTCCTTCAGGGCGCATGGCTGCTTGGACACACAATAATTATGGCAACGTCGCGCAAAGGGTACTAAAAACGGTAATCACATCTTGCTCACGGCGCAGTCTGATTGGTGCACAGTGTCGGGGAGTGCCGCACTTTTAAGAACACATTGTTACATCAAAAGCTTCTGACTGTCATCCTTTTGGCCCAGGCAATATTACGTCAAGAACACAAGAACAGAACACGTCATCGCCTATTCAAATACGTGAGTAACTACTACTGAACCCAGTGGTGTGGCGTGGGTACATAACACCTGTTGCCGGTTGTGATAGGTCTAAAACTTAACCTAAAATTAATTCGAATTCTTTCTTGTACCAAGTGTTCTTTTTAGAGCATTTTCTATCATTCGCTGGAAGAAGAACAGGGTCCCGTTTCAACGGGATCTGACTCTCATTATACTTACACAAAATAAATCAGAACACAAATAATCGAATTAAAAATAATAAAGGTAAACAGAGAAACATATGACTAAACGAACAAAACACAAATAGGTAGGTAGTATCTGCTGGACGTCAGTTCCGAAAACGAACATAGATGCTGAGTGTTTTGCCGGTTTACACAGCAGCAACAAATTGGGTGAACGAATGTCCCCCCTCCACAGTTTGTACAGTGACAACTACGAGGTCAATGAGCGTACGCAGTAAAACATTGGCGATGTATTACGCTTTTCTTCAAGTTTCCCTACTAATATTGTTCGGATTTCAAATTGCTCTTTAACTGAAGTATTTATTCTGTGATATAATTAATATTATTTTCTCTTATTTCCAGAACTGTTGCCGCCGGCAAGAGCGGTCACATGGACGCCACGCTACTCACTGAACCTGTTCCTTGTCCTGTTCCAGTGCTGTAAAATTAATAAATATTTGATTTGATTTCATCAAATGTCTGTGAAGCAGCTTTACGGTTGTCCACTTAATCCATTGCATCACTAGCTACGTCTCCGCTATCAAACTTACCCCTAATAAAATAATAGCAGGATTTCCGTATATTAAACACAGTTGACATCGTTGTAAAGATTTAAAGACACGCCTTGTTTTGGTAAACGTCCAACGTTTGGAAACTCAACTTACTAACGAAACAACTTACTAACGAAACAACTTACTAACGAAACAAACAATTTGCCCAGAAATCTTACCGCCGGCTACGGGCGAACAGATAAATTGGTGTTTGATTTTCTCGGTAAAATTTAAACGGACTTTCGTTTAAATCTGATAACGGCCAGACCAATAAATCGTGACAAGACCCTATGTAGGACGACTGGATTGCGTCCAAAACTGAAACTGTACAAACACGGCGATTTAAATGTCTTCGTTTATGTTCAGAGCAAGATATTACCTTATTATTTCGCAAACAAAGCGACCGCCGGTGTATGGCTTCCACTTTACTCAGACCGAACGTTTTCATAACTCACATGTAACGGCTTCTATTCAAGGTCGTATTCTGGGTTACGGGGGACCCTGGAGGGATAATATTTGCGGCCTTTGGTCAGTTTACAGAGCCAACGACAATATTACCTGTCGCTGTTACGGCCGCGCGCCGTCAAGGTTTGGCGGGCTGTAACGCCGTGATCCGATGTTGTTTATAGTAAACATTTCGACCGTTCCTTCGACGGTCAGATTCAGTGTCCATCAACCGTGGCTCTACAACCATTGGTGGGTCTTGGCCTGCTCCAAGAGTCGATTCCATTCCTCCCTATTGCGTGCCTTGGCTTTCCGAGCTCCTCCTCTATCTGGTCTTTGAATCTACTACTTCCCCTTTTTCTACTATCCATTGGTTTCTGGTAGAAAATATGTTTCGTAGGCTGTCCTTCCTCCATTCTCTCTATGCGTCCAACCCACCTTAGCCTGTATATTTTGATTATCCTGACAATGTCCGGCTCTTTGTAAAGATGGTGTACTTCATAATTATAGCGCCTGCGCCACGTTACATTTTCTTGTACTCCTCTAATAATTTTTCTCAGTGTCCGCCTTTCACAGCAACCTAGAAGTCTAGCTATTTTTTGTCACTGTTCAGGTTTCTGAAGCATATGTCAGCACTGGCCTGATAAGTGTTTTGTAGATTTTGCGTGTCGTGCTTCTTGAGATGAAACTAGATGTCAGGTGCTTTTTTAATCCATAATATGTTTTATTTTCGAGATATATTCTTCTTCTTATTTCAGTGTTGGTGTCGTTAGTGCTGTTTATCTGGGAGCCAAGATATATGAACTATTTTACTGCCTCTTATTCTCATATTCAATGCCTCATATTCAGTGTACAAGGACTGAAAACACTGACAAAGATTATACAGTTAGTGACCACAGTACTGTGGATAAGGCTAACGACCCTAATAAGGACCCCATACGTATAAAGTTTGGAGTCCGTACGAAGTTGTTGTGGAACACCAGCAGCCAGTGAGAAGAAGGCATAATGAAGATGAGCGTTGAAGGAACGGTTGAAAACGTTTGCTATAAACGACATCGGATCACGGCCTTACAGCCCGGCATTATTACCAGTTGCGACTCGGCTAACGTGATTTGGATATTACTTAGCCCAGCCGTTGGAATAGAAACAATGAAATGACAAAACACGAATTGGAACGGTCGGATTATCTCTTACAGCGATGTTTCGACTAGGATCATCGCTTTCGCTGCTGAATGAAGAATAATTATTTTGTTTTAGAAAATTCTGAGAAATGTAGAGATAAGACAAGCGATGGGAATCTACCTTGACATTATAGAGACAATAGAAGCAAGAAGACTGAATTGGTTTGGACACCTAAAAAAAATGTCGGATGAGAGATGGCCAAGGAAGGTATGGGAATGGAGTCCACCCTCTTGAAGAAAAAAGGAAGACCTTAACATTCATGGAAAACGGATGTCGAAGATGCAATGAATGCAAGAAGACTTACAGAACAGGATTGTTTAGACCGGCGCCAGACGTAATTAAATCGTCTAAAAAAAAATTCTGAATCAGCTTTTTGGTTGAAGACGCGCGGACTGACGTCCTGTTGATCATTCAGCAATCAATTAATATCCAGATACAAAGATTTTCACTGTGACTTTGCCTGTAAGTTATTGGACAGCAAAAACGACACGAACATTGTAATCGATATTATATCATCTGTTTTTGTCACAGAAAAAGAATTTTTATTAATGCCCTTATCCATGACTGGAATGAACAACGAACTTGTGTGGAAATACGAGTATGCTGAATTATGAAGCCGACGTTAAGAAACAAAAATAGGGTACAACTCTCAGAATCCGTTGATTGTATGGACAACATATCATTAGAAGAGAAAACAATTTGTATTTTTTGACGTCAACAAGTGTCAAACATGTGGAATCGTTTCTGGTCGATATACTGACTTAAAATCTCATACAACTATTTTTGCTCGGTTGACGTTGAATTTGTCACCACTTCATTGTATCCATTGAGAGAGTTTTACAGAGCGCGATAACAGAACAGTTCCTGAATCGCCGACAAGTGATTAGACACGTCTGTGTTGTGGATGCGCAGTTCTTCACGTAAACCCCTGCACTTTGGAATTATTTTATCAAAAACACTCAGACGGACTAAATATAGAGCCAATTTTATCTGTCTCGTTTCAACGTTCGGCGTAGTGTTTTTATGTCGGCAGCATAGGTTTTGGAAAATATGTTTAATATTTACGTAAACAAACTAAGTGGGTTGCGACGACTTATAGGCTATCTGTCTCGTTTCGATGTTCAACAGCGAATTTTTATATCAACAGCGTAGGTTTGGGGAAATTGGTTTAATTTTTACGTAAACAAGCTGAGCTCCTCGTGGCGTTTTTCGTCGATGGCAACGCCCAGGCCATCGTTCAAAGCAACGGTTTTGTTACCTGGTTCTAGAGCTGCTATCAAATGTATGTTATCAATTCGATCATTATTGACGTACAACATATAACAATAAAGGTAATCCTTTATTGTTTACAATAAATATGTATAATTAAATTTTGTTATTACTTTAATTATCTATACCCCGCGTATTGGGACGCCATTTACATACGATGATAATTATGCTAATTACTATGTGAATTAATTAGTTAAATCAATTAGCGAATTGAATTACCAATTAGCATAATAGACAAGAGACTCTTTAGTAAACTAATCATGTTCTTAAAACTCTAACATGTGGGTTTTAGTAATAATGAACGCATTTGTTTAAATGTACTTAAATGACAAATTTATTATTCATTACGTCAATTTATATTCATACACATACAAAATTTGCTGTACCTGTAAATGCATCAAAGAACACATATATCTTAAAAACAAGATCTAGCTTATATGATAGCTGAAAAAGACATACATACATAAATCATGATACACAATAATTCAAATAATAATTAATTAATGCGTTCATTAATTCCAGATAGTTTCGCTTACTCTTTCATTATTTATAACTTTAACTTTATTCTTTTATCAAATTTATTTAAAACTCCCAGGGTAGGGATTCTTTGAAAGAGTCAGGACAGTAGTAGTTACTAAATTAATAGATTAATAATTGTTACTTGAAATTAGAATATCCGTTCATGGTCCAGCGGTGTTTGATCTCTTTGTTGTAGTTAAGGCTGAAGAACACGTCTTGCTGAATAAAGTTGAATGCACTGCCACATGTACACTCACGTGAACACGCGTCATTTATAGAGTATTGTAGATATGATATTGCTTTCAATGTCAGTTTGTGTAGATCAGTTCGCTTTATAATGTGTGATCATTATAAAATGAGTGTTGAATGTTCACGTTCGCAAAGTTAATGTTGATGTCCGTACATCACTGAAATTCACTTGACTTTGTGTTGATGTATATTGTAACGTATTTCTAACGTCCTTCTTACCTTCTTTATACTCTTCTAACTGCTGTTTTAATTCCTCTTTATTCTTCTCACTCTCTTCCTTCAACAGTCCTTTTAATTCTTCATTACTTTGTCTAATATCCTCCTTCAACTGTTGTTGTAATGTTTCATTATTGCTTTCTAATTTTTTATTTAATTCCTCCTTATCTTCCCTCATTTATTTATTTAATTCCTTATTAGTTTGTTTTAATAAGGTTTCATTATCTTCCCTCATTTGTTTCTTTAATTCCTCATTATTTTGTTTATTATCCTCCTTAATTTGTTTCTTTAATTCCTCATTATTTTGTTTCACTGTTTCTCTGTCACTGTCCATTTCCTTGTCCATTTGTTGAAACATTTCCATTAATCTTTCAAATCTCATGTCTTCTGCAGTCCTCTTTGGTTCTTTTTGTGTGGGTTTATCTGGTTGGTCCCCTGTTGTATCCCTTACCACCGTTTCCATTTCTTCAGTCGCTGTTGCTGGGGTATCCCTTACCACCGTTTCCATTTCTTCAACTGCTGTTGCTTCCTTGTCTTCTATATTTAATTCTATTTCTTCTTCTTCCATACATTTACGTGAAGTTGCTCTTCTCCTTGACATCTCTGTTGTTTAACCGTAGCCGCCACTAGAGTAGAAATTGCTATAACACTTACAATAAAAATACAATGTTATTCTATCTCTAGCCACACTAGTTGGGCTCCAATTCTGTAACGTATAATTTCCTTCTTACCTTCATTATATTCTGGTTATTTAATGTATATACTTGTTAATAGTTTATAGGATGAGTATCTGGTCAGGGTAATATTTGTTGAGCTCCAATTTGCAATCACCGGTTGCAAATAAAATTTATTTGTAAAATATTAATTATTAATTTTTATTAAAAAAATTATATTATATGGTTTCTTTATCAGCTACAATTAAATCTCTTTTAATCTTTTCTTTAAGAGATGAATGTGATAACTAAAGCTCATCAAAGCAGATTTGAATAGTCTGCCATTTCTTTCAAATGAGGAGTGTTGCCAACTTAATCTAATTGCTGAAGCCAATTCACAGTCCCAGATATATTGTTTAGAATATCATACCCATGTTGTATACATTAAATAAAGAAACGAATAAACCTTTTATCTGTATTTATTACACTCAAAATCCTTTTATTATTTTCTTTAAATTGTTTTTTTTTTTAAATAACATATATAATCATTAACAAAAATCTAACCGGCTGTTCTTTACATATGCTCAGTATGGCATCAGTAGCATTAAGAAATTCTTCATCTCAAGGCTCATACTTATATTTATTAAATAAAATACAAATATAGTGTGTTACGTTAGGTCCTTTTGACTACGATATAAACAACAGTTATTATAGGAAAAGTACCAAAATACATGGGATTATAAATAATTACAAAGTACCTTAACAGGATTATATGAATAGTTTAACAATGTTCAGTGTTTAGGTTATGTTAGTTAAATGTTTTTTAGATCTAGTTCACTTTATATTATAATAATACTCTACACTAATAGTTTTTTCATACTGATGGTAAGATTATTCATTGATATTGTTCTCAGTAAAAGTTCCAAATTGTTCTTATTAAAAGTGTAATCAGTGTCTTTGGAAACTATGGCCTAGGCCTATAATGGAATAGTTCAGTTTAATTATATATCAAAATATACTTCTTCCTGTGTAATTGATTGTATTTTTTCAGAGATTCATTGGTTTACTTCTTTCTAGTAATGTAGCACTTAATTCTTCTATTTAGTCTGGTTGAGGAGGATTATTTAACTTTTGATTTTAGGTCCACTGATATGAAATGTATGATAATTAAATTTAGTCACTATCTGGTGTTTAATTCAACCTTTCTCGTTCAGATCCAATAATACAATTCTTATTTCATTTATTATAACATTTTTGTTGCTAAGGCCTATATCAGCTCTTTTATTGGTTTCTAATGTAACATATTATGTCACCCTGGTGATAGCATAGCATTAACATAAACAAACTCTTACTATTTTATCTTCCATTTTCTTTAAACTGATATACCTTTTTTATAAGAGCTTTGATCTTCACTTTATTGGTTTCTTTGATCTTCTGATGAAACACTTATTATTTTGACACCACTTTTGACTGTCTTCTGTTGTATATTTCTTGAGTTATCAATTTACACTTTTTATTTTGTTTGTTCCAAACTTATTTATTATTAGTTCTTCTTGTACTTTTCACTTTATTAAACTTATTTGACACATTTAGTAATCCTATAACATAACCTGACATTGTTTCATTATCATTTTAATAGAAATTCTTATTCATATACCTTAACTGTCTAAGCTCAATATGCCTAGTTTTACAAAAATCTATTACTATTATTTTGGTACTTTCTTGTTAAGATAATCATTAGTGTTATTAACACTATCATATATAATATTAATTAATGTGACCCAAACTAATTACTAATAACTCTTAGTAATATATAACAATTTCCCTTAACTTACTGTATTTATAAATTTACAGGTTTTATAAATAAAACAAAACTTCATAAGTAAGTTCCTTAACATTGTCCTCCTTACTTATCATTATTGACATTATTTTAACTGTGATAAACATAATTATTACAGTCTTCGTTATCATGAATTAAACAATAAAATAAACAATATTTAATTAAGTCTTTAATCACTTATTTCTTGAAACTCTTATGTTTCTTGGTACTTTTGGGTAAGATTATTAAAACATATTTATGTTAAAATGGCATGGCAAAATGTCATGTAACAATATGCGTTTATACTATTTGGTTGATTAGTCCGTTCAAGTATCTAAATGTTCGGTTACATTTAGTGTAATTCAGTAACACTGGCTAACTGTAATTCTGTCTAAGTTGTACAATACGCTAGTAATGTTTCGTGTATGTGCCGAGATTACATGATAGTTCGTTTAAATCGCTCGAATTGTTCACTCGGAAATACCTAACAATGTTACTACTTGACTAAGTTCGTTAATTTGCACATTTTATACTGTTGTGTTCGAGTATTACTTCCGGTCGCACTTTGTATCTTACAATTTGAAATTACTAAGTCCGAATATTATAACATGGCGTTTTCACTAAGACTGATAACTTTTACAAGACCGAGCACAGTAATACCGAGTCAAAATATATGTTCAAAAAATATAGTAAGACTGCTCTTCTCCGAGTTAGACAGCTAGTTTAATCAACTTGTCCCTACTCAAATTTTGTCTTGGGGCCTGTCCACGCCTTTTCTTACTTGTGATAGGTCAGCTCAATATTTTCTCAGAATATTTTGTCCCACTTCTCCAGGATCTTTAGTTTCTGTTCGATGATTCGCTTTGACTTTTGGTTACCATAGAAACTCTCCTCTCCTCCGGTGTCTTCGCAAGACGTTGTACTCTGATAGGTTGTCAGACACCCCCAGATTCTTTCCGTTCGGGCGATGATCTTTTTCGTAGAATTTCTGGCTATTGCGCGCCTGTCGATCACTCTTTTGTTTGGAACGTACGCAATGTTGTTCTAACTTTACCCTTCTGTGTCCATGGTCATCTTGAAGTATTGTTCTATCTTACACCCCTTTTTTGTAGCTATTAATAATTTCTGACATGCGTTGGCTGGTGAAGCCACCCCGACTTTCTAATCGTAAATTGTGTCTGTCACGTAAACATCACCTCCAGCTGTGCAGCTTCCTCGAGTCTATTCAACTAGTTATTCCTTTCATTGTCTCTGTAAAGTGCAGCACACTCAACTCTTTTGTGAAATCCTATCGTTTTTTGCAGTACCATCGTATTCTGACGTAACTCGAGCGGACGTTCGCCTTATTTCTCCGTACGTGTGTGAGTGCCCTAGCCTGCTTTGTGTAGTTTGTTGTGGGGTAATAATTTTTAGCCAAGCTTCTCCTGTCATCTCGAACTTTCAAATCTATTGTTGAGTAGAGCCTAACATCTTTCTATTGTCTGCTAGCGACGCTGGTTTGACATCTTCCCATTAAGCCTTGTTTATTGCTTTCCTTGAAGTCGTTGACACAACTGCGTGTGAACAAAATCAGTCGAGAAGAAAATTTGAAATTTTTAAATTTTCGCTCGCTATAGACAGTTTCGTGTATTATAAACCGCCGTGGAGCGAAATACCAGTCTATAGCAGAATACGGTGACCGATAGGCATAGGCCTATGTGTTGTCTACCTTTACGAGCAAGGACGTTCTCTGTACTTCTAGTATTTCATCTGCTCTCCAAGAAGAACAGATAGAGGTGGGCTCCTTATTCTTGGTGAGAACAGAAGCTATAAGTCTTGGCGGCAAAAAAAGTACCAATCAAGAAGTCACCGATGATACCAGCCCAGACAGTAACAGTAACTTACGTATAACAAAGTAATGGATGATTTTCAACGAAATTGTTTTTTATCAAAATTTAATTACAGATTTACACAATATAATTCGAATCACAAGAATTAAAATTATTTTGAATTAATATAAAATGATAAAGGTATGTTTCGATTTATAAACCATGTGTTTGCTTTAGTGAGTTCAGTTATAACACGTGTAGTTTAACGAAATAATACTGTCAATTACTTTTTCTAAATAAAAATCTTAAACTCATTTGCTTGTGTTTCTTTACTCGTTGTTTATCGTGTAATTGTCGAGAATGAAATGTCTAATTACAGGATGAAATGTCAATATGCGTCTCATGTATGAATCGTCGAACTGTAGTTGAAGAATGTAGAGTGACTTTATGCAGAACGCCTTCCCAACCGAAACTTGCTGAGGAAAAAAAATGCTTGTTACGGTGCATAATCAACTAAGAGAAACAGGATCTTTTGTTCGGCGAACCGTTGATCGAGGTAGACTTTTGTAAGAAGAAGGAAAGAGTATTGAACAGAATTACGAAATATCCTGACGTTAGTTCTTTTACTTCTGGAATCTAGTCTAGAATGTATGGTGAGGGTTTTCTTCTACCGACCAACGATTGTTATGGACATTAGTAATTCCATTTCGTGTAAAACTTACTACATCAGTGAACGTGACAAACCAAATAAGTGCGGTTCAATTGTAATTTTGTAGGGAAAAGTAAACAAAATCGTCCGTACTATTAATCAACATCTCCGAGGGACGATGTTGGACCGTAGATGATACGGTTTTAATTGTTGGCTTTGTAAAATCCTGAATACAGACGTATGATTCACACCTTAAACCGTAGTAATTATTTATGTACACTTCAGGATTTCCCCCAATTCTGTTCAATACTCTTGCCTTCTTCTTATAAAATGTCTACCTCGATCAACGGTTCGGAAAACAAAATGTCCAGTTTCCCTTAGCCGATTATGCATCTTAACAAGCATTTTCTCGTTGGGAAAGCGTTCTGCATAAAGTCGCTGTGCCCTTTTTCAATTGCAGTCTGACAATTCATACGTGAGACGCATACTGACATTTCATCCTGTAATTAGCCATTCTCGACTATTATACGATAAACAATGAGTAAAGAAACACAACCAAATGAGTTTAAGAATTGTCTTAAGATAAGTAACTCACGATATTATTTAGTTAAACTACATGTGTTATAACTGAACTCACTAAGCAAACAGATAACTTACAAACCGAAACATGCCTTTATCATTTTATATTAATTCCAAATAATTTTAGTTTTTATGATTCGAATTATGGCGTGTAAATCTGTAATTATATTTAATAAAATTATTAATTTCACTGATAATCGTCCTTTGCTTTCTTATAAGTTACTGTTTCTGAGCTAATTTGAACAGAAACTGGTAATAACTTGAAATAAGGTTTTCTTATTTTGGAGGAACCGAAGAACGGCATAAAACATCAAGTACACTAAAAACTCGTTTATCCGAATCGCGTTTATCTGAAAATCCTGTTATCCGAAAGCATTTTTAGGAAATTTCAAAAATACACAAAAGCATTTTCCTGTCGCTACAATCTATATTTAATAGCGTAGACAAGCGATACCACGTGACATAAAGTAGAACTAATTGACACAATAATCAGAACTAATTGGGATAAGGGGTATTCCGAATTATCGATTTCTTCGGATTTTCGAACGTAAAGTATTATGTTCACATATTGTAAACATAAAGTACTGTATACTGTTATGTATTATAGCCTACATACGAACAAGTATATATGACTGTTCGAGTACTGTAGAAAATATAATATTTACAGTGCGGTGCCGTTTTGTAGTTTACTGTGTCATATTCACTGTAACTTATAAATTATTATTATTAAATAAAGTTACTGTACTTATATATGTATTATTATTATTTAAATAGAAGTTTCGGTTTATCCGAAATTTCGTTTATCCGTAACGGATGCGGTCCCATCAGATTCGGATAAACGAGGTTGTAGTGTAGTCAGAATTTATGGGTAGGCTGTTTCTGCCCTTACTGGGTTATTTGTTATCGGATTTGAGCAAACAAGATATCATTGTGGTCACAACGCTTACGATTTTACTCAGTAAACCATAATTTTATGAAATTAAAATTTACAGAGCTATTAGTGACCAAAACTTAAAATTACCGCCAATTTAAAATTGAGATACAAGATAACTGTAACTTTTGTTCCTAAGGCTATCGCGGCCGCGGCGTTCACGTAGCTGAAAACATTATTCGCCGGGCTATTAGGCCGTGGCCTACAGTATATGTCGACAGACGTTTCGGCTTTAACATGGGACGCCATCGTCAGTGACTGGAACAACGGGCACGGTGTCCGCCAATTCACCCCAGTGGTGAGGTAGACCCTTTGAATTGGCGGGCTCCAATTGTTACCGTCACTGACGATGGGCTCCGATGGTGAGGCCAAAACGTCTGTCAACAAAGAATCTAGACCACGGTCTAACACTAGACCACGGTCTAACAGTCTGGCCAATAATGTTTCCAACTACGTAACTTTTGTATTTATAAAAATTATACCATTATGCATAAAATCACTTTGATTTCTTGTGGCTGGTGGAACCTCAAAAATGTAGTTCAATAAAATGTTTGAAAGAAATTCAAACACGAGAACATTAAAATATCTCAATCCTTTCTTGAGATATAAAGTTTTCTTTAAAACACACACACACACACACACACACACACACACACACACACACACACACACACACACACACACACACACACACACACACACACACACACACACACACACACACACACACACACACACACACACACACACACACACACACACACACACACACACACACACACACACACACACACACACACACACACACACACACACACACACACACACACACACACACACACACACAAATTGCAGACAGACGGAAAACGTGACGTTTCCAGGTCTATGTTCATAGGAACTGTTTTTTCTTATATTGATGCACAGAATCGGATATGGAGAGTGAAGACACCTTTTACGTTGTACTCTGTATATACAGATATTTTGTCTTTTTTTTTGTAGGAGCCACTGTGGCCTACGTCTGCTCCAACTCCCCTCTTCTCCTCTCTTTTCCTCCCCTCCCATGTCTCCTTAATTCTTGATCGATGTCTCTCCCTCTTTTCGTCAGTCCAGATCGAACCTGCCCTCTTCTTGGGTTTTTCCTGAATTGGACATTTTTTATTTTCTTTTTGAGTGGTAAGCGTTCTTCAATGTCTTCTTGAATAATCTGGAATGCTTCTGTCTTTTTTTCTGTTTCTGTTTTGAGCTTTCTGAAATAGTTAAAAAGTTTCCCTGTTAATCTGTCAGGATTAATTCTTTGAATATATCCGTAGAAAGTAGGTCTACTTATTCTATTTACGTCTGTGATTGTTTCAACACATGTGTACACCTCATTATTGTGGCGTCTTCTATACTGTTCTCCATCTTTTATTGGTCCCAAGAATTTTCTTTACATTTTCGTTTCCGTGATTTCCAGTTCTTCCATCATCATTTTCTTGTTCAGAATCAGACACTCAGCTGCACAAAGTGCTTCCAGGCGAATTATTGTTGCGTAATACCCAAGTTTGGCATTAATGGATATTGATTTCTTGTTACATGTATCCTTGATTAAATGGTAAGCAACTTTTTGTCTTTATTATTTATTTATTTTTACTTCCATGTTCCGTAAGGAAATGGAAGTATGGCGATCGCGAAAAAAATCGTGTTCGAGATAAGGGCTGATTCTGATTGTACTACCTCAAAACATAAAGAAAGTCATTTTATTTTCCGAAAAGTGCCTGTGTGTCTATCTGTGTGTAGAATTTTTCTATGGCGAACGATAACTGCCGCAAATTCAAACAGAATAAAATAATTGTTTGCATATGTGCCTGAGTTGTAGAGGACTGAAAGCCTATTGACTTTGGTGAAGATCGGTTAAGGGCAAGGGGTAGTTTACCTGCAACATTTTGTTTTAACAAGAGTAAAGTACTAAATTTTGATAAACAAAGTATCCTGAAAATAAGGTCATAATAATCCACTGTAGGAAGGTAGACTAAATATCTATAAATTAAAAGCGTAGTTGACGGGGGAGGGGGTAATTTTCTATAAATGAAAATGCTAGTTGAAGGGAGGGATAATTTTTTGTATGTGTACTACGTTATCGGCAACAAAGAAGTAGTTTGTTGTAAAAATTCCTTCCCGGGGTGTTTGGCCGTGGTCCAATGTTTTCTGCAAAACCAGATGTTTCGGCAGTGCTATCGACTGCCACCATCAGTGAAAATCGAGTGCGGTAACGTGAGGTCGTGTGCGTCAGTGACCACAGCACTGTGGTTAACGCTGAAGCAAGAAGTAGAAAGAAGTAGTTTCTATGGAAATATTTTGTTTCGAAAATGATTTTAAATAAAAATCTTAGAACATGGAAGAATATGTGGTTCTCCATACTGATATTTTTTAATGAGTATCGCCTTAGAGACTTATTTTGACACCAATAGTAGCGCAGTGGAGTTTCTCACGGAGCGATGGAGGGCCATAAACTTCAGCATGCTGTGCAATACCGCACTGCTTCACAGTTATCAGCAACCGGAATTACAAGTTTCAGTCGAGATAACAGCTGCATAAAGACGAGTAGCCTGCGCCGAGCGCATATTGAGCACACTCTTTAATTATTGAGGTTAGGCTATATGAAATTTATGTAAAACTAGTTTTTTATGAGATTCAGACGATCGCGTCGTCGTCCTGCCGTACTTTCACCCTGCGCTGGTCTGCACGTTGAAACGTGTCACGTTTTATTTTTATTTGTACGCCTTCCGAAAGTCTAATTAGTATAACGAGTGTAAATACAGAGAGGGGCCGGCGAGGTTGTGATTTGATATCATGCGTGCATAAGGTTTTTATTTAACCTCCTTGGACGGGTTACGTATTTAATCTCCTTAATGTTACGTAGAAAATTGTTTTTTAATTACTGTTTATTGCGAGCATTAACATCATATAGCATCGTTCACAGCACTTCTATTGTAGGTGCTCTACTGTCACTATTGCTGCTGTTACTGCTGCTACTATTGTAGGAGCTCTACTGTCACTATTGCTGCTGTTACTGCTGCTACTATTGTAGGAGCTCTACTGTCACTATTGCTGCTGTTACTGCTGCTACTATTGTAGGTGCTCTACTGTCACTATTGCTGCTGTTACTGCTGCTACTGTTGTAGGTGCTCTACTGTCACTATTGCTGCTGTTACTGCTGCTACTATTGTAGGTGCTCTACTGTCAGTATTGCTGCTGTTACTGCTGCTACTATTATAGGAGCTCTACTGTCACTATTGCTGCTGTTACTGCTGCTACTATTGTAGGAGCTCTACTGTCACTATTGCTGCTGTTACTGCTGCTACTATTGTAGGAGCTCTACTGTCACTATTGCTGCTGTTACTGCTGCTACTATTATTTCTATTTCTACTTACAATCACACTATACAGGCGATGTATGACGTTTTTCGACTTTCAATCGTAGTTTGTCGGGGACACTCTTTTGGTCCAAGTTTTAAAATAAAACAAAATAATGATCAACAAATAAGATAAAAAATTACGATCAATGATAAAGTGCTGGAGCAAATATCCCATTCTAGGATATGATATTACACATCAATTTGACGAGGATATCGAGAGAAAGATAAACAGATTTCAGGCGATTTGTGGGAGACTTGTGACGATTTAAAAAAAAAAAAAAAATGAAATAAAAATAATTTAAAATCTCACATTAAAACAGAACTAAACCCCTAAAGAAAATGATAATGTAACCCCGCCTTAATACCCAAAATAAATAGTTTTAAAACCAAAAAGAATTCTTAATAAAATCTCACATTGTAAACTAAATCTTATGGCAATCGTTTAATAATAATAATATTTAATATAAGTCTAATAATAAAATTAAGTGGGAATTGAATTGTACAGAAAGGGTAAAGCTTATTATTTATTCCTGCATAAACAGGAACTGACCAGAATTAACTTGTTTTCTGACCCCTAAATAAACTAAGTATTATTGTAAATTTGTTATTATTTAAATAATTAAATAAGACCATTGTTACGTACTTTGATAACTTCTGCAACTAAGAATATCACGATTTAATTATTTAATCAACCGTAGTCCTTTAATTAAAATTAGAAAAACGGAACTACTTTTATGTTGCCTAGTAATTGTCTTGAGATTACTACGCTCCCCTTAACTATTTTCTGCCACTAGGAATGGAGCGCTCACGCCGTAAGCAGCGTAAAGCGTTATTTCGCTACGCGTTTATAAAAATGTGAAAATCTTGATACAATGACTTGTTAAATAAGTAAAGTTGTGTGGTGATGACATCTCTCTATATTATAAAATAACGGACCATGTAAATAATACAGTATTACAACCAAGAAGGTGATAGTAAAATAATCTATCATCATGTGAAGTGTATAACAGTGAAACAAACTTTCTATCTATGTGTTCTAACTACAAGAATTACTAAGAATAACTACAGTCGCCTGAGATGAATGTACCACACCAGGGATGATTTCACATACTTCTAGAACTTCACCACCAAAGTATGATAATGTAACGACTGAACTTCAAGAAACATCAGGAGGACCGAAGAACTAATTCTGCAGCAACTTCAGGAAACACACAGGTGACATGGAGGCTTGTCTTCCATGGTTAAGAGTTACAAAATTATAAACCCCAAAAGACAATTTAAATTATCATATTAAAGACTTTAAAACTTATGATTGAAATGTAATAACATTAAAGACTTTAGAAAACTGACATTATAGGTAACATGTAATCTAATATTTGTTGTTTTAGAAGATTAATAAAAAACCATTCTTCAAATGGTTAGAGTTTCAATATTGTACATGGCAAGGTGACCATAATTCATTTAATATATTTGATCCCGGATCCGTGGAATTAATTAAAAAGGATGTACATCATATTTTGAGGCCCCTTTGTAAAGTAGTAATTTATATATTTAATCATATAGTAAACTATATTGTTTGAGAACTTTCAATAGTGAACTTAAAACTTTATGTAATAAAGAGATGTCATGGTCCAAAAAGGTGAGTGAATAAATCTACAAACCCCTGTCAATATTCCTCAATTCATGGGATTCTATTTAACTTTTGTTTACTTTCCAGTTATTTATGATTTTGTAAAGATAATGGCAGCCTGTTTAATTGACCTGAGCCAATTAACCAGGTTCCCGAATTGTTACGTTATGCGAAACGTTTCAAATGCGCCACTCTGCTTAATTAATGAATAAATGATAATTAGCAAGATAAAATGCCCTGTGTTTGTCATTTAATATGTGGTAGAATTATTCACTCTATGAATGTTAATTTAAAATACGCAAAAGGAAGAATTAAAGTAAGTAAAATCAGAATTAGGATAATGTGTTTTTATAATCATTATGTGTCGTAATAATATAATATAAGATAATAACCATGATATATATGGTAAGAATATTTAGATATAATATAATAATTATTTAAACATTGTAACCCTGTTTAAAAATGCATTCCCCAACTTGTCTGTTTAACGACAATCTCAGACAAGAAAATGACCTGTTCCCGCTTGTACCCAACTATCCCTTTGTTACGCTCTGCCACCTCAAGTAGACAATACATCACCTCCCCCTATTGTATTACAAAGTGTGTGACCCCTTGCCCAGTAACAAAAGATTTCAGACACACGTTGAAAATTAAATCGAATAAAAAAAAAAAAAACAAGTAAATAATTTTATTATTAAAATGCGCCACTGTTTTTTTGTTTCATTTTGTGTAAATGGTTAGTGTACTTAGTGTCAATTATAAAATACTCTATTCTGTATATCTATGCACTCAGTTAGGAAATTGTATGTAAAGGTAGTATATTGTACTTAGAGGAAATTGTACTTAGCCTTTTTCTAAGTAGCATATATGAAAAATATTGACGATAAATATAAGTGTATATTTTGTGTGAGATTACACACATACTCGTATATGATTATACGGGAAAAGATTAGATTGTATTATACCAATTCATGTATGTACGTGTCAAAGTATTCAGTCTCTAACACGTCAATTTTGCGACAATTTAAGACCTGTAGTTTTCCTGTACAAGCCTGCATAAATGTGTAATTCGTGTTTCTATTGACACGATGAGTTATATGAACTACTGACTAAATAAAACGAGTGTACTAATTAATTTTATGGAATGATGCTTCCCGAAGTAAACAAACGAGTTCGGAACAAAAAAGAAACCGTCTCTTAAATCAGACCAAAGTAATAATAATAAATAATAAGTCATTTAAAATAAAAAGTTTAATAATATCGTAAATTATTATAACACGTTAGTATAATTATAATTATAAAAGTGTATTAGTGAGATAAGTAAAAAGAAATTAATAATAAAAGTATATGTGTGAATAATAATACAAGTAACGTTGCATAATGTAAAAAACCCGGTTGTGTCCTGCTTAAAAATAATTCCCTAGCCACCAGCTATTGTTAAATGGAACAATAGAGAAATATTCTCCCTCAAGAAACTTCCCCCTTTGTACGCATAAACAATGCCATTGTTTGAAGAAAACTAGTTTGACCCACATTCCACAGTAACAGCTGATCGTTGAAAGTAAAGTGTTTGTCTCCTTTTGTTTATGTATTACAGCTGATCATTTAAAAACAAAAATTATTATCTTCGTGAAATTCCGATTCTCTCAGTAGCATAAGAAATTAGGATAAGAATGAATCTAAGGTCAAGTATGGGATTGGCTTTAGATTTCTGTAGTAGAATTAAGAATTATATATAGGTAACGTAACAAGTCACAACGGCGCCGCACTGAAAAATTCTTTACAAGGGTTAAAGAAAGTTCTTTACAAGAGTTAAAGAAAGTGCAGAAAACTAACTACTAGAGTTAGAGTATGCAAAATGTAATCAGTCGGGCCACGATATTGTGAGTTACGGATAATTAGGGAAATTAGTATTAAGAATTAAAATATAAATTAGCATGGTAAGAAGTGAGATAAAGGGAATTTCACGGAGGAGAACATTTAAATGAACAAGATCATTTAAAGAGATATAGAGAAAACAAATCGTGTACTAAATTTAAATTTTAACACAGAAATCCCCGAGCATACTCCCAGTACGTTGCTCACCAAAAAAAAAAATAAAATAAATAAAAACCCGGTGTCGATATTTAAGCGGAGGAGTATGTAACGATTTAAAAAAAAAAAAAATGAAATAAAAATAATTTAAAATCTCACATTAAAACAGAACTAAACCCCTAAAGAAAATGATAATGTAACCCCGCCTTAATACCCAAAATAAATAGTTTTAAAACCAAAAAGAATTCTTAATAAAATCTCACATTGTAAACTAAATCTTATGGCAATCGTTTAATAATAATAATATTTAATATAAGTCTAATAATAAAATTAAGTGGGAATTGAATTGTACAGAAAGGGTAAAGCTTATTATTTATTCCTGCATAAACAGGAACTGACCAGAATTAACTTGTTTTCTGACCCCTAAATAAACTAAGTATTATTGTAAATTTGTTATTATTTAAATAATTAAATAAGACCATTGTTACGTACTTTGATAACTTCTGCAACTAAGAATATCACGATTTAATTATTTAATCAACCGTAGTCCTTTAATTAAAATTAGAAAAACGGAACTACTTTTATGTTGCCTAGTAATTGTCTTGAGATTACTACGCTCCCCTTAACTATTTTCTGCCACTAGGAATGGAGCGCTCACGCCGTAAGCAGCGTAAAGCGTTATTTCGCTACGCGTTTATAAAAATGTGAAAATCTTGATACAATGACTTGTTAAATAAGTAAAGTTGTGTGGTGATGACATCTCTCTATATTATAAAATAACGGACCATGTAAATAATACAGTATTACAACCAAGAAGGTGATAGTAAAATAATCTATCATCATGTGAAGTGTATAACAGTGAAACAAACTTTCTATCTTGTGTTCTAACTACAAGAATTACTAAGAATAACTACAGTCGCCTGAGATGAATGTACCATACCAGGGATGATTTCACATACTTCTAGAACTTCACCACCAAAGTATGATAATGTAACGACTGAACTTCAAGAAACATCAGGAGGACCGAAGAACTAATTCTGCAGCAACTTCAGGAAACACACAGGTGACATGGAGGCTTGTCTTCCATGGTTAAGAGTTACAAAATTATAAACCCCAAAAGACAATTTAAATTATCATATTAAAGACTTTAAAACTTATGATTGAAATGTAATAACATTAAAGACTTTAGAAAACTGACATTATAGGTAACATGTAATCTAATATTTGTTGTTTTAGAAGATTAATAAAAAACCATTCTTCAAATGGTTAGAGTTTCAATATTGTACATGGCAAGGTGACCATAATTCATTTAATATATTTGATCCCGGATCCGTGGAATTAATTAAAAAGGATGTACATCATATTTTGAGGCCCCTTTGTAAAGTAGTAATTTATATATTTAATCATATAGTAAACTATATTGTTTGAGAACTTTCAATAGTGAACTTAAAACTTTATGTAATAAAGAGATGTCATGGTCCAAAAAGGTGAGTGAATAAATCTACAAACCCCTGTCAATATTCCTCAATTCATGGGATTCTATTTAACTTTTGTTTACTTTCCAGTTATTTATGATTTTGTAAAGATAATGGCAGCCTGTTTAATTGACCTGAGCCAATTAACCAGGTTCCCGAATTGTTACGTTATGCGAAACGTTTCAGACTATTAAAATAACTTTATGGAAACAAATGTGCGTGCCAGCGAGCACAATTTGCATAGTTACAAGTGCTCTCGAACAGCCTGGAAGGCAACTGAATGCGACCTTCACCGAGAGGCTGCTTGTGCTCGGCTCTCCGAGAAAGAGGTGGAAAGGAACGTTCTCGGCTCTTGTATAGCGTTACGTATTTGTCGGAGCATATTATTTTTACAGTACCATTTTGTAAATAAAACCAAAAGTTTTTAAATGGTTTATTTTCAGTAAAATTGATAAACTAGTTTCGAAGATATAAAGGCCAAAACAAACTTTCTCTCACCGAAATCATTATTATCCTCCCTGTGAGGAGCGGAGTAAAAATACATTCTAAAATTCATAGCAAGTGTCAGTCGGTAGACGAAACGAATCGTTTGACGCCCGATTCATGAGAATCGGTTCAGACGTTCACTATGTAGAAGTATAGACAAAGAGTCTTCCTTGTGATAAACGGTGTCTTTTTTTGTGAGAACATAGTCGGAGAAAAGGAGTGCCAAGAAACAAGCCAGTAAAAGGAGGTTTGGAACTGCTGGTATAGTAGCACATCTCGTGTGGGCAGTATAACAATTTTGTACTCATTAGTCAAATTCTCTCCAAAGCTGTTTTCAACACTTGTACTATTTTAACTTGTACTAAATTATTATGTTGGTGTAACAGCTTTTGGATATTTAAAAGTACCCGTTTATAAAGCATTTGGAGATATTTATAAAGTACCTGTCAATTCAAAAACGCGAAATTCTTTATTTTAAGTGTTACTGTGTTCGAAGCACATTAAACGTTATGTTTGCCCTAACCATGGCTTTTAGTTATTTCAGCAGTAAACTAAAAACCAAAAACCGTTGTCACCTAACCTCACAAATGAAAACAACACGTATTTTCGCTTTGCATTAAGTAATAGGACAATTTACAAGTAGTACACTCCTTCTTTTCCACATCGTAATATATCGATACAATCGCATGTTATATAAAACATCGAAAATGCAGTGCAGGAATGGATAAATGTACAGTTCCGATGCCGCTAAATATCATTTGTTTATTTATTACTTTATCATTTATTTATTATCATTTTACTATGGTAATTAATTCTGGTCTCCATGGTGTTGTAGACATCTTTATAGGCGTCAACGAAAAGGCATAATTAAAAGGGCCTAAATCGTGCGAACGGTGCAAAATATCAAATTCCAAGTTAGACAGTATTTTTCGCCTTGTCAAAGGTTACCTGTGGAAAAGTTGGTGGCAATCGGTGTAATGGTGGGGATTTGTAATCGGTACACATAAATCCTCAGACTTTGAGTTTTATATATATATATATATATATATATATATATATATATATTGTAATTAGCCGAGATGTCGTCTCGTAGAATCTTGTTATAAGTTTTATAACTATTATTAAGGTTTGGTTTGTTATTATTAGTTTTTTTGGTTTAGTAATTTATTCAGTCCAATTCAATCTATTATTGAATCCAATATAAATAAATCAGTTCACTTACTCTTGATGTTGTTTATTAAATATGTTTAGATTTTTTTTATAATTTTTGTTCAATGTCTTGAGTTCGTATTTGAATAAGTTGCGTTGGCTTTTCTGCCATTAGCTGATGTGAGTCGATCGGTGCATTCCGATTAACATATCGGTGCAATTCACATAAGCACAACATTTATGTGATACTTACTAACAGTTGTAGTATGCTAATGATATGAGATAGTATTGCTGGTGAGAATCATTAGATTTAAATTCTCGCTCTGGCTCCTGGTACCAACCGTCTCTTGTTGCTCACCTAAGCTGTAATTCTATTCTGTTCAATAAATGTCAACACTTTAATCTGTTCATGAAATAATTGTTATTTATTTAACTCAAGTTGGAAGATTGTTGTTACAATTCTATTATTTATTTTCCTTTTAAAAAATAATTAAAGTTGAATATGGACTCTTAAAATTATTAAACTCTCAGGGTGGTAAGACTCCATTTTGAAAATCGATTATTTCTGTTTGTAAATAATTTGGTTATTATGCTTTATAAAATTAGTAGGTTCTTTGAGTCTGCAAGATACACTTCAACAATAAAATGCACTACTGTGATAATGAGTAGGCGGAGAATAAAAATATTAATTGTTGCTTTAACATAACACAAAATATGAACGATTGTTCATTGTTTACAATTGAGGTTAATTACGGTTCAAGGTAACCTTACTTATTTGAAATTAATTAATGGATGCTTCTTTGAGGCATTACTTATTTTGTACATCATTATTATGTATTAAATTCAGTGTTATTTTCCTGAATGATCTCCAAAATTGGATATAAACAAAACAGGTAATTCAAATTAATTCACTACTACTAGAGTCCACTCGTGTGACCTTGAGTTAATGTACTACAATTAAATACAATAATATCTTAAAATTATTAATTGTTAGGGTTCATAGTTCCCTCATTGATTATCCAACGTCTCTTCTTAAACTATTACAATTAATTTCAATCTAGAAAGTTAAAATTGTCATTAGCAAAATCTTTCATTTGATTATTGTTTATGTTATTTTTCGAAGTCCCCTTCCTTGTGGAAATCGGGTTATTTGTTATTTAATTTAAACAAATTAAATCCGCTATTAGCGTTCCTTAATTGATTAATGATTTGTTATATAATATAATGACCATTTGCACTGATACTTGCGTATTCTGTTGATTCGAAGAATTAACACTTTTTAATTTTTAATAATTAATTAATATTTTAATTAATTTTTATTAATTCACATCACACACTCCCTATACGCATGAACTCCGTTATAGAACACTTTGAAAATAGACTTAACTGTCCTTTCGGTCCGACCTAACCTCAACTCAAAGTTTCAAGGTTAGCTGTGCATTATCAGCTGTCGGCTGTCAATTCACTGTTATGATGGCCGCTCCGCTAACGTGGAGTATCTCTCGAATGCCGGTGATGAACTGATTGATGTTACCTGGTCGGGATTCGGCACTTCGTACTTTTTAATGAGCTCTGATTGGCTAATTGTCTTTATGTCGTGCACTCTCGGCGAGGTTCGTCAAAATAGAAGCTTAACTTAGCGTCAGTGGCTGGGTCCAAGGGTATGATTTACTGGTTACACACCCAAGCGCAAGGGCTTGTCATTTACTAATTTTTTCTTATAAGTCAAATATCTTATCTATAAACACTGACAATATTTTTATATTTCTTTTATGAATTTGCTAACTGCTACAATTTTTATTGTTCGTCAAAGCTTTTCGTCATCACTGACATCATCAGGTCTTAAACAGGTTGTTGACCTGATGATGTCAGTGATGACGAAAAGCTTTGTCGAACAATAAAAATTGTAGCAGTTAGCAAATTCATAAAAGAAATAGTAAGGATGGCTGCTAATTTAAACAATACGAAGAATACTTTTATAACTCCCATCGTTTCTATCTTTTGATTACGAGTAATTTGCATACCCTCATCATATAGTTCTGATGTGGGGTTGATAAAACCGTACTTGGTACAAATTAATAATACTTCTTAAATTACCTAATACCTTAAATATATTGTTTTTATCCCGTGTGTTCATGGTGATAACATATTATTACAGTATCATGCACCTTTCACGTCTGGTTATGTACTAATAATTATAAAATATCCATTTTCCTAGGTTCAAATCCTAGGCCTATTGTCACATACATTGTTTATCAATAATATTACAATAATAGTTGTTGATAATACCATTTTAGTATGGCCTATGCATAATGCATTGGTCGTTATCACTTCTGATAGTGTCCTTTTTATTTATCACTGGGTTTTATTACCTTAATTATAGTCTTTTAGGTGAGTTTTCAATACTCTTGAAAGTTACATTTTTTCGTGAGTTGTAATTCCTTCACATTAATCTCATTATTGTTTTATTGTCTATTATCAGTGTTCTGATAACACTGTTAGTACTGTGCAGTGGTTAATTCTGCATTTACATTGACAATTACTTTGGTTTGAAGTTACCCTGATTACTTGCATCTAGCTGTTACTAGGGTTTACTTATTATTTGTGTTATTATTGTTAATTAGGTGGATATAATCCTTGAATTTACTTATTTAAACGTTATTCTGCCTTATTCAATTCTATTGGTTGAGTTCCTACTCTTTTATTACAAGTTTACTTGATAGTTTTGCTGTCTCATGCAACCATTCTATGTTATGCATATGGTTATATTAAATTACATCAATTCAGCCTTTATGTTTCCTTAACACATTATCTGTTGTACATTAAATGTTCCTTATATTATCTATTTATGTTATACTACAACACATTTTAGTTCAACATTGCTTTAGTCTTATTTTTCTATGGTTTTGTTGAAAACTAGTTGGCCAGATTAGGTTATGTTATAATCTTGTTATTCAACAATGGTTGATTGTCAGTTTTGAATTTCTACATTACATCTGATTTATTTAATTTTATATAGCACTGGTATATTTATTGTTTATCATTAGATTTCAATTTGTTTATTTTCACAGTCTTTATCATTGGTAATTAGTGGTTATTTACAATTTCAATTCCACTTTACAATCTGTTATTAGTGTTTTGGACATAGTCCTTTTTGTAATGTTTACTAATGTTTACACATCATTTAGCTATGAAATTATCATATTGTTACTCATTCTCTTTATTAACTTCTGTTTTCAATAATTAACTTTTATTGAGTTCTGTTTGTATTGTATTGTTAAGGAAGGTATTTGATTAATAAGTTTAGGTCAGTGTCAGTTTACAGCTTACGGATTTAAATCATGTTGTTTGTTTCACTTATACTTTCTTTTTCTATAATAATACTTTTATTTGCATAGGTTAATTCATTCTAATTCATATCATCTCCCTTTGGTGTTTGATCTGGATATGTTTTCTTCTTATCTGCACTGATTCCTTCCTCACTCTTAGTAGATTTCTTCCTGATGGTGTTGTCACTAGTTCTTTCTCACTGTTTGATCTATTGGGTAATTAGGTATGTTGTCTCGTCGTTAGTCTTGTTTTATTTTCTTCAGTTGTACATTTACTGGTAATTCATTATTTATTTTATTCACCTATTTTGGCTTATGATACTTCCTTTATTCATGATTGTAGGTTCAACTTTGTAGATAATTTTATTTTTAGTGGCTTCCATTTAATTTGTGATACGTTGGTGTTGGATGTGTTATATGTACCATTACAATATATATATATATATATATATATATATATATATATATATATATATTGCAACAGTACAACCATTAACGGTACTGTGCATTACCAAAATAAATGAAATAAATAAATATGAATTAATAAACATGATTCAGATTGCATAAGCTGGATCGTAGTTAAAAATAGGAAGCGCAGAATTCATGGATGGACATGCATTTTCGACACACCTTTCGTTAGCGTTGTGTACACGCGTATTTTGTTTGCGTGTGTGAAGCCTGTCCGTTCCTGAAATATAACCAACCCTTTTCAAGTAGAATAGTTGTATGTTTTATTTTAATTATAAGAAAACTATGTACGATAGGGTAAAACAAAAGACACCAAAGTGTATAGAAATTAAAGGTGAATAAAGTGTTAAAAGACCGTACCGATGTGACGAAAGGTGCAATTACTATACGTAAAAAATGAATAGCTCTTTTTGTGATTAACATAAAAAAGTGTAATTTACGTATAGTAAGCATATAAAAATTAGTGATCGATTGAGCATCGAGTGATGTGAAAGAAACTTCGTAATTCGCGAAGATAGGCGAAAATTGTGAATTGAACCAGAGTGGGAGAAGTGACGCTTCGACAGAATCTGACAGGTTAAATATTGTTCAGACATGAGTTTTTGCACGACCTGACTATAAATACCAGGTCGCGCTAATAATTTTTTTCTTCTCGATTCAACCGTTGCCACAGGAGGCTATGTCAGTCGACGACGCTAATTCACATCTATAGTAAGAGTCACAGGACAAACTAGATGTCCAACCAGAGGAGCAGAGTACATACGATGAGGTCTATGGATACACCGGCAGCATATGATGTGAGGCGAGACGACTATTAAACGATACATTCAGTGGAACACGACCAGAGGACCAGAAGGACACGGAGGACACGACCAGATGACCAGAAGGACAAGGAGAATCCGACCAGAGGACCAAAGGTACGGATGAGTAACCACGTCAAACGAGGTGATAAAAACCCATTGTAATTATAGACATTGAAAGACACTAATTAAAGTTGGAATGAAAGACATTCTACCAGTATTAAAATAAATAAATTGTACATAAATGTAAAAGCAGAATAAAAGTTAGAATAATATTTCTTGTATTAAAGTTAGTAATTGAGAGTAACGTAAATGATAAAAGAAATATTTAATTTTGAATTAACGTAATTAGTAAAGTCTTATTGATAAAGGAGAATGCATATGCAGTAGAAAGTTAAAACAAATTAATATAAAATAAATTTGAATACAAGTAAACTCATTATTGAAGCAAATTAATCAGCAGTTGCAAAAAGATGAGCACGCAATGAGTAAGCCGAGAGCAAAATAAATATTTAATTAATTAAAATTAGATAATAAGATTTATGTATAACTTGTGTATGCAAATTGTTAGCAATAAGTTGTGTACGAAAGATTCGTACAAACGATATAATAATGAGTCAATATTTAATATGTGGAATGAAAGATTTTGTTTAATAAATAAATAATGGAACAATTTTAAACTTAAATAACGTATCATCTTCTTATTACGATTACACCCATGCATTCAGTACATTATATAAGTGCAAATTGTGTTGTTATATAATTTTGTCTCCCAAAAGCGTGGGGCTACACAATTTAAATTATATTTTAAATTGGTAATTTGTACTGTTATAATATATATATTCAATCACTTTCTGCTACAGTCCGTTTCTTGATGTATATAATACATTTAATATTTATAATTAATTTACCTCAAGATATACCTTTTTTTTCCTTATTAGGAACATGTTTCGGGTACCATCTTGTACCCATCTTCAGCCTTCCGGTTTTTGTGTCTGGTGAAGTACATATGTGTTGGTTGACTATTATTATTGTGGCTTCCTGTTGGCTTCTGGTACTTCAAATTGGTTTTATTGTGTGTGATTGTGGTGTATGTGTTAGTTTTTTGTGTATTTTCGATTTTGAGGGCTTTGAATATTGTGTCATGTTTTGTATTTGTTCAGGTATTAGTTTGTTTTGTGTTTTATGTTTGTATATTTGTAAATTTTCCCAAATGTTCATTATGGTGCCTTTGTGTGGTATATGTTTTATTAGTGTCACATTGGTTATGTCTGGGAATTCATGTCCTGTGTTTATTGCATGTGTGGCTAAATTGGATTTATATAGTTCTGGTTTTTTGTATGTGTTTAGGTGTTCAAAATAACGTTTTTTCAGCTGTTTTTTTGTTTGTCCTATGTAACATTTACATGACAAATATGAATTCCAATACATTACAACATTACAGTACAAAACATGACACAATATTCAAAGCACTCAACATCGAAAATACACAAAAAACTAACACATACACCACAATCACACACAATAAAACTGATTTGAAGTACCAGAAGCCAACAGGAAGCCACAATAATAATAGTCAACCAACACATATGTACTTCACCAGACACAAAAACCGGAAGGCTGAAGATGGGTACAAGATGGTACCCGAAACATGTTCCTAATAAGGAAAAAAAAGGTATTTCTTGAGGTAAATTCATTATAAATATTAAATGTAATATATATATATATATGAACTAATATTTTGTTCTATATTTAGCATGTTATATTAAAATATGTTTATAGTAATAGTACGTTCGGTGTATGGTCAAGTGGCATTTCTCACAAACATGTTTTTGTAACCGTCTCTATCACACTCGTTAACGTAATCAGAATCACACACGAAGAAACATAAAAAACCTGTACGCAACACAATAAGCACATTATCATTACGAGAAAGCGGCTAACGCCTTATTGTTTTAACCCCGTAAACAACACGATTGTTACAGAAGTTAGATAGGGGTCATGGTTTTGTTCCTGTTTGCCATCGCCGCGCCGTGGGCGTGACACTTCGACCTTTGATACTTTAAACCTCTTTGCCGCCTCAGTTGTTATCGTATTTCTCATTTCATTCGTAACAAAAGAAGCTTTTAGTTTCTGTACACAGGCGGAAAGAAATACGTTTTTTTCTTGTTGACTCCTTTTTTTCATACAATCGGTCATGTACACGACTCTAAATGCAGTTATGTAATTCTTAACGAAATAGGTCCTATAGACAAATCAGTATGGAGCACCATACATGACTTCCATGTTCTAAGATTTATATTTAAAATTATTTTCTAAATGAAATATTTGCATAGAAAATACTTCTTTCTACTTCTTTCTTCAGTCTTAATCACAGTACCGTGGTCACTAACGTATAACACCTCACGTCAGCCCACTCGATTTTCACTGATGATGGCAGTCGATGGCACTGCCGAAACGTCTGGTTTTGCAGAAAACATTGGACCACGGACAAACAGCACGAGAAGGAATTTTAATAACAAAATATTTCTATGTTGCCTATAACCTAGTACACATATAAATAAAAAAAATTGTCTCCTCCCCCTTCAACTATCATTTTCATTTATAAAAAGTACCTCCTCCCCCTACAACTACCCTTTTAATTTATAGCTATTTCATCTACCTTTCTACAGTGGATTATTATGATCTTCTTTTCAGGATAATTTATTTATCAAAATTAAGTACTTTAGTGTTGTTGAAACATAAAACGTTGCAGGTAAACTACCCCTTTCCCTTAACCGATCTTCACCAAAATCAATAGACCTTGAGTACTCTACAACTCAGGCACATATGCAAAACATTATTTGAATCTGTTTGAATTTGCGGCAGTTATGCTTCGCCATAGAAAAAAAAATTCTACACACTGAGGCACACTTTTTGGAAAATGACTTTTCTTCTTGTTTCGAGGGTAGTACAATCAGAATCAGCCCTTATCACGAACAGGATTTTTTTCGCCATCACCATACTTCCATTTCCTTATTGAACATGGAAGTAAAAGTCGCAGAGAATATGTTGTATTTTTCACAGTCATGTTGACTATTTACGAAAATCTGGTTAATAAGTCTGATTTAGATTTATGTGTTTATCCTCTTAAAGTAAAGTGATCAGTAATGTGCATAGAAATTGTCTCTGTACTTGAGCCTGATTTTATTGATTTCTTCTTCAGTTGTTTGGTATCTTTAAGCCATTAAGCCAGTGTGTAGAATTATCTCTGGATAAACAATAGCACATTGGTTATTGGTTGGAGGGTCTCAAAGAGGGGATTCTAAGCCCAAACAAACTTTAAAATAGTTTTGAGGATCAATAAGTTGTTTTATAAAACAATATAAAGCCTTTCTGAACTGTGTGATCTGACCTTTATAATAGCTTTGTTTACTAGAATCTTATACACTTGACGTTCAAACCAATCGATGCGAGTTTTCCTCAGCACCGACACCTGACAGGATGGGGATACGTTAGAAGATTCTTTGAAAGAGTGAAGCAAGTTTCCAGTTTTAACTCGACTGTTTGGCATTTTTCTGTCTGTCTGTCTATGTGCGTATCTATCTGTTTGGATTATGGCTCACGATACCTTTTGAATGTACCAACAGATTTTTATACTTTTTAGCAAGCGTAACAATATGTTTACCTCAAACATTTATATCGTTTTTTAACATTGATCCCCTTCAAAATAGGGGGCAAGGGATAAACATTTTGAGAAAATCGCAAAAAAACATGCGGGTCTCAAATTAAAGAGAATACCAACAGAAATCTGAATATAAATGTCATTTTTGGAAAATTGTAAACTTTAGGATACCAGATCCCAAAAAGGGATAAAAAAACATGTGGGTAACGGACTAAAGCGAATTTTAATTCGAATGTGGGTCTACTCTGACTTTTTTTTAAATTTTAGGCCCCAATGCCTCAAGCCTCTCTTCACAGAAGCGGCGCTTTGCAACACGAAGCGTCGAAACGGTTCTGTCGCGAAACAAAATGCCTCTCCAGTGTGCGGCCGGTCTAACGAATACTAATTGTCGCAATGTGGAGGCAACGTGAATTTAAAACGGTAATCTCGTCTTACTAACGGTGCAATCTGATTGGTGCAGCGAGACAGAGTCGGGAATTATCGCACAATTTTTTTAATTTTGGGGCACCACGGGGCAAGAATGAAGTCAAATTTGAAGGAAATCGGAAAATTCTATGCGGGGCACGAAGTTATGAGAATATTCATTCAAAATAAAACTTGGTACATTTATTAATTTAACAAAATTATTATCTTGCAATACCTGTTTCAAATTTGGACTTTTCGAAAGGTTTGTAAACTAAGTTACCCAAAAAGTGTTACATACTGTTATCACTTATGTATACTTGTGGCAAGTATTAGACATAGGCCTATAGATGTGTATGGAAATTTTTAAATTAGAGGTTATGACTATATTATTTGCCGTTTTTAAACATTATGGTTATAAATTTAACTAAAAAAATTCAGTAGACTAGTTCGCAATTTGTAGTATTTAAGCAGACATTATGAATACAATAAACACTAAATTTCCGGAATAGTATATTGTTTTTAGTTACATTTATAACTATAATGCCTAAAACACAAAATATTTAGAACTAGCTTTTAAGTTAATATACGTGATACTTATCCAGACAGAATAACTCTTGGAAATTATATTCTCCCGGATGTTAGAGGATATAACTACCTAGGAAGTAAAATCATAAGTGATGGACGTAGCAGTAGCCTAAGGAAATTATAAGCAGAATTAACCAGGCTAAAATTACTTTCAAAAAAAAAAAAAAAAACCTCTTCATTTCAAACATTATTATCAGCCTAAAAATAAGGAAGAATCTGGTAAAGACATACGTGTGGAGTGTTGCTGCCCTATACGGGAGTGAATCTTGGACATTAAAAGGCAGAAGAGGTTAAGTTTATAGGCCATATACTACGACAGAATGGGTCGGTTAAGAGAATAATAGAAGAAACAATTGATGAGAAGAATCTCAGAGGTCGACCCCGTTTAGACTACATGAAACAGTTATGGTCGATATGAACTGCACATCATATTGTGAGTTGAAAAGAAAAGGAGAGAAGCATGAAGAATGGTGAGCTGCTGCCAAGCAGCATATGGGCTGCTAACCTTGAAAGAACGTGTCCACAGAAATCTACAGTCCTATATACTGTACAATAATTATTGCAAACATATGTAATTCATAACAATATGTAAAGCTTTCTTTTTTGAAAATATGGTTTAAAAACATTTGAAGGCGGTCCAGATATAAAGACAGGTGTTGACAAATATTGATTTTTGTCAAATTATTAAAGTTACCGTATTTTGACTAGAACTGCTCACAGTTTGATGGTTCTCATAGACTTTTACAATTTTTTCAAAAATTTGACTCTCATTTTTGTTCTGTGGTGTTCCTTAAAAATGTATAGTGTAAATAGCACATTCAACTTCATTTAAAGTTCCCTTTAATCTGATAACGGCATGGCTTTTTACAATTATTTTTGAAAATTTGTGTGTATAGTATATACAGCAAAATTTTTTGGGCTCCAGCGTCCAAAATTTTTGAAATTTTCAATAAAGACTACTATATTCACATTTTGCTCAAAATTCTGTTAAATTTGACACCCGGTAAAGATATCTACAACACGTTTTTCAAAATTATGGTAGCTTTCTGGTCCCAATATTCCAAAATTTAGAAATTTCCAAACCTTAAGGCTATATTCATATTGTGCCTAAAATTATTTTTTGTTTGATTTTCGCATGGATTTTTGAGATTTTTTTCAAATTTTAACCCTTTTTATCCCCTGTCCCCTGACCAGTTTTTTTAGGTGTATCAATCTCAAAAGGACTAAAACTCTGTGAGGTAAAAATGTGGACATGCCTGCCAAATTTCACGAAAAGCGGCTAAAGAATTCAAAAGCTATCATAAGACATACACCTAAAATATAAGTAGACAGTCAAATGCCAAAAATGGACGAGTTAAAACTTAGAACTGGTTTCTCTTGTTGAATAAATGTTGCAAGTCTCCTTTAGCAAGCACATGTTTAAAAACCTGTAACTTATTCCAAACCTTACATCTTTTGTATCGAGAAAACAAATACCTTTAAATTCGAATTTAATTCGGAGAAATTACTTTTGACTACAATACAAATACCGGTAAACCATTACAGAAAGATTTATAGTAATTATTATTTAAAAGATGATAATTTAAACGGTAGTGTATTTAAAGGGTGATAATTATTATTTTGTTACGATTTTACAATTATTATTATTATTATATGTACATTACGGATAATAAGCTGAATTTGAATGTAAAAAGTAATAAAGGAAAAAATTTACATTTAAAAAAATGTAACAATAAGAGAAAAGCTTAAAATATTTAAACTAATACGAAACATTTTAATGGATTATACGAAATGCCATGTACATCTGAAGAGTATGCAAGGAACAGGTTGCCGCTAGAGTTAAGTGACAATAAAGTAGAAAGTGGAAAACAGAAGAAGTTTATGTGGACCAAGGAAAAGACGGAAACCGTAAGTAGTCGAGGTGGAGATGAAGATGGTAATAAATTTCTTACTTTTATGACGAAGTAATAAAAAATAGTAAATTTACTTGTAGGAGTCAACTGCACTAAGATAGCGAATACGTGAAATAATATAGTACTCAAACTGTCCGGTTATTCTATTTGAAGGCAGACATCACCATGTCGAAACGTCGACTAGGCATTCTGACGCTAAACAACAGCAAAACCATCACACCTGTTTGAATTTATAAATTCAAACACTTTTTGCTACAGTCTAGGTTCTTGATGTATATAATATATTTAATATTTATATGATTTTACCTCAAGATGTATTTTCCTTATTTGGAACATGTTTCAGGACGCTCTGTGTTCACATCCCAGCCTTACTAGTTTTGAATCTTTTGAAGTTCTTGTGTGCTGGTTGGTTGTGGTGGTTTCCTGTTGGCCTTTTGGCACTTCAAATTTGTATTATTGTGTGTGATTGTGGTGTATACGTTAGTATTTTGTGTATTTTCGATGTTGAGTGCTTAGAAAATTGTGTCATGTTTTGTATTGATTTGTATTCTTCAGATATTAGTTTGTTTTGTGTTTTATGCTTGTATATTTGTAAATTTTCTCAAATGTTCATTGTGGTGCCTTTGTGTGGTATGTGTTTTATTAGTGTCATGTTGGTTATGTCTGGGAATTCATGTCCAGTGTTTATTGCATGTGTGGCCAAATTAGATTTATATATTTCTGGTTTTTTGTATGCGTTTAGATGTAATATATAAATAAAAAAACAAAAATATATAAATCTAATTTCGCCACACATGCAATAAACACTGGGGACATGAATTCTCAGACATAACCAACATGACACTAATAAAACACATACCACACAAAGGCACCATAACGAACGTTTTGGAAAATTTATAAATATACATATATATATTGTAGTATAAAATATTACAAATATAAAAATTAAATAAAAATATGATTGATATGTTGGTATTTTGTTTATCACTGGATCAGTCTGACTCCTTAAAGTCCCACTGGTTAGGCTAGTCAAATGGTAATATAATTTCAAGTGTAATAATAAACAAAATATAAAGATATTGTTGATAAGAATATGTTATAACTAGGTGTGTTTGATTGATAAATAACAAATACATCAAACTTTAAAAATTGTGTAAATATTTTTTCTTGTTCTTGTATCGAGTTTGATGGAATGATTTAATTTACTTAATTAAATAATTAATTAATTAGTTGAGTTTGTAATTTCCTTCTATATCTATTCTCTCAATGTGAATTATGTTTTTGCTTAATAAAAAATAATAATAACATTAATGGTAGAAATAAAAACAATGCTGGTAACTGAATACTGATTTGCGTTTATTCATTCAAAATTGTGCGCCAGTCAAACTGCGCATGTCCCAGGCACTGGCTAACGTTCGCCACAGTCGGTAGTGAGAAAGATTACAAATATATTTTTTACAAGTTTAAATTTATGGTTCTTTTAACGAGTCGAAATGGTCAGAGGGCAAGGAACAAGATACATTTAACAGGTATTCTTAAACTAAAGGTTAATATCTGAAATAGAACAGAATTATTATTACAATTGTCAATTAGAAAGAAATTATTTAAATTTCGAACCAAGTCGAAGAAATGACGTCACTCCTCTCCAGGAAGCACTGGCTGATCGTCTTTATAGAAATTCAGCAATGGCCGCCGTCTGCTCGATTTTAACTGCTATGATGCCGTTGGAATTGAAGATCTTCTCCCACAGAAATGAAACGATGTTCCCTTTTCTGCGAAGTGGTGTTTGTCCAAAATATAGTGTGGAATGCTCCCTCGTCGTCTGCGATGTCGAATTCTGGATGGATCTCTTGTGTAGTGTGGTGTTCAACTATGTGTGTTCGTTTTCTGTGAATTCGTTCCAAAAATTGTTCAAAATGGCTGTCGATTTCTGGTGTTGAGTTTTATGGTGTTATACTGTGTTTTTGGAAACTTATGAAGTGTTAGACATTGATAGATAAGGTTATTTCACTTGTTAGTTCATCTCCGTTACACGCCGCATAACCACACTTGGTTTTAATACAAATTATTTGGTTTTCAATACTCCACTAACACATTTTTCAACTGTTCAGCTTTGCGATTAACAATAGACTAATAGACGCAACGTCGTCGTTTTAGGGCAATTTGTGGTATGTCTTTTTCCTCTTCATATTGTTTAATTATAAAATATCTGTCTAAGACTTGTTTCACTATCTAACTATACATAACAAGTTTTCTTATTTTTTACTGTATTTCAAATATTTCATAATTTTACATGAATCTAACTATTCAGTAATATTGATTATTTAATTTTACATCTTTTGATATATAGCTGGGTTTGTTTCAAACTCATTTAAGCCCAAAAATTACAATTTTACATAATGATTGTATGCCCCATATTTTGTACAAATTCAGTGTTTTAAAGGTTTTTATTTGTTTTTTCGGTATAATCTTTCTATGGAATATACTTAATAACTCCGTAATTACTTTGTTGTTAATAATTTGGTTATTAAAACATTTCAATATTGATTAATTTGCTGTTTAGTCTGATTTGATTACTATCATAAGCCTATTTTTGACTGTTTCCAAAAGAAGTTAGTTTTCTTTCTTTTGTCATTCTATTTGCTATTAACTGTATCTGTATTAATTATATTTTCAATTTCTGTATTGTATGTATTGAATTCTATTCCTATTACATAGATTAATTCTTTGATAGATAATTTTTTTGGTTTATAGGCCAGTCTGTGTTTACAAAAATGGTGTCCTGGCTGGTCTGTTTGTACAATTATACATGGTTTACTGATTTGAATAAAATTATTACATTTTTATGTCCTACTTGCCTCTCTGACTTACACAATGGAAAATTAAATGACATGATTTTAAATACAATAGAATATCTTGTATCTACTAAACTTTCTTTATACTAATAACATCATTGAACCATAACATGAACATCTTATGCCTAATTTTAACAAAAACATCTTATTATCAACTATTTTCCATATATCACCTAATTTTAACAAAAACATCTTATTCCTATTATTTTTTACTGTATCATCAAATGATAACAAAATAGCTTATCCTAGACATAATTTAATTAAAAAAAATAAAAAAACTCCTATTACTAGTAACACTGTCAGTCACTAACTGTCTTGTGTATTTATGATTCTTTTGAAAACACTTTAACTGTGATTAAAAAACATCGTGTATCTATTTACACCTTACATCTAAAATATTATCTAATTAATAATAAATAGCAAACATCTTAATATTAGTCATACCTTCAGTTATGAACTGTCCTTTGGTATTTTTGTCCTTCTCACCATTTACTTAGCTATAATTAAAGAAAACATTTCATATGTAATAGTTTTTCTTATATCTAATTTAAAAACTCTTATTACTGGTAATGTTGTCAGTCCTTAGACTGTCTTTCATTCCAATGGTTTTATTATTATTATTCTACACTCATGGCAGTCTTTTTATAATATTTACACTTCATTGAAGATTTTTTCATAGATTTTTTAACTATGTTTCTCACTATACACTCTGTAGTTTCTTAATTTTGTTATCTCACTTCACTTTATTGGATTCTACACTCTGGTAGTCTTTTTAGTGAGTTCTACACTATGGTAGTCTCTTTTGACATATTTTTTAACATATTACACTTACAACTAATATACAATTTGTGTTTTATAGTATTGTATCTTGTAACTTGTTTGGGGTTTACCTATATCGGTTTCAATTTTGTCTCATGGTATTTATTATATGACTAACATTTTGTTTTGGCATATCTCTTCCTGTTTCTGGTCTCTTTGTTGGAATCTTGATATGTTTCGTCCCTTCTTCAAATATCACATTAGTAGTTTCCTTATTCAAATGGTTTCATGACAGATTATTTCCTTTTTTATGGTCCTTCCCTTTTTGTACTGCTTCCCCGATCTACTGGGTATAATGCTGGTTTAACTGGTTTTTTCATAGTAGGTTATTTTAATTAATGGTTTTCCTTATTATCTTCCATTTTTATTCACATTTTATAGACTTAATTATACAGTTTCTAGGGTAATCCTTAAACAATTTATTCTTCTCACTCACTATGGAACTTTTTCTTTTATTTATGTAACATTAATTCAAATGTTTAGTGTGATAATTTTGTTATGTTACAATATATATATATATAATATTTATAATCACTTTACCTCAAGATATTTTCTCCTTATTTGGAACATGTTTCGAGAACCCCTGTGTTCTCATCCTCAGCTTTCGTGATCTTGCATCTGGTGAATGTGTGTTGGCTGGACGCTATTTTGGTTTCTTGTTGGTCTCTGGTATTTTAAAGTGGTATTATTGTGTGTGATTGTGGTGTATGTATTAGTATTTTCTGTATTTTCGATGTTGAGTGCTTTGAAAATTGTGTCATGTTTTGTACTGATTTGTATCTGTTCAGGTATTAGTTTGTTTTGTGTTTTATGTTTGTATATTTGTAAATTTTTCCAAATGTTCATCATGGTGCCTTTGTGTGGTATGTGTTTTATTAGTGTCATGTTGGTTATGACTGGGAATTCATGTCCAGTGTTTATTGCATGTGTGGCTAAATTAGACTTGTATATTTCTGGTTTTTTGTATGGGTTTAGTTGTTCAAAATAACGATTTTTTAGTTGTTTTTTTGTTTGTCCTATGTAACATTTATTGTAATCTCGGCATTCAATTTTGTATATACCATTGGTTGTTGTATTATCTTTGTTGTGTGGGTTATTTAGTTTTTGTAGATTATTTTTGTTAGTTTTGTATGGTTTTTTAATGTCCGTGTTCTTAAACAGTTTTTGTTAGCTTTGTCATTTTATTATTTATGTATGTGAATGTGGCTCATTTTTTATTGTTGTTATTATTTTTGTTTTGTTCATTTTTATTAATTCTTAATTTTTCAGTTTTTATTTTATATTTGATTTTATTTTCTATTTTGTTCACAGTGTTTTTATTATATACATTTTCACAAGCAATTTGGTATATTATATTTCTTTCTTTGTCTGTTTCTTGTTTGTTTAGGGGTATTTTGTACATTCTGTTAAATAGTGAATAGAATGCTGCCATTTTATGTTGTGGTGGGTGGTCAGAATGCTTAGGTATAATGATGCTAGTGGCAGTTGGTTTACTGTATATTCCATATTGTAGGTGGTTATTGTATCTTGTGATGGTTATGTCTAAATAGTTGATTTTGTTGTGATTTTCTTTTTCTTCTGTGAATTGTATTTTTGGATGTATGTTATTGATTTGTTTTAATGTTATCTGCATTTGTATTTTTGTTACTTGATATATATAGCCCATCATCTACATATCTTATCCATATGCCATTTGGATCAAAGGATTTTATAATATTTTGTATTTTGGTGTCTATATGTTGTAACAATGTTTCTGCTATTATCCTAGATAATGGAGATCCCATTGCCAATCCTTCTTATTGTTGATACATTTTGCTATTTAATTCAAAGTAATTTTGTTTTAGTATTAGTTGGAGGCTATTTTATATTTCAGTTATATATTGTGTGTCTTCATTTTGTTCTTTAAGTTTGATTATTATTATGTCTATTGTTTCATTCATTGGAATGTTGGTGTACATATTTGTGATGTCATATGATGTGAAATATGTTTTCATCTATATTTATTACTTTTAGTTTGTCTATTAATTCGTACGTATTTTTTATGTTGTGATAATTATTTGTTAGATGGTTATTTTTTAGTTTTTGTGCTATTATTTTTGCTATTTTATATGTAGGTGCCTTTTTGAAGTTGATTAATGGTCGTATTGGGTTGTTTAATTTGTGTGTTTTTATTAGGCTATTCATTTTAGGTGGTTCTGGATTATTATTTATATATATATATGTCTGTATTTTTATTGTTGAAAAAAGTTTTTTGCTGTTTTTATTAGTTTTATTGTTTGTTTAAGATATTTTTCCAAATAAGGAGAAAATATCTTGAGGTAAAGTGATTATAAATATTAAATATATATACATTAAGAAACAGACTGTAGCAAAAAGTATTTGAATATATAAATATATATGTATATAAAACCGCTGTCTATCAAATTCGCCGGCTGTCGATAAAAACAAGCTATCGAGTGAGTCTAAACAGTATGTCCTGAATAAATTTTAATCAAGGCATCGTGGCCTGATCGGACACGTGTCAAACGGTATAAACGCGACTGGAAATGCAACTTTCAAATCGAATCACTAATTATGTTTGCTACGCACAGAGTGAATCGTTTTATTAACGCCAAGTTCCTCGTGCAGCAGTGCTCCGTGTGAAACAACTCGACCGACTTGTTAATCGTCACACACACACACACACACACACACACACACACCGGGTTGCAGTGCAATTTGCTTCAACTAAGCTTAGAGCGTGTAATTACTAAATTCTATATTTCCTTGTCACTGAATGATGTAATTGTATAGGATCTACATAATCTGATGTTCTAAAAATTATTCCTGGTCTTGATTCTCATCTGTGTCATGACGTTAAATATCAATCTTCACATTTTCTTCTGCATATATAAAAAGTAGGCTTCACAAACGCTGTTTCACAAATACTCTTTCTCTATTTAATACTGTCTTAGCCACAAGGGTGAGAATCGGGATCAAAGTAATTGTTATCAGCCGTACTTAATTTTTACTTCCATGTTCCATAAGGAAATGGAAGTATGGTGATGGCGAAAAAAATCGTGTTCGAGATAAGGGCTGATTCTGATTGTACTACCCTCAAAACGTGAAGAGAAGTCATTTTTCGAAAAGGTCTCTGTGTGTGTCTGTGTAGAATTTTTTTTATGGCGAACGATATCTGCTGCAAATTCAAACAGAATCAAATAATGTTTGGCATACATTCCTGAATTTTAGTGGAAGGCAGGCTTATTGATTTTGGTGAAGATCGGTTAAAGGGAAGGGGTAGTTTACCTGCAACATTTTATGTTTTAACAAGGGTAATTTTTTCTATGACAAACTATAACTGCCGTAAATTCAAACAGAATCAAATAATGTTTTGCATGTCTACCTGAGTTGTAGAGGACTCAAGACTTATTGATTTTGGTAAAGATCGGTTAAGGGGAAGGGATAGTTCATCTGCAACGTTTTATGTTTTAACAAGAGTAAAATACTTAATTCTGATAAATAAAGTATCCTGAAAAGAAGGTCGTAATAATCCACTGTAGAAACGTAGATGGAATATCTATAAATGAAAAGTCTAGTTAAAGGGGGTGGGGGGTAATTTTCTATAGATGAAAATTATAGTAAAAGTGGTAGGGGATAATTTTTTATATTATAGTTATCGGCAACAAAGAAGTAGTTTGTTGTTAAAATTCCTTCCCGGGATGTTTGGCCGTGGTCCAATGTTGTCTACAAAACCAGACGTTTTGGCAGCGCTATCGACTGCCATCATTAGTGAAAATCGAGTGCGGTGGTATACGTTAGTGGCCACGGTACTGTGGTTAAGGCTGAAGAAAGAAGTAGTTTCTATGGAAATATTTCATTTCAAAAATGATTTTAAATATAAATCTTAGAACGTGGAAGTCATGTAGGTATGGTTCTCCATACCGATATTTTAACACTGTAGCGGTACCAGTTCTGATGAAGCCAGAGTTATGGCACAGAGAGACATTCTGGGCTGTACCATTGTCGATAGATAAAAGAATGTGGATATAAGGACGGAACTGGGGGTCGACTCATTGTTGGAACATGAGCAACAAAAGAAGGTGTGTGAACATTATGGCGGGCGACAGGATTCCAGTGCTAGCAGTGGAATGTAGACCGGTGGGGAGGAGAGATGTTTGGAGGGCCGAGAGCGAAGTGGGTCGCGGAACAGGTTTAGGATAGGCCTAAGCCTAATCCTTGAGGTTGATGATGATGATCAGAGCAATTGCGTTGTTAACATGTTTCTGAACATCATTCTGTCATACCCACAATAGGTTAACGGTTACTCGACGGGTCCGCTGCATTGAAGTTAATAAGCAGGAATTGATGAATACTAATTGTGGCAATGTGGAAACAACGTGTGTTCAAAACGGTAATCTCGTCTTACTAACGGTGCAATCTGATTGGTGCAGAGAGACAGAGTCGGGAAGTGCCGCACAATTGAGAAAACATTACATCAACGGCTGCCGACTGTCATCCTTTTGGCCGAGGTAGTAATAACTAAACTTCCTTACTTATAGCTTACAGTCTAGCGTTGCCCCTGGAAGTCACCCTGAAGAATTCTTGTTAGACGATCAACACTTTCTTTTATTCTCGTTTATGGTCTTATTAAATTTCATTCTTTCCGTATATAAATGCTATTTCCCTATCCAAAGTAATTATTATAATTTCATCTGTGCCGACCGTTCCTTCTTATCTTGTTTTGACACTGTCCTCGTCTTGCTGGCGTAATTTCTTGCGGAGTAACTAACATTCGCCTCAGCTTCATAATATTATTATTAAGTACGAGGGCAATTTTTTTTCAACCTCCGGTGAGTTGGCAAACCTGGTTCTGTTGTCATAGCAACAATCTGATTGTTGATTAATGTTTCTGAGGCTTTGTTCTAACCTATAACCACTGGGTTTATAGTTACTTTGTCTATTACTGTGGTGACGACAATTATCCCAACGACAATTGGAATTCCCTCCAAGTGTGAGATTCGGTCTGTTATTAGATTTCTTCAAGCTGAAGGTCATAGTGCTGCAGAAATTCATCGAAGGTTGTGTAATGTGTATGGAGAAAATGTCATGAATGATGGTTAAGTTCGGGAATGGTGTCGAAAACTTAAAGAAGGGCGAATTGACGTTCATGATGAAGGAGGGCAAGGAAGAAAGTCTGTGGCTACTGATGATGTTGTTGAAAGGGTAGACAGGATGGTTCGAGAGCGCTGTCGTTTCACAACTACTAAACTTTCTGATGATTTTTCTGAAATTTCTGGAACTGCTCTTTATGATATTCTTACTCAGAAGCTTGGGTATAGGAAACTATGTGTTCGGTGGGTTCCCAAACAACTCACAGATGTCCACACTACACCTGCTTCTTGATTTGGTTGGGAAGTCCTTGATCACCACCTTATAGGACAGACTTGGCACCAAGTGACTACCATTTGTTCACTGACTTGAAAAAGTGGTCAGGTGGGCAGCGGTTTGACTCCAATGATGTTAAAGTCCAGTGTGGCAGATTGGGTGACTACTCAGGAGCGAACATTCTACAACATGGGCATAGAAAAGTTGGTGCTTCGCTATGATAAGTGCCTCAACAATGGTGGTGACTATTTAGAAAAGTAGTTTACATATATATATATATATATACGTGTATGTATATATATATATATATATATATATATGAAACTTTTGTATATAATAAAATTATTGATGTCATTCATGTGTCTGTTTCTTGGTCTATCGGAGGTTGAAAAAAAATAGCCCTCGTATTTTGTGAATTATTCTCTAGATGTTTCCCAATTATCTTAGCTTGTTATAGACCTATATATTGTTGTGAGGGGTTGGCATTTGCTAAATTAAAAGAAATGAACATCAGATTCAAAAACTAGGACAGCCCAAACCGTGAAACCTGTAGGCCTACGTCTGAAACAACAAACAAAGAACAGTTTTGATGTGACATTATCGTCGTGTTGATCACAAAAAATTACTACGTTGATGAAAAAAAATTTTAAACTGTCTTTTTGGTTTTAAAATGTGACAATTTTTACATTTTTAACAATAATACATTTCAAATATAATATGATGATATTTAATATAAAATGGCAGCATTTTCTTCACATTAATTGTAACCAAATAGGAAACAGTCATAAGTAAAAGTTAAACATTAACTGGAAAAAAATGATAAAGTATACATACGATTTACTTTTTTTTTTTAATGTGACGGTCCATTTTTTCTTGTATGACTAGTATAAAAAAGATTACTCTCAGTTTTCTGTTTGAACTTATTTAAAATTGTTTTCACTGTTTAAAATTTAATTAGTTTCATGCAGAAAATGCAATAATTGTACCTGCCAGCCGCTACTGATTAACAGATAAGGCAATGGTGCTTGCGCTAAGTAAATAATACAGACTTTTCTATATGACGAGACCAGCTACTGAACGTGGTTAGCTCAAAACTTTAACTGATTTCAGTTTCCTTAAAATAATAAGGCCCAGAATTTGTTTAGACTTTAAAAAATGATCCACTCCAACATGGATTCGCCTCCCTTTGGAAGCGATTGAACTGACCTACCGTATCGGGAAGGGGGGAGAGGGTATCACAAATATTCATATTAATACTTTCTAGAAATATCATTCTGGGTTTTTAAAATGACTGGTTTTTAATTCGGGTGATAGGTCTTTATGTTAGGTTTTTTACAGACTCGTTCATACGATTACAGAACTCGCGTACGCCCACAACACACACACACACACACACACCAGTCAGTGGTGACTGCATGAACATTATATCCGGGCCGCTGCGCGTCGCTCCTCCTTTAAAAATAATTATCACCATCATTTCCTGCCGGCGACTATTGTTTTGACTCCTACCACTCGGACCAGATCGGTAGTACACCCTCCGGTTTCCGGGCCGGATACTACGCTGTCTAACTTTACTTCCGACGCGGCTGACAGTCCGCTTCATGACCATTTATGAAATAATTAACCCGCGTGCTATCCGTTTCTCATTATTGGTGTGGGGAGAGAACGGAACCCCCCCCTCCAGTGACTGACGTAGGAACGTTCCGGTGATAACGAGATCAATTAACGCAGTGACGCAGTGATTCATTAGCTTTTGACGTTGGGACTTTAATGTGAACAAGTATAGACTATTTCACACATCCGGTGGTGGTCATAGAATCACCGATGTATACTATAGGCTATGGATCGCGTGCTGTATTCACTGAATTCGTTCCGACCGCTGCACCACTGGGGGGCTAGAAAACTGTTTATGCTATATACTGTACCTGTACAAAGTGTGACTTTTCTGCTTTGTTATAGATTTTGTTGCTTTAGGGGACCATATTTTGCGTTAAATGGTATAGCTATGTCATTTTAACAATTAATGACTACAAAGTGGGAGGTTTTTAATAAGTTCTTTTCCAAAATAAACACATTTGTTTCAGTGTAAGATTTCAGTATTCTGACACATTATTTCAGTTTATCGCTAAGTTCTGTTGCGTTCATAAACAGTTCTGTTGCGTTCTTATTTATGAACATTTAATGTTGAAGCAGACGAATAAAGATAAGAATAAGGGAAACAAAGAATAAAAGACGTGAGCCGTAAACTTTAAATGTTTATTGCGTAAAAGAAGCTGACGTATAGGCTCGCCATGGTCATTAACGTGTTCAATAAGCAATGCTAATTTACATTAATTTTTTTTTATTTTATTTAATTAGCTACGTATTAAATGTATAAAAATTGTTTACATTAAACATTACTAAATAATACAAATTTATTTAACTTTTGGTGGACACCAAGCTTAGAGAAGGTAGCTGCAGCGGTTCTTTCCTTACCAATATGATAACACAAGATTTTATAAAATAATGTCCCTATTAATTTGATAAGCTTCACTTCATGGCTGTTTTCATTGTTTGAAATATGTTTTCGAAACACTGTGCCGGCAAAACTTTTGCAAGCTGATATAACCTTTTTTTTTGTATTAAGTTTACTGTCAGATATAATCAATAAATTACACATATAGGCCTATATTACAATCTTTAAAACGTCTGATGATGCTCTAATTAATTTTCCGCTTAACATAAAGTCAGTAAAATGAGCGTGAACGCTCAAGTTATTGTCATCTGTTATCAGTAAACGAATGCACTCTTCACACCTTAACTTCGAAATAATTTTGTTTACAATAAAGCCACACAGATAATACAGAATGTTATCCTTATAGTACGACCTAACGTCTTTAACCATATTCATAATTCCCTTAAAGTTTTTCATTTCTTCAATATCCGTTTCATTGAAATCTTTCTCTACTTGTGAAAAATTCATTATTGAAGTCTGGTTAATGAAATCAAAATCTAAACAATTACTTCTGCTAGATCTTCATAAGCACAAATTTTCAGTAGAACTGCCCCAAATGTAATAATTGTAAGGTGTCAAAACAAGTGCAAGAGGGGACGATGCGCATCGTCGAGAAAGTAAACATTCGAGCAGTTAATATTCATACACTAAATGAACTTAAGGGACAAGAAAGAGGATGTCCTAGATATAAGACAAATAGTGAGCTGGATGAAAACCGACTAGTCAGTCAACTAGTCTGAATTTGTATAAAGAGTTCCTCGAGTGATTCATTCTTCAAGAAGTGGACATACTTGTCTTCTAATGAATAAAGCATTTGTGACTAAGGGTACACCGAGATTTCTCTCGGAATTACTCGAAAATTCTCACATCGACCGTTTCTCTTCATTGCAGCCACCGTTGCAGATTCCGGCATTTTCTGTGTCTCCGTGTAGGCCTACACCATCTTGCCGTCTTAACTTTGGTCTTCCCATTTTTCTTTTGCCATTTGAGTTATTCACGAAGAGTACTTTAAAGGGTGCAAAGAACCAACCTTACGACATCCTTACTTTTTTTTTATAGTCTTGTTTTGCAATGAATTATACAGCTCTAATTCCTCTACTTTCTTCGTAGGAGAGTCGACATTTTCCTCACCACTTGAACTTATTTTTCTCCAGAGTGTTACTTCATTTTTGTTAGGAGCGAATACAGATATTTGTTAAGTAAGCACATTTCATGAAATTCCTCTTTTGGCTATCTTCAATACGACTGATACTACTCCTCTAGATTGACAGATTTTCCCTAGACGTGGAGAATCTTTCTTTTAAAAGTTAGGGCAAGCGTGAACGCCGGACACAACGAATAGTGCCGGATACTCGAATAGTTAGGCACGTCAGTCCTTGGTACGCCTCGATAGTTCCTTCAAGAGGTGAACGTATTTTCCTCTGAACGTATAACGCACTTTTTCATAGCAGTGAATATTGATTTTTTTTCAATACCCTTAGAAATTCGCATTGTCTAGAGATGACCTCGCTACTTTCTTGCTGATCTCTGCTGAGAATGGCATTTTAATGTTTCTATTTTGTCTGAGTTGTTTCTATATATTTGTCTACAGAAAGACGCAGAGTATACAACAAACAGCTGTTTCATAACAGCTGATCGTTATCCAGACGCGCACATATGCTTGCCAAGCTGGACTTTGTAGACTGTCTACTGCGCGGTCAGCATTGCGCCAGACTTTGGGTTATTAGTTGCTTTTAATTGATTTACTCTTAGCTGTTAATGACCTCACAAGGGTTACAGATGTCGGCTGAAGCCTGGTTGCGACAGACGTTACTAATTTCTCAGAAAATTATCGATTTCCGTGTGTTACTTCACTATCGTTTTACTAGTTTCGAGCAGTTTGTGCATTTCTGCAGTTTGTATTACTTGTGCATTTTGGGTTTCTCTCTCTCTCTCTCTCTCTCTCTCTCTCTCTCTCTCTCTCTCTCTCTCTCTCTCTCTCTCACACACACACACACACACACACACACACACACACACACACACACACACACACACACACACACACACACACACACACACACACACACAGTCTATATCGTTAAGCTTTTATTTGTAACTAAACAAAAACTCTCAAGTGTATTGGTGGTCTCCGTTACAGCCCAACGTGGTGTAAGTGGTGTTACAGCCCACACCACAGTGTAAGTGGTGTCTACCCATCCCAACACTGTCCCTATTGCACCATCTACTCGACCTCTTTTCAACATAGTGTCGCCAACCTCAATTGTTCCAGTTTCTACGAGCCCAAGAGTTCCTTTTCTTGTTTGTTGTGATTTCCATATTTTCTTATATACCCTTATAACATATAACATACAACATACAATATATAACATATAATGTATAACATATACACATAACATAGGCTATAACACGTCATCAGTGTCAGTTGGCAAGTAGGATTATTGCCAAGAGACGAATAAACGTTTTTAGTAAAATGGGGGACTACAGCTTCTCAAAAACAAACTTTTCAAAACCTCCCCGGCAGAGGCTATGTGGCGCTTGTAAAAGGCGTTTCGAATGACGTGTGCAATCTTAGGTGTACGTATGAACAGAATAACGGACATTTTTAAGGTTTTAAGGTTCAATTGTCCTTCTTACGGCACATAAAGGAGTGATTAGACCTGTAGTAACACATACAATAAAGACAACGATGAAGAAAGCGTGAAAGAGAAACCGAAATCTAATAACGATAATAACAACGATTGTTGGTGTACGTTTGTTTAGTGTTTCCGTTTAGATTAGGGTTGTTTAATGTATTTACGATTATTTTCAATAGTGGAAGAGGTAACTTATCGATTGCTATCGCGATGCTCGAAAGTTACTTGTATTAGGCTGTTACCATATGGAATACAAACACCGCCGATTCACTGACCAGATCGGTATCATATAAGTCGTCTAAGATTTCCTTATTCAACGTAGCGTTGGTAAAGTGCATGTATTCTTTTAGGACCGGAACAGGTGATTCGCCTATTCCCTGATGGAAGTAGAAGAGAATATTTCCTAAACACTTGTTTTTTGAATTAAATCCTACTTATCATGTTATCGAAAAATACTATAATGTAGGAAATCGTTTAATAAAGCGTACTTTTATTTTCCGGAACACATACGAGGGTAAGTCAATAAGAGAAGGTGAAGCTTTTGTGAAGCGAATAGTCACTGGACATGAAATATGGATCCACTACTTTGAGCCTGAAAGCAAACGCCAGAGCATGGAATAGAAACACCTCGAATCTCCAGTCAGAAAAGAAACTCAAGAGACAACCCTCTGCAGGAAGGTAATGCTCACAGTATTCTGGGACTCACAAGGGCCAATACTGCAGCAGTACTTGGAGAAGGGCTCAGCAGTAAATAATGCAAGATACAGTGAGATACTGTCTAACGAACTGAAGCCCACAATGCAATCCAAATGCCGAGGCCTATTGTAGGAAGGAGTGCTTTTGTTGCATGACAACGCGCGCCCACAGTGTCCAAACCCTTTAGAAACTGTGTTTAGAGGTGATGGAGCATCCTGCATACAGCCTTGATCTCGCCCCGCCGTAATGCCCTTTCTTTGGTCAACTTAAAGATGCCTTAAGGGCCCGTCGATTCTCCAGAGACCAAGAAGTGAAGAAAGTGGTGCATACGTGGCTTGCTGCTCAGCCGAAAGTGGAGCATACGTGGCTTGCTGCTCAGTCGAAAGTGGTGCATACGTGGCTTGCTGCTCAGTCGAAAGTGGTGCATACGTGGCTTGCTGCTCAGTCGAAAGTGGTGCATACGTGGCTTGCTGCTCAGTCGAAAGTGGTGCATACGTGGCTTGCTGCTCAGTCGAAAGTGGTGCATACGTGGCTTGCTGCTCAGTCGAAAGTGGTGCATACGTGGCTTGCTGCTCAGTCGAAAGTGGTGCATACGTGGCTTGCTGCTCAGTCGAAAGTGGTGCATACGTGGCTTGCTGCTCAGCCGAAAGTGGTGCATACGTGGCTTGCTGCTCAGTCGAAAGTGGTGCATACGTGGCTTGCTGCTCAGCCGAAAGTGGTGCATACGTGGCTTGCTGCTCAGTCGAAAGTGGTGCATACGTGGCTTGCTGCTCAGCCGAAAGTGGTGCATACGTGGCTTGCTGCTCAGTCGAAAGTGGTGCATACGTGGCTTGCTGCTCAGTCGAAAGTTGTGCATACGTGGCTTGCTGCTCAGTCGAAAGTGGTGCATACGTGGCTTGCTGCTCAGTCGAAAGTGGTGCATACGTGGCTTGCTGCTCAGTCGAAAGTGGTGCATACGTGGCTTGCTGCTCAGTCGAAAGTGGTGCATACGTGGCTTGCTGCTCAGTCGAAAGTGGTGCATACGTGGCTTGCTGCTCAGTCGAAAGTGGTGCATACGTGGCTTGCTGCTCAGCCGAAAGTGGTGCATACGTGGCTTGCTGCTCAGCCGAAAGTGGTGCATACGTGGCTTGCTGCTCAGTCGAAAAACATTTTCCTGAGGCCATCAGGAAGCTTGTGCAACGACGGAGTAAGTGTATCGAAAAGCAAGGGCACTGTGTTGAAAAATAAGCTAACTGTAAGATTTGTACTGCTGTTATAATTACTCCTTTGTAAGTAACTCGTTGAGTTTCTTGCAGGTCCGTATGTAATATCTTCAAATAAATACACTGTAAGCGAAACATTCAATTACAATTCAAACGAACCTCTGAAGATACAGAATAATTTCTGTGAAACGTGCGTCAGGTGAAAATAAACCTACTTGCAGCGTATTTATTTGAATTTATTACATGTTGTTATAATAAATTATAAAATTGTTTTGGATTCTTATTGGCTTACCTTTAGTATACATATTACACTCTTTCGAATTTTTCATACCCTTATTATTGGCAAAAAAATATATTGATACACTAATAATAAAAAATATTTCAATATGAAAAAGATAAAGAAAGTAAAGTGCTCGTAAAGTAATTGATAAAGTAGCAGCTCCCTGAAATTACAATATTTGATATTGTAACTATTAATATTGAAAAGATTAACATAATCAACGTAAGAGGACCACATTATACAACACAATATATTTATGAATTAATAAAACATTCTGATGTAAGGGAACCGCTCTCCATACGTTAGGGGGGGGGGGGGTGAGACCTAGGTGAGAGAAAACTAGCACACCGATATTTGGGGAGAGGTGGATCACTGACATCAAACCCGTGCCTGGAGACACCCACAAAGAGGCTTCTGGTAAGAAAAAATATGTACTATAACCTAACAGTACCAGCCCACACGACAGAAGAGGAATGTGTGTGTGTGTGTGTGTGTGTGTGTGTGTGTGTGTGTGTGTGTGTGTGTGTGTGTGTGGCGTTTTGCTATCGGTTATTGATTTCAATGCTGTTTGGATATTAAACAAGTCTCACATGCCGACTCCTACGTCAGTGCCATCAACCCACACGAGCGTTTGTGTGTGTGACTTGCCGCAGGCACAAGTGCGCGATAACAGAGATAAGCGCGTGTTATCGTCCAGACAGCGTTATCACTGTGGCGTGCGAGAGAGACAGACTGATAGACAAAGGTTACAAGGTCGCGTTCAATTGGTAAACGGTTATTTGTCATGACGTCAATGGCGACCTTACACCACAATCAGCGCGCGCGCGCACACACACACTCGGGTTGGTTATGTCACGTTTCTCATAAACTGTTGACGGCCGCGATGTTCGTCAGAATATTATCGAGTTTCGAAAACCAAACCGGAAAACACCACGTACGCCCGTTATGAGTTTTCCCACTTAATTGTAATCTTATGCTACTTTTTCATAGATCTCCTCCATGGTCTAATGCAGTGGTTCCCAACCAGCGGTCGGCAGTAGAGGTGGGCCGGTATACCTATAACAGATATTTTGGAACGATATTTTTGTGGAACGGATACAACGCTGACTGAAAAGTCGAAATACCCGTTCCGATTACTCGCGGCCTCGCGGTTCCGAGTCGCGGGACCCCCCCCACCCCCACCTAACTAACGAGTAAACAAGTACAAAGTAACAACAAGTAAACGAGTACTACAAGTATTAGGACTATTACGGGTACACAAGTACGAAACCACTTTTTGTGCTGAATAGTTTCTAGTGGTCATAAAAGTAACCTTTCTTGGAGAGAAGGGTACAAACAGGTAAGAAGTCGATGACGGCCCCGTCCAGTACCGACAACCCGCTAACATTTAATTAAATATTAAAATGAATGAAATTAGAAAAAAAAAGTGGATACCCACGTTAAAATAGTGATGCCAGTAAATTGCCAGACATTTTTAAACCTTACAAATCGTTGGATAGAAGACGTATCGGATGTCCGAGGAAACGCTAAGCGGAACAGCTGTAGACCAAAACTGTAGACGCTTCATGTAGAGTAGAACAACCACACGCATGACGCATGAAGAAAGTGGATAACGGTGCTGGTGATATTATTATTTTTATTGTTATAATTATTGTAGTGGAACAGATCTCGACCGAAAATATCATCGGACTAATGCTGCAGAGCGAACACCACTGGGATCGGGCAGCAGTCTACATAAAGAAGGTACTAAGGCAAAAGAAGGAAACAGGAAATGATCTTGCTAGGGCCGCTGACAGAATAGCAGAAAATAGGTAACGTGGACCCGCCGAAGGTTTAAAACAGATGAACGTCAACTGGACGAAGAACAAATGGCACCACCTTGAAGTATTGCGAAAGCTGAGTCCCTGAGTCCCGAGGTGGATCCATGCCATGGACAATAGGGTTTGTGGTTTTGGGTTGTGCGAGTCCCACACACCGTAGGAGTGCGGACCTTCCTGCGGAGAACATTAGTTTTCCACATTATTATTATTATTACTTATTGAAATATATGGGCTATGCTATTATTACCCCACGCGCTCCTCCTGACTGTTCCGTATGTGAATAAAGTAGTAGGGTCTAAATTTTATTAAATATTTTAATTTAACGAGTATCGTGTATACTTTTAGCTATTGACTACAGTATTTATTTACCCAGTGGTGTAGCCATGGGTGTTAATGGGGGGGGGGATACGATACCTCCAATGGTTACATCGTCAATAAGGTCTTACAGGTAAAATGTGCAGTCAGATAATATCAGCTCGCTATTTGCTGTGATTTAGCACACGCGATGACCTATGACTTGCGGGTCCCCGACTACCACCAATATCCGTACTCCCGCTCACCAACAATAACCCGTCATCATGTAAAAATCCCGGTCTACAACCCTCCCTTGGAAAAATCTTTGTCAATAATACCCCTCCACATAGAAAATTCCTAGCTACGCCACTATACTTACCGGACCGTGTACGCATAACTTGACTTAAGTCCTTAAATTCCCAGGTGGAACATAGGGCCTCGACGAAATTTCTCCAGCGTGTTCTGTTCATTGCCAGGGCCTTCACCTCCCTCCATGTCTTGTTCACACCAGCCAACTCTCTTTCCATAGTCCTCTTCCAGGTGTTCCTCGGTCTTCCACGTCTGCGGCTACCTTGCGGATTCCAATTCAGTGCCTGTCTAGCGATATTTTCTGGTGGTCTTCTCAGGGTGTGACCGATCCACCTTCATTTTCTTATCTTTGTCTGTAATTGGATGGGAGTCTGACTTGTGGCCTCCCATAGATCTCTGTTCGAGATGGTCTTGCGCCACCAAATTCTCTGTATGTACCTCAGACAACGGTTTATTAAAGTCTGTAACCTTGTGGTGATGTCCTTTGTCACTTTCCAGGTCTCACATCCATACAGCAACACCGATTTGACATTTGAGTCAAATATTCTGAGTTTTGTCTTCCTGCGTATATGGGATGGTCTCCATACTGGTCGTAACTGTGCAAATGCTCCTTTTGCTTTATTTGTGCGTCTTATCACATCCCTAAGAGCACCTCCATCCTGACTAACCATGCTACCCAGATAGCAAAATTCCTCTACCCTTTCTATAACTCTTCCGTCTAGTATCAAATCAGAATTATTTCTATGGTTAATACGCATTTCCTTGGTCTTTTCGTTATTTATCTTTAAGCCTACTTGTTTGGCTTCTATTTTCAGATCGTTCAATTTAATTTCCATATCTCGTAGGCTTCCTGCAGCAAGACACAGATCATTCGCATAATCTAGTTCTTCCAAACGGCTATTTAAGCCCCCTCGTTCCGTTTACGCCTACTGGCAATGAACTAGTTAATCGACTGGCTCGTTTGTGTATCTTGCCAGTGAACTAATTAATTGCCTTTTTTAATGCCAGTGAACGTTTTTACATATCTACAATGAACTACCTGATTACGGCAACCACTTATCGAATGGAATACTACCAACATCACTACTTATATTTTGACCATTATTACATAAGGTTCTGTTGAGGTTTAATCTGCTATCGGCATCTTATAACGTGACGGTCCTTCACGACTCCGGCTAATCTCTTATTGTTTAACAGGTGTTCCGTATCGTGTGCTTAACGTAATCTCTCAAATAAAGCCTTTTTGCGTACAACACTTGAAATTCCGTGAACATTAATAACTACAAAAAAAAAAACTAACAGTTTTCCTGGTTTTTGTGCACGTTTGATCAAAGTAGACAGTTTTAAGTTGTTTTGACTGGAGCAGCAGTACCGAGATAACCGGGCACCTGCGCGTTACACACGGAAAGTTTCCAATATTTTTTACAGACGCAAACAAAAGTATCACTGATAAGATATCCCGTACAATAGAGTGCGTGCTCTCTCTACTTGACCTATTTTTTTTTTGAATTCTTCAAACTGTTCAGCGAAAATTGAAAAAAAAAACAATTTCACGAAAGTCAGTAAACACGTGAGGTACAGCAAGCAAACGTGATTTTTCTACGAATCAATAATGAGTCGTCGATTACGACTATTGATCCTGTTTTTCGTTTATCTTAGAAACCCATATCAAAAATTTGTTTCCTTATGAGAGGTACTCGTGTGTTAATTCCTCGCGATTCTACGTATAACAAACTTTCTTCATTCTCGTAAATTTGTGTCAGTATCATTATTTGATAATCATCGTCGTCGTCGTCGTCGTCGTCGTCACCACCACCACCATCATCATCATCATCAACCTCAAGGATTAGGCTCATCCTATAGGATGATAGGTATTTGATAATAAACACGAAATTACCAACAAATCACGATACTTTATATAGGAAAACACACACACGCAATAATACATCATCATCATCATCATCATCATCTTCACGGATTAAACCAAGGAAGGTTTGTTCCGGTCTCAAAAAGGCAAACGTTAGAACTGGTCACTGCAGCGCTTCCTCGGACGTCCCACACCTCTCCGTCCCTTCGGCTTATAGTTCCAGAGTTGTTTGAGGATGCGGCAGTCATCCATTCGGCAAAGACGTTCCCATCAATTCAGCCGATGCTGGGCGATCCTGTCGAGTATACTCATAATATTCAGTTCCTGTCGTATATCTGTGTTTCTTCTATGATCATGAAGAGTATACCCTGCCACGTGCCTGAGAAATCTCATTTCAGTCGCTTGGATGGGACTGGCCTGGCCTTTCCTTAAAGTTCAATTCTCAGACCCACAAAGAAGTGTGGGAAGAGCCATCGCCTTGTAGAATTTTAGGCGTGTTCCTTTACTTGCTGACTTAAGGGTTCGCCTAATAGTCCCGCACATAAGGTTGAACTTATACAACTTATTCACAACATCGTTGCATGCATTGTAAGACACACTGTAGCCCAGGTATTCAAAACTGTTAACTTGTTCCAGGACAGTACCATCTATAAGAATTTTTGCCCGTACGGGATCATTTCCACAAAAAGCCATCACCTTGGTCTTAAGTGTGGATATCTGCAATCCTCAGGCTTTGCAGATTCGATTTAACAAATGTATCCACATCTGCAGTCTGTTTTCAGAGTCCGACAGAATAGCCTGATCGTCCGCAAACAACAAAGCGTCAATTGTAGAGTGACCAATCATAAAATGTTCTGGAAGACACATCTGTCAGTATTTTATGACATCGTCAGTATATAAATTAAAAAGAGAAGGTGATAATGGACGCCCTTGTCGCAAAAATTTTTTAATTTTTAAAAGTAAACACTATATTTAGATTATGAATAAAATTCCCTTTAATTTGATAACCCAACAAGGGTTTTTGTTGACTTTTTCGCATTTTCGACCACACAAATCTTTGCCTCCTGCCCCATATTTTTGGGAGACAATCTCAAAAAACTGGGGTTACGTAGGGTAAAATTATGGATCCGCATGCCAAGTTTTACGAAAATAGGATTATGCGTTCACAAGTTATCGTGAGACACGCTCCAAACAGACAGACAGATAGATAGGTCGAAGACAGACAGGCAGCGAGACAAATACAAACGGTCAAGTCAAAACTGACTCGCTTCGGTCGTTCAATAATTATTATTATAACAGATTGTATCAGGCTACCCAATCGATTGGTTTTTTATCTGTCAAATTGATCGCCACCATGCAAGATTGCATATCTCGGCAAAACATACAAAGGATATTTAATTTCGTCAGTTAACGTTAATGACTTTAATTTCTTTCCAGCTAAGAAATATTTTTACTTCCAGGGGAAATGGGAATTTCTTAGCTTTGAGAAACGCAAATTATCTGCACACAGTTCATCTTCTACGGTATTCACAAGCGGAGTTCAATTATTCTTTGATTCTGTGTTTCCTGTTTTGGACGAGCGAAGGAAGTTCTCAGTTTTAACTCAACCGTTTCGTATTTGTCTGTCAGTCTATTTGGGATGTGCCTCACGATGAATTTTGACGCATCAAACGATTATCGTAAAACTTGGCATGTGAGTCCATGCCTTTACTCCATAGTAATGTTGTTTTTGAGTTTGATCCCCCAAAAGGAGCGGGCGAAAATTTGACGAGACAAAATTTAAAAAAAATCGCAAAAAATCCATTTGGGGTATCAAATTAAAAAGAATTGGATAACCTGAATGTAGTGTTAGGATTTCGAAATTTTAAAATTTGGGACACCAGGGTTCAACGAGTATACTAAAGTTTTGAAAGAATCTCAGTTATGACGTTAAACAGAATTTTAATCAAAATATGAATGTAGTATTCAGTTTTGAAGTTTCAGAAAGTGTGGGAACACTAGGGCCCCAAAACGATGTTAAAATTTTGAAAAAATTAAATTATAAATCATTATTATGTGATGGAGTATCACATTATGAGGGATTTTATTTGCCCCATGAACTCGGTATCTTTAATAATCAGACAAAATTAATATCTGTCTACACAGATTACAAATTGTAGATCGCCTTCGAAAATTTTGTAGGCTAAGCTGTTTCAAAAAAAAAAAAAATTATCAATTACATGCATTTGTAAAAAGTATTTCATATAGGGTTATAAGTATCGATAATAACATACGTACATAAAACGAAAAGTTAGGACTAAATTATTTTTTATTTAGCTATTATATTTATAAAAAGAATAATACAGTGTTCAGGGATTTTAGTGTTTCAGTATTCTCAGTTGTACTGTCAATGGTAATAAAAAGTAATAGTGTTGTCTGCTTTCAGATTGTTCAAATAACAGTCATAAATAATAAATGAACTGTTTATCATAATAAATTGTTTAATAATAATTAATTGGAAACATTATTTGTCGGGCTGTTAGGCCGTCGTCTATCGTTACTGTGGAGGTTAAGGGAAGGGGTAGTTTACGTGCAACATTGTATGTTTTAACAACGGTAATTTTTTTCTATGACGAACGATAACTGCCGCACATTCAAACAGAATCAAATATGTTTTTGCATACGTTCATCAATTGTAAAATACTGAAGGCTTGTTGATTTTGGTGAAGATCAGTTAAGGGAAAGGGGTAGTTTACCTGCCACTTTTAACGTTTTAACAAGAGTAATTGTTTGTATGACGAACGATAACTGCCGCACATTCAAACAGAATCAAATAATGTTTTGCATACGTCCCTAAATTATAGAGGACTCAAGATCTTTTGATTTTGGTGAAGATCAGTTAAGAGAAAGGTGTAGTTTACCTGCAACGTTTTATGTGATAACAAGGGTAATTTTTCCTATGACGAACAATAACTGCCGTAAATTCAATCATAATCAAATACATTCTTGCATACCTCCCTGAATTGCAGAGTACTCAAGGCCTGTTGATTTTAGTGAAGATCGGTTAAGGGAAAGGGGTAGTTTACCAGCAACATTTTATGTTGTAAAAGAGAATTTTTTTCATGACGAACGATAACTGCCGTGAATTCAAACAGAATCAACTAATTTTTTACTTATGTACCTGAGTTGTAGAATACTCAAGGCCTATTGATTTTGGTGAAGATCGGTTACGGGGAAAGGGCAGTTTACCTGAAACATTTTTTGTTGTAACAAGAGTAAAGTACTTAATTTTGATAAATAAAGTATCCTGATAAGAAGATCTTAATAATCCACTGTAGAAACGTAGACGAAATATCTATAAATGAAGAGGCTAGTTGAACGGGGTGGGGGTAATTTTCTATAAATGAAAATTATAGTTGAAAGGGGAGGGGATAATTTTTATATGTGTACTACGTTATCGACAACAAAGTAGTAGTTTGTTTTTAAAATTCCTTCCCGGTCTGTTTGGCCGTAGTCCAATGTTTTCTGCAAAACCAGACGTTTCGGCAGTGCCGTCGACTGCCATCATCAGTGAAAATCGAGTGCGATAACGTGTGGTGGTATACGTTAGTGACCACAGTACTGTGGTTAAGGCTGAAGCAATAAGTGGAAAGAAGTAGTTCCTATGGAAACATTTCATTTTGTAAATGATTTTAAATATAAATCTTAGAACATGGACGTCATGTATGGTTCTTCATACCGCCAATTCGCCGCAGACGAGGTATAGAGAGTATGACATTGGGATGAGTTAGCGGACAATGCCACTATGCCAATTGTTTCTGACACTGAAGATGGACTCCGATGGTGATGCCGAAACGGCTGCCCACGCTGACGATAGACCAGGGCCCAACAGCCCGGCAAATCATGTTTCAAACTCTTACGCCGACCGTGAATGCTTAGGTACTCAATAATTAATTCACAGGTCGACAAATTTTGACTTTTTGTCTGGGGTTTGCATGAAAATATGAGTTTCTGACTAAATCGATTGCGCTGTTCACGAATCTGAAGCCTGCTTCTCTACAGCACGTCACGTTTTTGCACCATCATCATCATCATCGAAATCTGTACCCAATGAAATCGGAAAGCAATTACAGGAAGATGGAGGCGAAATGGAACAATAAAATTCTAAAAAAAAGTAACGTGAGACACATATGAATTAGAAGAAGCAAATTTGGTGATTAGGACACTTACCGGGTGGAGGTATTAGTTCCGTTTACGTTTGCCCGTGAATGAACGCTTGATGTCCGTCCTTTTGTGTGTCGCTTCTCCTTCACGTGTGATACAACAGCAGTAGTCAGACATCATGTTTATTCCCCAACTACCTTGATAACGATGTTCCAGAGTTTTAAGTTCCTGATGGAACCGTTCACCATGTTCCTCTGATGTGACAGCCAAATTGTCCTGAAAATTGTCTAGGTGTGACATTAGAAAATGTAGTTTTAGGGAGACCTTGCATCCTAACTGTTTAAACGACAGTAGCATATCTTCCAATATTTCCGTGTAATCAGGCTGCTTATTATGGCCAAGGAAACTATGCACAACATTGTTTAAACTTCTCCAAGCTTGCTGTTCTATTTCCATCATTGTACTTTCAAAGTGTTCATCAGACATCAACTTACGTATATCCGGTCCAACAAATATTCCTTCTTTCAACTTTGCGCCTGATAGATTTGTGAATTGGCTACACAGGTATTGGAAACAGTTTCCTGTTTTGTCCAATGCTTTCACATACTGCTTCATCAGTCCTTTGATGTGCAGTGGAAGCAATAAAATGTGATCTGGATTAACCAAATGCTCATTCACAATATTCTTCGATCCCGCTATCAGGTTTTCCCTCTTAGGCCACTCTCTCCTACTCCAATGCTCATGATATGCTCTACTGTCCCATTCACACATATAGCAAAGCGTCTTGGTGTACCCTGTTTGCTGGCCGAGAAGGATGCCAATCACTTTAAAGTCACCGCATACAAGCCACTGGTGTTCTTCATACTTCACATTTTGAAGGAGTAGTTTCATGGTACTGTACGTCTCTTTTAAGTGTACTGAATACGCAATTGGAATTGATGCTAGCTCATTTCCAATATGTAGTAATACTGGTTTCAAACTTCGCTTTGAAGAATCTATAAATAACCTCCATTGCCTACTGTCATACTTTTGAGCTCCCATTTTCGTCACTAATCCGGCGATGTCTTTGCAGAACACCATTAAACCGTCTTCAACAAAAAATTCCCTAAAGTCTTTATCACGATTTCTGTACATTGATTATGATGTACCTACAAACAAGCAATGTTGCCACATTTATATTAATTACACTACATAACATAGATTTCGCAGCCAATAGTAAATAGTAAATAGCCCGCAGTAGGTTGGGAGGAGGTGTAGCTGTGCAGAGAAAACTGAGGGTCATGGAAAAAAACTGATATCATTTTCATGTTTAGGGGTGCCAAATTAGTAAAGAACACCACTTACTTTCCAAACCCCAGAACCCATGTCGACCTGTGATTATTTAAAAATGATAATAATAATTTTTTATTATTACGAACCCAATTAGCAATAAAAAGGTAATAATTATTACAAAAATCCCGATAAATAGTATTTATACTATAAATAATATAGTGGAATAATCGGAATTTTGGTAATACTTTTTTCACTTTTTCTACTTTCTGAGCTCTATTTTCTACTAATATAATTGGAACTCACTTTTTACTAATATCTCCGTTAACCGTAGTAAAGACGTATGGTCACCTCTAAATGGTACTTCTCGGCTAACGCTAAGAAACATATATACGAAAAACTTTACTCAGAACTATAAAAAATAAAATCTATTAATTTGATTTCATGTAACAATAAATGTATTTCGTTCAAAACTGTGAGCAAGTTCTGCATCTCAGGAAGCTTTCTACTTAGACCGCGGTCCGTCGTTGGATGTTCATCTTCTTCGGCGTCTTCAGCAGGAGAATATCCAACGATGAATCTGTGTAATATTGCACAGTTAATAGAAACCTCTGTGTTGGATGGAAGTGGTACTGAACTTTATCTTATGATTTATCGATTTTCAGAATCGCACCCATTACGTCCTCATTACGTGTGGAAAGATTATCGAAATACAATAATCTGTTGGAAGGTGGTTGACGTCTGACTGTTTCAGAAAGCGTGTCATCATTCTGCGTGTAACTGGGTGTTATGAGTATACTCGACAGGATCGGCTGAATTGGTGGGAACATCTTTGCCGCATCCCCCAAACAACTATGGAACCATAAGCCGAAGGGACGTAGAGGTGTGGGACGTCCGAGGACGCGCTGGAGTGACCAGCTCTAGACTTCGCCTGTTTGAGATCGGAACAAACCATCCTAGCAGATGACGATGACGATGATAAAACAATTATCCAAAATATCAGCGGGCGGAAGTTCCAAATAACACAAGAACTGACACTAGATAAATGAACGTACAAGCAGAATAAATTGATCTTATCGACACACAACATAAAGAGATGACAGTAAATTCCTGTAAATAATAATTCAGACAGTTGCAACGGTATCGATAAACAATTAGCTGAAAGTTGTTATCGAGAGGCGAAGAACAGTACCGAACAAAAGGTGTGTGCATTCTGTTAGCTAATCACACACGCTTCCTGTCATTTGCGTAACAGTTGCAGGTGTCGGAGCCGGGACAGCTTTCGCACCGAACTTGCTGCACGAATTACATAACCAAATGCACTGCTTGCTCAATATAATGTTAATACGTACAATAACACCGAAACGCAATATACTGGACAACTGTCGTAGGATTGTTGACGATTTGTACATAACAAAATGTTCAAAATGCAATAAATTCTACTCGGAAGAAAAAACAATTTCGACAGTGTGTCGACCGGCTTTTCAACACGTATTATGTTGTAACTAACTGCATAATGCGGATTTTCTAAAATTGTCTTATCAGAAATTAGACAACTGCAGAATATATTACAGTCTATAGTGTAGAGATTACACAATCTGAAAATGAATCAGTCTTAACGAAGGTCATGGTAGTAGCTTGCACTGACTGTAAGTTGTGGAGACTGGTCTGACGAGAAAACTTTTAAAACGCAAAACTGCGAGGGTCAGTTGAAAAGTTCGCGGAGCGCCATCTATAGCTCAGTGGTAGAACTAAAAACATTCGTATGCTGCACTGCAAGACGTATACTTCGCGTGAACACCTGTTAATTTCCAGATATATCCGTCAATTTATTCATTTTTTACCAGATGTTTGAAATTTTCCTGTCACGCGTGATTTTAAAATGGAGAAAATCAAACATCGTGTTGTGATGAATTCTCTGTTAAAAACGTTTTAACGCCAATGGAAAATCTAAACGAAATTGTAAATGTGTTAGGAGATGTTGCGCCTTCAGAAACAACGGTAAGTGGGACACGCTCGAGTTTAAACGTGGTCGTACAAGCAGTGAAGACGATCCCAACAGTGGACGTCCAAAAAGTGGAACAAAAAAACGTTATTATTGAAAAAATTTCAAAGGGTGTTGGAAAACCGTAGATTGAGTAGTGAATAACGTTGCTGAAATCATAGGCATCTCATATGAGCGTGTGCATCGTACTTTAACTCAAGAACTTGGTTTGAAAAGCGTTGTGCAAGATGACTGCCGCGTCTGGAGTTGTTGCATTTTTTGGGCGTCAAGTGCGGGGGTGGATCATCTTCAATGCTCGTACGACCACGTTTAAACTCAAGCGCCTACACAGAAACCGTTGGTTTTGAAGTCGCAGTATCTCCTGACACATTTACAATTTCGTTCTGAATTTCCGTTGGCGCTAAACAAATTTTAACAAAGTAATCACACCACGATGTTTGATTTTGTTCGTTTTCCAAAACACACTTGACCTGTCAATTTTAAACAGCTTCTAAACAATGAATAAATTGATAGATAGATTTGGAAATTAACAGGAGTTCACATAAAATAAAAATCTTGCAGCAGAGGAAAAACTTTAGTTTTACCGCTAAGCTACAGTTGTCGCTCCGCGAACGTTTCAACTGACCCTCGTACCTGGATATTCTGCTTAATACTTTCATTTTATGGTTGACATTTCCTTCCTACGTGTCCGAAACGGATATGAGCGTTGGGCAGCTCGCAAGTCGAAGCGGAGCCTTCTAGTTACTGTGAACATGACGTATTGTTTCCAGCGTCCCCCACGATCCCTCCAACTAGCTGGTCTATATTTCGGGGTTGGAACACTTGCTCCGAATGCCATTTGCTCTGAATGTACGTGTGTTATCAACGAGATGATAAAACACGCCCACGAGAACACACACACTCCCTCTCTCTCTCGCGCGCGCGCACGCACGACACAGGTATAGGCCTATACCAAATTAACAAGTAATTTGTCTACTTCATTCTTTCAGTCCTGTTTAATTAATGCAGGCATAAAGTTCGAATCTTACTGGCCGAACAAGCGGGATTCTGGTTTTTCCACAATGTATACAGGTATATTAAGCTAAATTCTGTTCTAGGTGTGCATGCTTCTTTATCTGTGATATTTTAGTATGAAGCCTTAAATTTTGTTACCGCGAAGACTTTAAATTCTATTCTAGGTGTGCATGCTTCTTTATCTGTGATATTTTAGTATGGAGCTTTAAATTTTATTACAGTGAAAACTTTAAGAATAATGAATAGTGGAGAAAGATGCGTGCTAGATATTTATTGTAATTATTTATTATATCATTATTATTTTTTTAAGGAGATATTTAGCTACAGTGTACCGTTTCCAGAGAACACCATGGAAAGCTAGTCTTTTATAGTTCCCGTAATCATTTCTGTATTTTTGTTTAAATTCTTGTTTTGTTTGCTTTTTTTATAGTTTGATATGCAAAGCCAAGAGTCATTTACACAATATTTACAATTTGTTAACTGCACAATATTAGCAATTTATATGAATTTTTCAGACGTAGTTTTTTACTGGAATATTTGCGGATGAAAGCTAAATTTGAAGTTTTCCGAAACATTCAAATTTTCTAAAAGCTTTAGAAATAAGTTGATTGTGTTCACAAAAAAAGTTCTTCTCTTGTTTACTTCAAGGTTGAGGAATATTCTGTTAAATGTGTGACCGTAGTACTCAGCGTTTTTTCTAAGTGCGTTGATCAGTAAGTAAAGTGAAAGAGTATTAATGAAAAATAGTGAAAGGACACCAATAGGCATCAATAAGCAACAACATTACAACATGGAAAGAATATTCTTTTGTAAAGTAAATGTGTTTGACGACAGAAACAGGCTAGAAGTTAACATATTGGTTGGTTAACACTTTTCAGATCGGTTGATAGTATTGTATAGGAATGTTTCTGAAAAGAACCAAATTCTAAAAAAAAAACACTGGTACACACTGGAACTATAAGCCGAGGGGACGGAGAGGTGTGGGACGTCCGAGGAAGCGCTGGAGTGATCAGGTCTAATCTTTGCCTATTTGAGACCGGAACAAACCATCCTTGGTTTAATCCGTGAAGATGAAGATGAATTTAGTCTGTAAAGAAAAGGAACTGTACCAAATGTTAAAAATACGCATTAGCCCGGTCCGCCTCACACACACGCACGCGCGCGCGCACGTAGTATGTATGTGGATATTTTGCCCACGTGTTAATTACCATAATGCTTTTTAACTTTTTTTTTTTTATTTCTCATGCGCTATCAATAAGCACGGTTCAGATACGTGGGTCTAAAGTTTAACTCGTTCCTCTGCCCTCCCCCTCAACCAACACTAAATAATCACATACTGCCGCGACCAACAGTCGCTACTGCAACTGAACCACAATCTCTGAGATTTTAAAGTTCACTTAAGAACAATTATCAGACTTACAGAACGTACTGTTTTGAGTTGCATCACTAAGTGTCTTTTTTCATTTTAATAAAACGTTGTAGATGCAAGCTAACGATACAGTGTATATAATCATAAGGGAAAGATTACGATTCAATACCGGATTCAAAAAGTCTGAATAAAAGAAGAACATAGACGAGAAGATATTCGGATTTGATTTGTGTCTTAATTATACGGACGCTTCATAGAGAAAGGGGGGGGGGATTGACAGCGTTTAAACGTGGTGTTACCGAAACATGTTGAAAACAAAGTGGATGCATAAAATTATACGTGAAGAGGCGCTTCATAGAACAGGTAATGAGAGGTGTTTGTGAGGGGTAGTAGGCCTATAATCGATAGAATAGTAGTGCTTATTTAGAAAGATGATGGAACTTATGACTTCAGAACGTACCATGAACGAACGCGAGCAGCCACTGAAGACGATATGTATTATGAGACAGATAAGATCGCTAGCCTCGTTCCAGTACGTAACACGAATGGACTAAACGGTATAATTGTAACCAGAAATAACACTGTTGCACGCCACTGTAGGATGTTTCCGATCTGATGATGAGCTGTGAAGCTTGAAAGGGCTAATCGGGAATTTTGATCTACGGTGGTGTTATTTCTGTTTGTGATTATAACCACTAACAACACAACTTTATTAATTAAAGATTACTGTCAAGAAAATCTTCCAGTGGAGACCAAAACGTAGAAGATAGAGACAAGCAAACGGGGGAAATAAAATACCTTAAAGATAAAGAAGAGAGAAATTTGAAAAGACAATTATACGAGGAGAGGAATAGAAAACCATCGTTGAGATGGGTAAAACCTAGGGAGAGAATTTTAGGACCAAGAATTAAGAAGAAGACGGCGAAAGAACTTCTGTGTTCAGTCAAAGATAACACTCCCTTTGCCAAAACGGCGTTTACAAATTGTGGAATGACGAAACGAGTAAGTCGATGGGCGCCAGATTGATAGAACACTCGCTGCACACGAGAAATGACGAAGCGTGAAAAACCAGTTGTTATCGAGTACAGTCATTCGATGACATAGCGCCGTAGACATACGTTGTAGGAAGTGGTCAAATTATTTTCCGCGAATAGCCATAATAGAGCATGTTAAGACCATTAACTTTAACAAAGCGGACGGATGTAATATGCCTATCATATGATAAAAGGTACTGTAATTAACATTGTTATGAAACCTTCTTTGGTGTTTGTGTTTGTGCGTTTATTAAGTTGCACGTTGAATGCGTCACTGTGTTACAAACGCTTCGTGTAGTCTGTTAGTCCTTACCTGTCCTTACTCACTAGTTTCTTCTTCCCGATAGGCGCCAAATTGTTTTGCAGAAAAACAATTAAAAGATTCTATCTCAGTTGTGTACGGAACTGTAACGAGTGATTCAAATTACTCGCCGACTGGCGGAAACTCGAATTTCGCTTGTGTGGGGGGACGTGTTGCCAACATAAAATGTTGTTGGCTAATTCTATTCACTGCTACAGAACACAACATACATAATACATTTGAAATAATTACAGGACAGCTAGTAACGATTCACACTTATTTATTCGGCTTGATAGCTTATTAATTTTCAATAATGGTTGTACAAATGAGATTATTATAATAGTTTTTTAGCCTCGGCAATAAAATAATTATTCACTCAGCAGAAAGCAGGGTGGCAGCATAAGTTAATCTGACGCCATGATGGACGCCGTCTTCTTAATTATACAAAATAAAATTGCCAATGAATTCTTTTAAGTACGATAAAAAAGTTTAAACTATTTAAACTAAAACTATTTAAACTATTTACTAAAAGTTAGAACAAAATATTTAAATAAAGTACACCACCTTACAATTGTGGTAATTAATTATGAAAGAGGTTTACATTAAATTCAACTCTGTGGTGTTAAAAGTGTGTGCCAGTGTTATTCGTTTAATACATAGGTTATAATTTAGTTACTTGGTATTCATAAATATTTTGTATTAATTAATATTTGATAGAAATAATATCATCAGTTTATAGTGAGAGTTCAAAGTGTTATGAGAAAATTTAAAGAGAATTTTTAAATTGAATTCGGGTAATTCAGCAATACTTATCAATCAGTTGACTTAAGGTGTAGTCGTGTAGTGTCATACAGTTGAATTAGGTTGGGTCATCGTTTTCGGTCTTCAATCTTCAATCATCTTGGGACTTAATCACGTCTTGCGTCTTTTTCGTGTTAGTTGATCGAATTAATCGAATTTGGAATTAATTAATCTGGTCTGTTGCCTAGGTTGAATGTATTAGTCCCTCATCAGGTACTTTGATTCTTCATTGGAATAAATTTGGTTACTTTTGACTGTTTTAAATAAAAAATTGGGCCATTTACGGCTTGGTGTCTGTTCCTCTTGAGCGTCACTATGGAATTAATAGTTTCTAACGGAATATTCATACATAACGTTCAGTTGTCATGGTAACTGATTGATTCTCATTGGCTATTCATGACTTAAGCCCATTGTTAGAATATTTGAATTTTTATTCCAAATGATTAAATATCTTCTGATTGCTATTATTCTTCGGTCTTCTTATTTGAGTATGAAATATTATCACAACTGTTCGTAATTTCTTTCAAAGATCATATTGACATCCCACAAAGCTGGGTTTGCTTATTTATTAATGTTTGAACAATCATGTTGACATTATTTAACTACATTTGTTTCTTATTTTATGTCCTTAATTTAACATTTATCTCTTAATATGATCCACTAATTATCATTGACTAGTTACTTGCCTTTGATTTGCTAATATTATAGTTAATTTCTTACAATTTGTTGTTATTGGTTTTATACAGTTGGGCATTTCATAGGCCTAGGTAGTTATTGGCTATATTTTCTTATTTTATACAGATTACATATTATTTTACCCTTGTACATGTTTTGTTTTGTGTTACAAATGATTTGTTTACTTGTTGAATTGTTTTGGGTCTGTTTTATCATAATTGAATGTTTTTATTAGTTTCCATATTATGGTTTGTCTATTATTTTCTAACTGCCTTTCCAGCATTATTAGATTCATATTAATTTATCTTTTTTTCTTATTTATATTGTCATTGTTTATAATTTGGCTATTATTTACTATTTTCTATAAAATATAACATAACATTTAGGTTTATGGTCTGTATAACTCTTCAGCCATATTCCTATACATAAACTTAATCAAACAATTCTTTAACAGTTATTATACTACTCTTGTTTACATTTGATTTATTCTTACTTATTTTTTTGTGATTTTGCCTTTCCATTCTTTATCATATTCTTTCTAAAATAAACTTTACCCTCTAACCATGGTAACACTAACCCTTAATACTATTGTCTTCCTCATCTATAATTTATCTTAATACTAATAATAACAAAATCCTTATTTAATAACACTTTTCACCAATAAACCTTTAGTGTTTATCACTGATTATCGGTGTTTATACCTATCAATAGGGTTTCTATTTAATTTGGGGTTTTACACTGTCACTTTGCACTCTTTATCTTTTATTTAAGTGTTACTAGTGGGTATTACCTAACATTAAATTCTCTTTCTCACATACACATGTTCACTATCTCTCTATTTCTTTATCTCTCACTTTACAATGGTTAATTATACTGTTAACAAGTTCATGTCATAATAGAATAATTTACAATATTTATTCTCTATTTATTTGGTTAGTGTACTTTGTTTATCTTTAAGTTATTGAATTTTAACAATTATCATTTACATTGCTTATTTGGTTGATACTAATAATTATCATTTACATTTATCATTTATTGGTTTCTTTTTCATTATTATATTTGAGTGTAACATTTTTCTTTTTTTGTTCTATATTATTCGTTTGTGTCTTTTCATTTCATTTCATTTATATTATGGTCTTCACCTTCTCATTTGGTTTCATTTTATTTGGTCAATCACTGGTGTTGTGGCTGGGTCTACCTATTCACTTATTTTATTTCTTTTTATATATCCTTTCACTGGTGTTGGGGCTGGTTCTACCTATTCACTTACCATATCTATTGGGTTATTTTGGTTAAATCGCATTGTACTATTGTTTTCAACGTTTGCTTCGATGCTTGCTACATTTCTCTTATCAGAGGTTACTTTTACTATTACTTTTATTTGTTCGATCGCATAATTATGTTAATTACCCATTCCTTTATCTCTGATTCATCCCTTTTTATTCATAGTGTTAATCATTTAGTGTTTTATTCTTATCATGTTGCTTCTTTAATGCATGTTGAAGATATGTACCCTTACAACATATAGACAAACCGCGCGCATTACTGGGCTTGCTTACAAGTTTTATAATTTCTTGCTACTTCCTTTACTCATTAAATATAATTTAAGGTTATTATTATTTTCTTCTTATTATTATACTATTATCTTATTTACATTATTAGCGATTTTGATCGAGTGAACATAAATAAATTATGGTCTATATGGAATGTCGCGGCTATCCACAACATTTGATAAATGTGATTAGAAGCCTATATTGCAACTCTAAAATAATAGTAAATACTGAAAAGACAAAGACTGAAGAAATTTTAGTAAATAGAGGAGTAACGCGGGGATGTAGTATTTCGCCTACGCTTTTTAATATATATACACATGTGTGTGTGTGTGTGTGTGTGTGTGTGTGTTGACGACATCATTCAATCATGGAGATATTTCCTCAGGTATTCGACTTAACCAGAACACGAGTTTGGATATTTTATTGTATGCTGACGATGCAGTCTTAATACAGGAACCAGAGGATGAGTTGCAGCATTCTTTACATCGTTTAAATCATATATGTAAACAATATGATTTTCTAATATCTAAGCAGGAAACAAAAATCATGGATTTTTTGGGAAAGTTTACACTCAGTTCAAAAATTGTTCTTGAGGCAACAGTTTTGGAACAAGTTTCTGGCTTCAGTTGCCTGTGTTGCACTATCAGTATTGGGAACGACACAGACCGAGATGTCACAATGGCAGTGCCTACTTTACTATATGGATGTGAAAATGTGAAACATATGCGTCCCTTTACAGAGAAGATAACAAATCAAATTAAAACTTTGGAAATGAAGTTTCTGAGAAGAACAAAGGGTTGCACGAGACAGGATCGTTTGGGCAATGAGTATATTAGAGGAGAGCTACAGGTATTCTCCATAAACGATAAAATCCAGACATATCGCAGGGAATGGTTACAGCATCTGAACAGAATGGAGGATGGACGACTACCTAAGGTTGCGTTTCGATGTAGACCGTTTGGTACAAGAGACGTAGGAAATGGAGGAATACTGTGTGATGACGGAACAGGCAAAGTGAGGTGCAGAAGAAGAAGAAGAAGAAGAAGAAGAAGAAGAAGAAGAAGAAGAAGAAGAAGAAGAAGAAGAAGAAGAAGAAAACATTATTAACAGTTGGAAACATTATTAGCCGGGGTGTTAGGCAGTGGTCTAGAGTTTATGCTGACAGACTCATCAGTGTCGGTAACAATTGGCACGGTGTACTCCAGTTCACCCCAGTGATGGTTAGCCACTTCTCTACCTCATCACTGGTTCGAATTGGCGGAAACATCTGTCAGCTTCTGGACGCATGCCGCGTATGCCTTAGCAACGGCATTATTAGGAGTCATTTGTTCCTTCTTATTCTTTATTCTATGACGTTACTGCTGCTGATTATGTTTATTATTATTGTTGTTCTCTACTTTTTTTGTATGTTTTTGGGGCTCGGCAATTAAGGGCTTTAGCCCAACGACCTCTTCCAGGAGTGTTGGTCGACGGATGTTTTCCTTCTCACCTACATGTTAGTTGACTCAACGAAAGTGGAAACTCGTACACGCTAAGACGCAAAAAGACATTTTCAAAGCCTGTACAGTAGCAACGTTGCTGCCTTTAGGAAAGTCAGAATTCTGTCTGTCGCTAACTGTTGGTTTCCGAGGTCATCTTTCAGGGTTACCTTTTACTCTGTGTCTCTGTCTGAGTTCTGCAACAGCACTACAGTCTTCGATTATGTGTTTCACCGTAAGTGCTCCACCACAAGTGCGGACGGGTCGTTCTTCTCCTTGTAGAAGATACGAAGACATCAATTTCGTGTGCCCAATGCGCACCTTGTTCACGACGACTGCGACCATGTACGGACGCTCTGCTTCACGGCAGAATTGTTGTTGTTGTTATTATTATTATAACTAGTATGCTCCCTGAGGTGCAGAACTCGGTCACTATTTTGAACGAAGTACATTTATTATTTGAAAGACATGTTTGAAATGGTATCCAAGTCACTTATTGACAAAATCTGTATATTTACCTTATTTCTTCCGTCGTGTGACTTCGTTCTGCGTTTTGATTTGCTTTACGCGTTTCGAGACATATGTCTCGTCATCAGAAATAAATAAAATAAAAAAATTCACACTTAGCGAGGTCGTTACATATTAAAATACAAATATTCGAAAACGATTACACACATACCCGCTTTACTTGGGTGCGCACTCGAGTCGGACCGATCGGACACTGATTATCAGTAGCTACCGCGTAGACAGGTTTATTGCGGTATCGTAGAGCGGGTTTGATTTAAAATTTAATTGATCGTTTAGCACGAAGTCACGACTGTGAACGTCATTGTACGCCCTATATATAAACGAAAATCATAAATATACAAGCTTTGTTTCCAACTTGAAACCCATGCATTTTTGTAATAAAGGCACTTACATGAACGCCTTGGAAGAATTTGAGATATATAGGGCGTACAATGACATACACAGTCGTGACTTCGTGCTAAACGATCATTTAAATTTTAAATCAAACCCGCTCTACGATACCGCAATAAACCTGTCTACGCGGTAGCTATTGATAACCAGTGTCCGATCGGTCCGACTCGAGTGCGCACCCAAGTAAAGCGGGTATGTGTGTAATCGTTTTCGAATATTTGTATTTTAATATGTAACGACCTCGCTAAGTGTGAATTTTTTTATTTTATTTATTTCTGATGACGAGACATATGTCTCGAAACGCGTAAAGCAAATCAAAACGCAAAACGAAGTCACACGACGGAAGAAATAAGGTAAATATTATACAGACATTTATTATTACATCAATTTTAATTTAATAAACAAACTACACAGACACATTCTAAACAAAAACAACAAAACAACCTAATAAATACATCACACTCACATACTACAACTCCAACACACACAAAATCGCCAGCACATTCAGGAAACACAATTACAAAATAGCTTACAAAACCGACAATACCATCAAAAAGCACATCAATGATACAAACACGGGCACAGACATATACAACAAAACAGGAGTATACAAATTAAAATGCAACGATTGTAATAATTTCTATATAGGCCAGACGGGAAGATCTTTTTCTTCAAGATTTTCTGAACACCTAAAAGCTTTATCTAATAACAACAAACACTCCGCGTTCGCCACACACATACAGACAAAAAACCACAGATACACCAACATAAAAAAACAATCTTGAGATCCTACACTACTTACGTAAAAGTCGAAAACTTAAAACCGCAGAACAATACGAAATATACAAACATTACACAATACAACCAAACAACATACTTAACGACCAATTACACTTTAAATCACACGCACTCTTTGACACAATAATACACAAAACATACAATGATTCGGAGTCCCGCGCCAACTCCCTTCCACCTCCACACCCCCCTCCACACAACCTACCAACTAGAAATAAACCGTTACAAGTTCCGGACATCCAGTATCATACCTCGCTGAGGAAGGCGAACATCACGCTGAAACGTCGTACGAGGGTAAAACAAAGTAAGTTTCACATGTGAAAGTGTAGTATTTACTATTCATTAAGTGCTGTGAAAGAAGAGGATGAACATTCATAATAACATAAATTTTGATGTTAGATAATATCTCAATTATGGGAAAAATTACAAAAATCCAGATTTTTCTACTGTTTGTTTAGTAACACAACAATTACAAAGCACACAATCGTATAATAAACACTAAACATTCGGTTTGGGTTCCGACATTTCGTTTATTCTGACATCCTGCTGGACTGCTGGATTTTCACAATTTTTTTCAAATTTTTTCTCTCTGTTTTGGGTGCCGAGGACGAAGATTTTGAAATTTCCAAAACGTTAAACTGCATTCAGATGATAGTTAAATTCACTTTAATCAGAGAGCCCGAATGAATTTTTCAAAATTTTCACCCACTCATCGAGTCCTGACATCCAAAATTTTTGAAAGTTTCATAAATGAACTCTATATTCATAGTGTGTATATAGAAGTTCCGAAATTTTGAAATAAATAAATTTTGAAAGTTCCGAAAAATTAACACTGCTTTGAAATTTTAGTTTAAATTTCTTTTACGCCTCATGAATTTTTGTAGTTTTGTCAAACATTTTGGCCTCCGGCGTCCCACAATTTTGAAGTTTTCAAAAATGAACACTAAAGTCATATTACGGTTACAGTTTTCTTGAATTTGATTCCCACGTGGAATCGTTGACTCCCACGGTAAAAATTACGATTTTTTTATAATTTGGACCCCTCACATTTTTGACTTCCGCCCTTCTATTTGTGGGGCATCAATCTTAAAAGCAATAGGGTGCTATAGAGTAAACGTTTTCCTGGCACGTTCGCCAGTTTTTACGGTTGATGCGTGAAAAAAGTTATAGTGAGACATATACCAAATAGACAGGCAGACAGATAGACAAACGCCAAATGTTTGAGTCAAAACTAAGACCAGCTCACCAAATCAACAAAAACACCAAATGAGTCAACAAATCAGTTTTTACGGTTGATGCGTGAAAAAAGTTATCGTGAGACATATACCAAATAGACAGGGAGACAGATAGACAAACGCCAAATGTTTGAGTCAAAACTAAGACGAGCTCACCAAATCAACAAATCAGTTTTTACGGTTGATGCGTGAAAAAACTTATCATGAGACATATACCAAATAGACAGGCAGACAGATAGACAAACGCCAAATGTTTGAGTCAAAACTAAGACCAGCTCACCAAATCAACAAAAACACCAAATGAGTCAACAAATCAGTTTTTACGGTTGATGCATGAAAAATGTTATCGTGAGACATATACCAAATAGACAGGCAGACAGATAGACAAACGCCAAATGTTTGAGTCAAAACTAAGACCAGTTCACCAAATCAACAAAAACACCAATTGAGTCAACAAATCAGTTTTTACGGTTGATGCGTGAAAAAACTTATCGTGAGACATATACCAAATAGACAGGCAGACAGATAGACAAACGCCAAATGTTTGAGTCAAAACTAAGACCAGTTCACCAAATCAACAAAAACACCAATTGAGTCAACAAATCAGTTTTTACGGTTGATGCGTGAAAAAACTTATCGTGAGACATATACCAAATAGACAGGCAGACAGATAGACAAACGCCAAATGTTTGAGTCAAAACTAAGACCAGCTCACCAAATCAACAAAAACACCAAATGAGTCAACAAATCAGTTTTTACGGTTGATGCGTGAAAAAAGTTATAGTGAGACATATACCAAATAGACAGGTAGACAGATAAACAAACGCCAAATGTTTGAGTCAAAACTAAGACCAACTCACCAAATCAACAAAAACACCAAATGAGTCAACAAATCAGTTGACCAGTAAAAGCGATTACTCGCCTGCAAACGGTATTCGGAACTGCGCTTTCCGTTTTAGGATTGCGTAGTACACAATAACAGACAATTTTTAAGATTCTAATTTTTTTAATCGTTATTAAGCAGTAAATTAAAAATGAGGAGCAATCAGAAAAGCGTGTCTAACAATTCGCACACTTATGTAAGACTAGAATAGCAAGCTGTATACTGTTTAATACCTATAAAGTTTTTAAGTTGCTGAGGAATAAACTACAGCACTGAAAATATCGTGAACCTAGTCAGGATACACTGCAGATCGAAAAAACATGAACACTAGAGGACATAGTTCTAACCTCAGTTGAAAATCTTCGTATTCTCATAACTAATTAGCCTAATTATTTAAAACAATTTAATGAATTTGTCTTCAAATAATACTGAATTACACTATTGAATTTTCACCTTTTATTAATTGTTTTTTGCGTCTAACAAATAAGTTATAGAAATTAGTTACATCACCTTGTAAGATGTTTCCATTCTACTTGATTTTCTAATAAGTTTAATAACATTTAATAAATTTTACATGCATATGTATATATCATTTGGAGTCATATTTATTACATAGGAAACCTGGAAGAAATATTGAAAAGTTACGTACAAAATAGAGATTAAATCAATTTATACGACTACTGTATCTTTATACTTTTCATTTTCTTTTGTCTCTTTCCCTCTGAATAGGAGGAGGGATTTAACCCTCAAGACTCCCTCGTCCCTGCGCCACTGGATGAACAAGATTTCCAGATAATAATCTTGACAAAACGAGGTTGTCAAACGAAAATGTTTTATTATTAAATGTTTCGATCACACAAGGCTACGAGTTGAAATAGATATGAAGAGGGATTCACATTTTCAAATGGCTCTAATCACATGTTACTCTAATCACCAGACGCTACTGCTACTTAACCACTATTATTGAGACATTACAGTTCATTTAAAAACATCTTCTGACGTTCAATATTACATCCTACTTGTGGCTTGCATCACTTATTTTACTTTTCTTTATAGCGATTAGAAATTCCGTAGCCTTAAAAAAAAAAAAAAAAAAAAAAAAAAAATATATATATATATATATATATGTGTATAGTACGCATAGTAACAATTACTGGAGAACCTGCGGTCATCTTGATGTAAGGCGTAATATGCCCGTTATCTAAATGTTATCTCGGATCGCTGTTTGTAGCTTATCTTAACATCGATTTCAGTGCTAACGCGAGTTTTAATGAAGGTTTCAGTCGTAACGCAGCGTGTGACTTGTTGTGGTCGGTACACGTTGTTAACCGATTTTTAGTTTAGAAGTGATTTTTATGTAACTAAACCATTATCGGTTAAACACTGCACGCGTACTTACCATTACTCCCTCAGACGTTTCTGCCTGAAGTGTCAAACTAATCTTACCCCTCTTTTCCTATCAGTCGAGAACTCTCTTCTTTAATATGTTACTTATCTAATTTTTATAAGTTGTCCATCCTTTCTTCTTTTCCCCGTTCCAATTTCTCATACCACTTTATCTGTTCTTTCTTCTTCCTTCTCCTATGTACTTGAACCACCTCAGCTACTGTCTTGATTTTGTACAACACTTCTTAACTTCAGACTGTTTTTTGCATTGTCACAGCGTTTCTCTTCCACTGCACATGGGACAGTGGATCTTTCATCATCATCATTATCATTATCATCTTCATGGATTAAACCAAGGATGATTTGTTCCGGTCTCAAATAGGCAAAGATTAGAGCTGGTCACTCCAGCGCTTCCTCGGACGTCCCGCACCTCTCCGTCCCCTAGGCTTATAGTTCCAGATTTGTTTGGGGATGCGGCAGTCATCCATTCGGCAAAGATGTTCACCAATTCAGCTGGTACTCGGCGATCCTGTCAAGTATACTCATAATATTCACTTCCTGCCGTATATCTGTGTTTCTTCTATGATCATGGAGAGTATACCCTGCCACGTGCTGAGAAATCTCATTTCAGCCGCTTGGATGCGACTGGCCTGGCCTTTCGTTAAAGTCCAATTCTCAGACCCATAAAGAAGTGTGGGAAGAGGCATCACTTTGTGTAGAATTCTTGGCGTGTTCCTTTACTTCCTGACTCGCCTAATGGTCCCGCACATAAGGTTGAACTTATGCAATTTATTCACAACATCGTTGCATGCATTGTAAGACACACTGTAGGCCAGGTATTCAAAATTACTAACTTGTTCCAGGACAGTACCATCTATAACAATTTTGCCCGTACGGGATCAGTTCCACGAAAAGGCATCACCTTGGTCTTACGTGTGGATATCTGCCAGAGTCTTTGCAGATTCCATTTAACAAATGTATACCCATCTACAATCTGTTTTCCGAGTCCGACACCGGATCTTTTTCTTACTTATTTTATACTCGTATTCTTGTATGTTCGGTTTCCATTACCAGTGATGAATTCTAACAAATGTTATCTTTTGTGTCGTACTTAGGTCACGTTGAGGAAACAATATTATGCTGTCCTTAAGTTCGGAGAAATCTTGTTGTTGATTATAAGCTTTTCTGTTTAATAATTTTTACTTTTTATTTTTCTAGAAAAGCTTTTACGTATTAATTAATCGCTTTTATATTATTACTGCAACATTTTTTCCTGGTGTATTATATCACAATAAATTTTAATCTCATTCTCCAAGACATTTTGTTTTCCCTTAATATATTATCATGTACTGCGAAGTACATTTGTTCGCTGCCATTATTATTATTATTATTATTATTGTTGTTGTTGTGTTCTCCCCCTCCTCCTCCTCCCCCTCTTCTTCTTCTTCTTCTTCTTCTTCTTCTTCTTCTTCTTCTTCTTCTTCTTCTTCTTCTTCTTTATATTATTATTGTTGTTATTATTATTATTATTAAGTCAGTAGTAGTATTGCTCACCCAACGACGATTCCCCAAAATCATACAGGTGCAAGTGACATCTGTGGCTATACAGACAAAGAAATCAGTTAAATCAGTGGCGGCTCGTGGTTCTGACAGTTGGGGGTTCAATGTCTGAATGTTTCTACTAAGATGAGAGCAATTTATCCCATTCCAAATAACACACGGGGTGGGTCGCAACATAAAGACATAACTATTGACAACTTTTAGTAGACCTAATATTAAATTGTGTTTATGCTATTTGTAAATTACTCTTAAAATATATAGTTAAAATAAAAGGATAGTTAAATGTTTCTGTTTATTATTTAAAACGGGAGGCCGCCTACCGAGGTCCTTAACTTTGCATTTAATAGAGAGAGAAGAAAAATTTGTTTTTAAAATGGATTGGACACTATTTATTTTACCAAATCAATAAACTGAACACAAAAATAAGAAATACGTGAACGCTGAACACACAAAAATACCAGCAAACACTTTGAAGGTATACACGCTCCGGTCAGCTCACTATAATTATTTAATAACTACATTAAACACACTTTATTTTCGGTATACAATTACTTGTCTATTTTATTTGATTTTAAGACTTTGCTGCACACATTTTCATTGCATTACAAATGAAATAGAGAAATCTAACACAAAACTAAAGGTAAACGGACATGTGATAAAAATTATAATAACGGCGAATGGCGGTATCATGAAAATGTTAAAATTCCCGGACGGTGCGGTTCGGCCCTTGTCGAAAGTATTCGGCTCTGTCGCTAACACTCGGTATTAGCGACTGTTGAATGTAATTTTGCGTATACCCAAGGATACTCTACTATACTGATTTCCTCCTCCACAGTCTAGGAGGTGCTGAGAGCTGCTTTGCACATCAAGCAAGAGTAGCGACCAATTCGCCTAATACGCGAATCCATTACTGTTCAGTCAACAAGATTAATCTCACAAATCTTGTTATATAAAAATGAAAACATTCTCTCAACAAATCCTTAAATATATTTAAATTATTTACGGGGTTCACTGAACCATTGAACCTTATGGACGAGCCGCCACTGAGTTAAATTCATAGAGGGGTAAGGCTACATTAAAAACTCGATCATTGATGTGTAAATGTAACATAATTTATTGCGTCAGTAACATAATGTAATTGACATAGCATAGTGTACCTTACATCAGCGGCGCAGCCAGGAGTTTATCCTGAGGTGTGTCCTTCTGGAAGGAGTTTTCGATTTTTATGAATAAAACAAGAAAATTAAAAAAAAGATATATTCTCCATTTCGTCCATTCCCAATCTCACTTATTCTTCGGTACTTGCATGTGTAATTGAATTCTGTTGCATTGTATTTAATTAAATTTTTTATACTGTCTTCAACGCGACCATGTTTTAACCTTATAAGCATATTAAAATTCATGTTTTTCTACTCCGCTCCCGTCGCTCTCTCTCTCTCTCTCTCTCTCTCTCTCTCTCTCTCTCTCTCTCTCTCTCTCTCTATCTCATTCTTTTTGTGTATTTTAGTTAATTATTACTTGTTTCCTAATTCTGTTGGATTGTAATAATTTAATTACATATGTTGCCATATAAACCTCCCTGCCTTTCCACTTGCTGTCTCTCTCTTTCTCTCCCTTCTTCTCTCACTCTGTATAAACTACGTGTGTTTGCAATTTAATATTTTTCAGCTATCGTTTATTTAATTTTTTATGCCGTATATTTTGGTGTTATGACATAATTTATATCACGTATGTACAAATATTTATCCGGAGGTAACCTTAACCCTGTAATATGTTTGAACGTTACAAGTTGAAGAACAAGTTAACAGGATTTCACGTGTGAATCATAAAAAAAAAAAGAATCTTTAATTGGATAAACCTTGTCGTGTACGTCGAATTATTACCATAACTGCAGCTTACGACACGAAGGTAGAAATGAAAAAAGAGCGAGGAAGAGAGAGAGAGAGAGAGAGAGAGAGAGAGAGAGAGAGAGAGAGAGAGACTGCGTAAAGAACGAGGATGAGACAGGTAAAAAGAACGTCAAAGTGGACACACATATTATCTAAATCAATTTATAATATTCGTCCTGAAAAATTTATTTCAAAATACGTTGGGTAAATCTCGCCTTTTATTTATGACGTATGTTCAGATAATTTGTACACTATTTACCGTGTCCAGTATTTATTGTGGCGATAAAACATATTTAAAAAATTTCAAATAAAAATAAAATTCCTGAACCATAAAGCAAATTGTTGGCTGTCAAGGGGCGATTTAAAGATGGAACTCGTGATTTACAATCGAATCTGCTGAAACAAACGACGCGGTTAAGTTCTGGAATGTTTCTTTGTCGAACAGTAAATCACCTGTGAAGCAGAAGAAGAAGCGGAGAACTTATTTTACAAGTCGACAATACATGCGGTAACGGTGATTTCCACAGAGATAACGCTTCTTCACCACTGCCTTCTACCGTTTTTATTGTTTATAACGCTTTCCCGACAGTGTCATACATGTTAATGCTTTACTTGCCGTGGCTACGTGACCCCCTGTAGACTGTTGTAGACCTCCTGCTGTACGAAAAACGTCCACGAACATTTCAGGGTTTATTATTATTATTATTATTTATTTTATTTATTTATTTTTTAGAAAAATACACTCCTAGTGTTTTTGAGCATTTATTTTGTACTATGTTTATTAACTATCTCATTTTATACTTCTCTGTTAATGAGCTGTACGCTTAAGTAATGCAAACGATCTATGATTACTAAGTAGGCCCTATGTCATTTAATGGCTTAATTCGAGACGAACTTGTACATGTAGGAGTTCGAAACGATAGTAAACTAGCTCAGGGGTGCCAACACAACATTCAGTCTTCTTTTTCCTCCGCCTCTTCTTCTTCTTCTTCTTCTTCTTCTTCTTCTTCTTCTTCTTCTTCTTCTTCTTCTTCTTCTTCTTCTTCTTCTTCTTCTTTTTCTCCCTTCAAGGATTAGTTGACATCATTTGTTCTGGTGAGCAAGTTCAAGCCATCTCTTCTACGGTCTTTCAGAAGATCGGGCTTTCTCTTGTAGCTAATAAACGAGACATTCTTTCTAAAAGAGGCAGCAGGCATTATTTCGATATTCAATAGTCTTAAATTTACTGAAGAAGCTTCAGTTCCCTGTATATATCTTTGTTTCAAGTTCTCTCTTCTTTTGTAGACTTGTGTGAACTTCGACACAAAAGCTTGGATTTTACTTACATCTCTTTGGGTTGTACCGACGTTTTAGACCCATACAACGTAGTAGGAACCGTCACGACTATGAAACTTCATCTGAGGCTCCTTTCTTGTTTTTCTGAAGAATCTTGCCAATTTTAGTTGACTATCGTTGCCTTAGGTGATGTCAAATCCCAGATATTAGAAGTGGGATTCTTATCTGATGTTACAGCCTTTGGCGAACTTTAGCCTCGTCAACAATTCTCCCCCGTGCTTCCTCTCCACACTCTGATGCCTGTGCTAGCAAGATCTTCTGTTACGCCATCCAACCATCTCATCCTTGGTCTGCCTGTACGTCTATAATCTCCCCTTCAGCATGCTTTTAGGCATTCTTTCCTGAGACATTCTTTCCACATGTCCCAGCCAACGCGACCTCTGTGATTTGATGAATTTCACTGTCTTTCCATGCATGAGATCCTGTAGTTCATTGTTACTGTGTATTCTCCAACTGCCTTCTTCTCTTACTTGGTCGTCGTACATTTTACGCAATATTTTGCGCTCAAATGATTTTAAAGCAGTTTCGTCATCCTCAGATCCATGCGTAACAACTGGTCACACAAGAGAATAACATACTATTTAAGTTTTATAGTTCTTGTAACAAGATTGTTTTTAAAGATGTTAATCTTTGCAGAGTAGGCTTTATTTCCTGCTTGTATCCTTTCTCTTATACTCACTCTAATGTTATTATCATTTTATACCAAGGCACCTAGATAACTAAAGCAGGACAATCTTTTGAAACACTTCCCATTCACGTTGAAATCCCTTCTGGTCTCTGAGTTGGACATTACCATGTACTTTGTCTAGATTTCATTTACCACAAGACCAATTTTCATTGCTTCTTCTTCCATTAATGTATACATTTATTTGAGGCTATCAACGTTTCTTGCTACTATTGCAATGTCATCTGAATATGAGGTTTTGCATCGTTAATTAAAGTTTTTACCTGATAGAATCCTGAAAGTATCTAAAAGCGTTGGTTTTGGCTGTAGAAATTACCATGTTTCAAACTTACCAAGAAGGTAGACGGATATCTTGACTGCAGTGAGTAATAACCTGATCATAAGCGTAATAGTATTCAAACAATTAGAGTGTGTCTGCTAATTCCTTAAGTATTAATCCCAGAAGTATTAATTAATCCCAAGTATTTTCATCTCGTAATGACATTGTCAGTATATAAATTAAATAATATTGGGAACAAACTATAGCCTATAGCCTCAATAACTCGAGAGATCACTATCGCCTTCGAGCAATGGGCTCCAGTGTCAACAATATCTGTGGCATAATTATATACGCTTCGTATACAATTTGTGCTGAATGTATACTAAAACAATTTTATTAGTCGCTCGTTAGTTCGGAATTATCCTATCGTGCTGAGCAGAATTAGGATAGTGATACGGTGACGCACCGTGATAACGCGCAAACGTACATCCTATCGTATTCTGCCGATTCATTACAAAATAACCCGAATCTTCCAGCGTTATCAGCATGCAGGTTTTAATATGCTCTAGAAAAATCGAGTAAACAAGGTTATTTGTTATGTTTTTGAAGTTTTCTACCGAACTCTTTGAAGTCTTTGAAGTGAACTGGCCAACCTCGTCGCCACGTAGACCTGAGGATACTCGTTGTAATATGAGTGAAACGCTGTCATACAAGACAGTTTTGAAACGGTCCATACCGCAAGAAGACTTCAAAAACATGGACACGGACGCGGAAGCCTACACGAGAATAAAGCCTATTTGTGTTTTCTCGGCAATCACTCAGTACTTGGTATGGTGTCGTATCCGAGGCGGACAACTATCTGGGTACAATTAAGGTGCTGTGATCGAGGCGGATACTTTAATAAACAAGATAAGACCAGTAGTTATAAATAAACTGCAACTTCTCACACTTTTACAGACTTGGAATTGTCAATATACTTTATTTTTCGAATTTAAAACTCCCAGATTAAAGAGACTGGTGATTTAGAAGTTGTGTTATATATTTATATATACGTATTTTCTGTTTTTAGTATTGTTTATTTAGTATATTTCCAATTTACATATTTGTTTTTGTTTTTGTATTTTTCTAACTAACTTCTCATTTTCGGGAAGATTTTCCATGATCAGAAGTCATGGACTCGATCAATCGACAAATACGCCAAAGCAGCATACATCCTACACGCGAGTCTTATATCTTCATTTTGCTTGTAATAGGACACAAAATAAGATGACATTGAGATCAAATAATTAATATGGTACAGAACGTGTACAGAAGGCCGATTTACCTGAATTAATACTGAAATAAACTCCATAAATACGACAAAAACGGAATGGATCGAAGAGAACCTGGCGAGAAAACGTCGGAAAGTTAATCATAGAAAGAGAATTTGTGGAAGATCTGTGGATGGTGAGAGAAAAGTGAAAGTGGTGGATCGGAAAACGTCGTAGGGTATTGCAAACCGATGTAAGGATAGACAGGCAACGAAATATACCTACTGTATAAGATCATGAAAAATATAAGCCTAAAGAAATAGTAATTCGTTATACAATTTTTTTTGTATCAGCCATCTGAGAACCACATGTCAATTTCAATTCTTTATTCCTTGTTCTTTTCTTTTTCTCCAATATTCTTTTCATTATGTCCCTTCTTCCTGTCTTCAGTCCACTTTGAACCTGCGTTTTTCTCTCTCCTACCCTAGACTCCTTCCATTTTTAATACTTTTGCCCGAAAAGCTTCTCTTTCAATTGCTCCTTCTGCGTTTATATTATTTTTTTCTAAATCATTTTGTTGACTTCTTTCCCCACAAGTTGAAGATCTGCTTTGTTGGCCTATTGTCGTCTATTTTATATAAATGTCCAAAAAAATAATAATCTTCTTTTTCTAATTGTTTCTGTTATATTTTCTATACTTTGATGTATTTCATCATTACTTCAAAATTTCCAACCTGCTGAAGTTTTTCGTGGGCCTAATATTTTCCTAATAATTCGTCTTTCCAATATTTCAAGTTTGTCTAAATTATAATTCAATGCTAGACATACAGTTGCATATAGGCATTCTGGCATTACTACTGTACTGTAATGCCTTATTTTCGCATTTTTAGATATGCAGTTTTTATTGGAAATAAATAGAATTATTTATTTATTTGCTTTTCTTTAGTTCAAAGTGTCTTGCCACAGGCACAGAAATTCGACGTAAATTCACGCTAACAAATATATTCTATGAATTGCAAGTCTGTAGGGGCGTACGTAGATAGACCGGACCGCGCGTCAATTAGGGGGCAAGCCTTCAGCGAACACTAAATGTTGGCCACTAAATTGGTTTCCTGTCTATCCTTTATTGCTTTTCAACCCCTCGAGGTTGCCGTTTCCATTCCTTAATTAATGTTTTTAACCCCCGAGGGCGCAAGGTGTAAATCCGAAACTATGACCTGCTATCCGCTTTTAGGTCAGGGCTGTTCTTTTTACAGTTAATAAGATAGGGGTAGTTCCATCCCCGCTATTAATTAACCAACCCCTTTTCTACTTAATCACCTCACTTAACATTGCTTCGGAATTCTTTAATTATACACTCGTATACATTTCCGCTATTAATCGTGAGGGATGATTTTCGTTTTTTTTTTTTTTAATTTACAGAAGCCGCATACGGGGTGGAGATTTTCTTTTTAAATTTATTTAAAGCACCTGCAACAATACAACCACACTACCCGTTATATTGTTACACGCTGACCTAATTTTTGGTTCCTTTTTACGGACATTTTTATACCTTAATGACAATCGTTGCGCTATTATATTTGTTTGAACAATTTTTCACTGCAATTAAAACGCTATTAAATACTGTTTCCACTGGTGCTCTAGACGGCTAAACAAATAAATCATTATTTCTTTAATTGCTCAAATCGCTTCAGTGTTTAAACATAATTGTATTTAAAAACCGTTTAGAGATTCAATTTTAATGTTACCGCTCTCAGTAATTAGAGTTATTTAATTCAATTATAAGGATTTAATTATACATTGGAATCATGCAAATTATCATAACTAGAGCTTAGATAGGTTTTTATTTACAAGCCTGTTACAGTAATTGCCAGTGGTAGGAGTCAGTTTCTTGTTTTAACAGTGTTACGAAACTCATATTATTTCGACAGATTGTAATTTTTTTATCTTCTTGTATTCACTGGTGAGTGGATTATATTTTGTTGTCATCAGCTTTTTATATCCTTTTCAGCATTATTGGTTTATTGATAGTTACTACTACTATTATTCTTGTTGCTGTTGTTATTGTTGTTACTACTACTACTACTACTACTACTACTACTACTACTACTACTACTACTACTACTACTACTACTTCATACCCTCTTCGTCTGCGACAACGGGTGTAATACAGGGGACTGTTGCAAGATGATATTAGGTAGGAGACCTCCCCGGATAACATCATCAAAGCGATGTTTCGAGGAGAGGACTTCTGGAACTGTGTGGCACGCTTCGCAGAAGAGATTCTTCCGGCGTAGAAGATAGACTTGGACAACATAACATAGAAGAAGAATAACAAGCCAGACGTGAGCCCTAGGGTTGAAGAACAGCGTACCTAGACCGAAGTAATGTGTCAAAGAGTTCCAGGTTAGTGTCACAGAGGAGGAAAGGCCCTAAGGTTTTCTTAGTGAGTCGGGTGTAATACCAAACCCTCAGACCCGGGGATTGTGCACCCTTCCGCACATTTGTTTAGCAAATGTTTCACCTACCCTCGTTAAAAAACTACTACTACTACTACTACTACTACTATTACTACTACTACTACTACTACTACTATTATTATTATTATTATTATTATTATTTAAAAATCAAGTAACTATAGATACAAAGAAAATGAAGATATACAGAACAGAGTAATCCAAGGACAGGCTATTTAGAAAAAAAAGTCCATTTTATGTTTAAAAAAGTAACTAGGTAAGAGACATAACCTACAAGTAGTATCGAACCATGGATGTTAATATAACTGGATGCCCGACAGGGCGCTCTCTAGTGAAGCAAATCAGATCACGGCAGCCATATTTAAAGCGGGCAAAAATAGGTAAACAGACGTGGAGTTACGTTGATTTGTGCGGACCTTTTGGAGTGTAAATTGATTTAATGCTTGCTTGACTTATGACTTCGAAAAGAATACAAAATACGAAACTAACATACAAACAACATATCTTCCAACATAGAAACTAAAAGTCTTTCAGCATATTCTGACACGTAATTATATGAATAAATAACCGAACAATCTCTACCGTCAGATCTAGCTAAACAGTCGTCTAATTGCTTCTGCGTTGCAGTATAAAATTATTACATCTCACTGCATATAACAACAAGGTGTACACAAACAGAAGGTATAGTCCCATTTCTCCCAGACGCAAAATGTTTAGCAAACGCATGAAATCAAAGTCGAGCGAAATGGCTTATAATGCAAACAAGATTTATTTAGTCACAGAATACAACCAAATATGTAATTAAATAAGTTTTGTTATAATCGAGTTTCCATTGATTTTTGACGAATTTTGAAAATCACAGAGTTCTAATTAATTTTATTCAGTAGTGGAATTTTTAATTTCTTACAAATCACGATATTGGCCAGCAAAACCTAATGCCTAAGTTTTATGGTAATCTATGGCTAACACTTACATTCATTGTCAATAAGTTTACATATTCATTCTGTTTATTATCATTATGTACTCTCTTCTAAAAGCCATTATCAAAAAACACCAGTTGTGAATGAGTAATCAAAAACCTGTAAAACTATTAATAACCATTTTACTGGGTTGGCCACATTTCTGAGAACAAAGTAAGGATACCAGCATACTGGGTTAGATTCTGTGTGTTTTTCTTGTTTTATTTTGAATATCATTTTTGAAAGGAAGAAAGCAGCTTATTTTATATAGATTGATGATAATAATAATATAATAGTAATAATAATAATAACAACAACATCAGTTAATAATGGCTTTTTCTGGTGGTATGCAGTACTGGCACATTTTAAAGCCCAAATTTCTCAAGGTTTATAATTTCATTTATCTCTGTAGAATTTTCCAAACTTTTACATCGATCTATCTCCCCCGGATTTGAACTCGCGAGTTCCTGCTGAGTACCGGTACCTTTTCATACAGATAAATAGCCCTAATAATAATGAAAGTTGGAAATACAGCCTTTTATTTCTAATTCTTCGTTGAGAAACTTTTGTTTTTAAATTTCATTTTACGTTCCCATAACACTATGATCCCACGGTGTCGGCTAATAAATTCTTTGATTGCGAGTGGAAATAGGAAAAGATTTAACAGGTAAGTGAGAATTACCATTCGGGCTGATGGGTTTGACAAAAAATCATATTATTCAGGACGTACCGTAGCATGTATTTATCATCAAAAAATAATTAATTGTCGCGTAATTAATGGCACAATTATGTACCAGTTGTATAGGTAGAACTGTGGGCTCGAGATCTCTTGCCTGGGTTAAAGATGGCGGCGTGACGTCACACTTGCTTCAGCTCTCGCAAGCATACAGGGTTGGCAGTCGGGCATCCAGTTAGTATATTTAAACATCCATGTATCGAGCACGGTTATGGTCAATCCGCGGCATTCAGAGTAATGTTAAGTAGCACGTGGCTACTTAGAAAATATTTTTTCTACTTAAATTACGCTACTTCTTGAAAATATGTATTTTTTTTTACTCATAATAAATTTCGAACATTTTATTTGCGTCATTTAGATGTACACCTGTAGTGGAAAGGACTCAACTTGTCCCAAAACAGTACTAGAAGTAGGATAAGTTAAGTTAGAACCTTAGATGACATGGCATTGACAACATCAATCTGCCTTTTATTTGTATGTTATGAAACTAAAAATACTTTTTATTTCTTCTTAATTTTAGTTATCTGAAAGTAAAATAACCGGATAAATGAATAAATAATTAATAAATTTAACCAGATAACAGGAACTCTTCGACGTGCTCTAAACCACAAGGCAAAGAAAGAATCCATAATAAAATTATACAAATCCATGGCAGTTCCTACCCTTACTTATGGCTCAGAAATGTGGACAATGTCTGCTAGACAAATATAAAGAATTCAGGCTACAGGAATCAAAATTTTGCGTTCCATAGGTGGGTGCACAAAATTATATATGAAATGAAACAATCGGATAAGAGAGGAACTGAAAGTGGAAAAAGTAAACGGAATCATCAGTAAGTATAGAGAAAGCCGGAAACAACACATTAGCAGAATGGGCAGTGACAGATTCCCGAAGGTAGCCTTATTGTATCAGCCGAAAGGGAAGAGAACCCTGGGAAGACCCAAGAAAAGATGGCCCGACCAGTTTGGAGCCGGAACAGACTAAACAGTCTAAGCCGTGAAGAAGGAGAAGGAGAAGGATGAGGAGGAGGAGGAGGAGGAGGAGGAGGAGCAAAAGAAGAAGAAGAAGAAGAAGAAGAAGAAGAAGAAGAAGAAGAAGAAGAAGAAGAAAAAGAAGAAGAAGAAGGTAAAATAACGTACTTGAGTGCCACATACTTAATAAATTTATACAATGGGAAATATTTTTTTAATTAGACGTTTTAACGCCCTTAAGGTGCTTGAGATGCATTTAAACCCAGTAGGATTGTAAAAACTAACACTAAATGGCTTGTGACAGACAATTTTCTGTAGGTCTGTATATTTGGAATTTGGAAAAGTACGACCGACTGAAACAGAAAAATGCACTGATAAATATACAAGTAAAGTCAAAATATTACAAAAACGCTGAGTCAGTAGTTCACGTTTGGACGTAGTTTGAGTAGAGCCCTAATAATACAACTCTAAACGTAACTTAATGTTTGGCTGTTCGCCTGTACTTTATAGCTATTGTGTGCAAATATTTATAAAAAGGTATTCGCTCACGTGGTACGCTTAGTCTAAGTTTCGCAATCACAAAAGTGGCACAAGGCTCATAAAAGTTTGGCTAATATTGATATTAGCAGAATACTGTCAGCTTATAATTTTAAATAAAAAATGGAAACGTTTGCGACGAACGTGGAGAATTTCTAGGGCAGACGGCTTGAGGAAAGAAACAATAAGGTAAAACACTATCAAGAAGAAACCGACATACTTACCCGAGTACGTTACTATTTGCTGAGGATATAATAATAATACAAGAGAGTGAAGAGCAATTCCAACTGACAGTGCACCGACTGAATCAAATATGTCCAGAATCGTGTAATCTTAAAATTTACTTGCATAAGACGAAACTTATGGCTATTCTCCAAGGCAAGTATCCCGTTAGGTCGAAAATAATTGTCAACAATAAGCCAATCGAACAAGAAGTATCAGGTATCAAATTTTACTTACTTGGGCTGCGACACAAGCTACAGTTATGACAATGACATGGAAAATAAAGTAAATAAGTTCCAGGCAATATGTGGCAGAATAAATGGAACATTAAATAACAAAACACGAAAAGACACAAGGATAAAATTTTATAAAACGATGGCTATACCTGAACTTATGTATGGGAGTGAAAGTTGGATAAAAACCAAAAAAGGAGACAGCAAAATACATTCAGCAGAAATGAGATTTGTGAGACGGGTCAAAGGCTGCATAAGAAGAGATTTAGTAAGAAATGAAGACGTGGGAAATGAACTAAACTAAGTTTAACTAAATTTAGTTAGTGCGTTATGTTTTGTGCTCATAGTCAGCCATATTGATCCGTTGTTTGCCAATATATTTATGCTTTAGCCGAAAATTGTTATTGGTACGGAATTTAATGGGCTACTGGTGGTTGTCGTGTTCTAACTGGTTTAGTGAATATTTCAGATTTTTGGGTGATCGCAACATATAATGTTTTAAACTGACTTTTGAATTGATTTTATATAAAAAATGTTTTCTTTAAAAATTTAGTTTTAATCAGTAGGCATATTACTGAAAGTACACATCAATTATGAATAGATTCTATCTGCGATATAACTTTTTTTAGGACATTGACTTTCTTTTGGTATTCCAGGAATGTTATCTAAACTGCATCCGTTCCAGCTGCACTTGCTATTTACATAACGTAAATTTATGTTTATTTTTACTATCGTGAAGTCGTCTTTATAAAATACGTTTCAACAAATGGTTCTTAAAATCTGTTTAAGTAATCCGAATTGAAACAGTTTATTCGTAGATGTGCAGGATAAGACGAGTCAGAAATGAAAACACTATTCAATAAATTGATTGTATTTAAATAATTCAATTTAAAATTAAAAAAGAATCAAACCATCAAAGTTTTTACTATCCATTTTAGAAACAGCCTCTAGACTGTAGCTTTGTAAACAATATTAGAATAGTAAAGAGAAGAAAAAGAAAACTACGATGAATGACTGGACCAATATTGAAGAATACTAATAATAAAATAAGAAGACGCTGCCGGTGTAACGCATTATGTAAGCTGTGGCGCGTTTGAATGCTTTTCTGTAGGTGGGGATCGAAGCTGCGGAGTAGTTTTATTGTTTATGATCGAAGGTGATTCTATCGCGTACAATAAGGCATGACGAACGAGGTGCTCTTGAAAAAAAAAACCGCGCCTCTCTATGGTCCTTTCCTCCTTTAATGCCACCGCCTAATAAATTAGAATCTGTGAAGAGTGCCGCGATGTGATTAATCACTACTACTGCTGCCACTGCCTTCTCTATCGACCCATGTGAACGTGAACGTCTAGTTATTAACCTATGCATACTAATTCGGACAAGGAATTAGGGTAAAAGCGGTAGCTACATACTGTGTGTATCGGGTACTACACTAAAAAAAAGTGAAGTAATAAAAAAAACTTTTCCATTATAATTTTCTCCTCGTTTTAAATATGTACTTCCTGTGTTAGCCGGTAATAATATCGTTAGACAGACGAGCCCTGCCACCTATTAATTTCTAACTATGTAGTGTAATCACGCAGTTTCGAGACTCGGCTTCTGAAAACCGTTTCGTCCTAATTACGGGTACTGCTAATATTGATTTTCAATTTGGGTTTTACATTTTTATAACATAATGATTTGTGAGAAGGAAAACGTTGGTTGATTTCATGTCCGTTGAAACCAATTATATTAACGTAATGTTATTATTTTTCTCTTACTAAATTTCTTTACTTGTCCTGTTTTTAGAGTATTCACATTCTCTAACAGTGAAGCAGCTTTGGTCAAACATTCCTTAGCCAGTTTGGGTTCAGAAAAAAAATTACAATACAGCATGTGCACCGCGTTGTTAATAAAAATAATAAACATAGATATTGAAGAATGAAAGGTTTAGTTCATCTTCTTTTCCCGACATAAATCAGGCATTCAACAAAGTAGGGCTTGTACTACAAGCTAAAGAAATATTTTTCCCATCCTTACTCCTCCTCCTATGGCGCTACAGCCCGAAGTCGAGCCTTGGCCTCCTCTATCCTGACCCTCTGCCTCTCTCCCATCCATCCAACATCTGTCCCGCATCCACAGCGACAGCATCTTCCCATTTTTTCCTTGGACGGCCTTTTCGTCTTTTGCCACCCTTACTTCCCATAAGGACTCTTTTACGTGTCCGTCTGTCGTCCATTCTTATGACATGGACAGCCTATTGCAGCCTCCTCAGTTTTACGTACACGTTTCCCGTTGGTTCGTTGAAGTGACAGTATGTGTCATAATTATGCCGTATCCTCCATCCCCCATTTCTGTATATGGGGCCCAGGATCTGTCTCAGGAGGTTCCTTTCAAATATCTTCAGGCGTTCAATTGCTGCGTGTGTTAATATCCAGGTTTCACTGCCATAGCACAGGATGAGGCGTATGATAGTTTTGTATATGCGCATTTTTGTCTTCCCGTGAATAACTCTTGACTTAAAGGTGGTGATAAGCGAGAGATGTTGGCTAGAGTTATCCTTCGTCTTATCTCTTCCTTTTCATTCCCCGCATCCTTACTACCGGCTCCTAAATTCGTAGATCCTGGCCAATGCTTTCTTGACAAATACGGTGTCAGACCGAATACTCCGGTCTCCACCCCGTCAGCGTCCTTAGCCTCCATTATTTGTCTCGTATACATACCTGATCTCCCCACAACATGTATGACAACAATTATACGAGGGTCATCTAAAAAATAAGTTTTCCTATTTTTTCTTTCAAAGGGAAACGGCGCAAGCAGGCTGACTACATTATGTGTGTGTAGTGGCAGTAGTGCCAACCTCATCCGTTAAGTACCAACGTAACAACAACACGAAATTTAAAACCACTGACGTTCCATTTACCAGCGTGTCCAATTGCGAAGTGCGCAGTTTGATTCGGATTTTTGCTACAAAAAATGAATCAGCGGCTGAAATTCATCGTCATTTATAGTTCTGTGTACGGACCTGAGCACGTGAGCATTCAGATGGTCCGCTGGTGGCATTCATCGTTCTTGAGAGGGAAAGGTTTTTTGAGCAACAAAGTTCTGATCCACGACGACGCACATCCGTATTCCTCGAGAGTCACGCAGAATCCGTTGTAGTCCTTTCGAAGGGAGATTTTCGACAATCCCTCACAATCACCCGATTTGGCTTTGAGTCATTTCCATATTTTTTCCATCTTAAAGAACACCTGGGAGGACATGCGGTTGAAACATGCGGTTTACGCCTGCTCCGAAATCTGGGCACGCAGTGGTTCAAAGAAGGAATTGAAAAACTGTTTTTACGCTACAGAAAGTGTATTCACAAGGCTGGAGATTATAATGAAAAATAAGTACACGTTTCTGAATAAAAGTATAGTTTTCTTTTTAATTTTTACTGTCACTGTCTGCTTCAAACCAAAAACCCCGTTTTCTCGCTGCTAAAGACTGAAGTCGTTTAAAATTCGTAAGCTAAATACAATCTTCTCGTCTTCTGTTTCGGCCCACTTTAGAACAGTCTCAACTGCGTCAAACGCTTTTGCTGCCGTCGGTGGTTTTGTATTAGTAGCGTTCTCGCCGTCTTCATCTGAATCTGTTTCGTTTTCATTACGTTCATTTAATGACTCAACTATCTCTTCATCGGTTAATAACTGAAAACCGGGATCGACTTCATCCACCTTTAGCCAATCGTTAACACGGGTCCAATACATTATTTTACAGTACAGTAAATAATTGTACTTTTTATTGAGTTCGGATAATAGACCGTTCGGTCAATGGATGTTAAGATAATATCGATGCTTTACTGTAGTTAGAATTGTTACAAATGCTCGATGGTGCTTACCAAGTAAATTAATAGGCCTACAGATGACCCTATATACGAACCCGGCCAGAGAAAACACATTACCATAACACGCTGTATATGGGCGGAATATGTTCATGCAAGAATAATTCCTCAATCGGGGTCTTGAACCCAAGGGGCCAACAAGGCAGAAAGTGACAGACAATGTGTACCTTACAGAATTATTTAATTATTGCTATTCTGAGGAAACAGATCACTCCCTACACCACTACATCACTACAGGACTACACCACTACATCACTGTTAAACTACGTCACGCTTTGCAATCCAGATCATTCGAGATGAACCTTCGAGACATTACTCGACTGTTCAGGCGAGCTGTGTCACCACAATACAATTGGCGTACCCGGTAAGTGACAGATCATTCTCGAATGTCAGTGGGGTATAAATTTAAACGCTAGCGGGCGGCTGAGTTCAGTTAGCCCCGGCAGTATTATGAGAGCGGTTGGGAGTTATTGTTCCGGTATAGTGAAAAGCGATTATTGTGTTAATTAGTGCAAAACTGTAATAAGGTAACATTTATTGTTGTTTGTTGGGCCTTAAAATTTTGTATTAGTGCCTTTGTTGATTTCCAACTGTTGCTTGTTTCTAATTTAAGTTAGTATGTGACGATTTAAAAAAAAAAGGGTTTAAATCGCACAAATAAAAAATTGCTTTCAATATAAGTAAGAGTATTATCCACCCCTTACCTATGCCTAGATTCATGCAACAACGTGCAAATTGTCCCGTACCAACACGTTAAGAACGGTGTTATTTAGCTAATAATAATAATTACTTTAATTAATGAAAATACTTACTAAATAGATAAAGAAATTCCTAATTCGTAACCAAAAGGTAGAATAATGTATTACGACTTAATTAGTAAATAATTAATATAACTTAAAAGAACGAACTATTTTCTCAGTGCGTAAAACCGCGCCAGCTACTGACCCCTTGCCGCTAAACATTGCATTGCATTCGCCCGATAGACACCGAGATGTAAGGATGTAGCTGCTGTGTTGTGAACATACACATAGGTGTATACAGTTAAACAATATTTAATCAAGTTTATAATGAGTTCTATTTGACCTATGTAGTATAATAATAATAATAATAAACAAAATATAATGTAGTGCGTGAAGAAATATGTAAAGAACAATAATAAAAAAAAAGGAAACTTAGCCGACACATCTCTTAGCAAACTGTAAGTGGTGAGAAATGTTACTTACCAAATTTTAGTGCTGACAAATAAGAACTGTAACTAAAAATAAAATGTAATCAACCGACTCCAAAAGAAGAAAACACAAACAGCAACCGAATGAACTTCTAGTACCAAAATCTAATCGTCTAGGAACAGACTACCAGAAACAATCAACCTCATGGAACATCAAGAGGAACCGTGGATCACACCCTAGAAGAGGACTGAAGATGACCATCATGGACCCCACAGCATACACATGTTACATTCAGGTGATATCAAAACATAATACTTGTAACGCCAATTCATTGTAAAACAACAAGACCAGTAACAAAAGAACAGTAAAGAACTTTTGATAATTTAAAGTTTAATATATATATTTTTGTAATCACTGTAATGAAGTAGTAATGACATTATGATGTTTAGATGTAAATTAATTCTAAAATTTACAACCAAAATTCTTCTTCTAATAATTTGGTTGAAGTTGTAATAAAAACATAACTAAGTTGAAACCCGGATCCGTGGTACTGAAAACAATATCTAGGTGAATGCTTTTGATATAAAAAGAATAAGAAGTAAATTTTCAAAATATTTAATGCAGAAATTTAAAAGTATGGGAGATAAATATGTTAATAAACAGATGTTTTGCTAACACTCAACGAGTGAATAAATTTATACAATCCTTGCTTAATTCCTGAATAATAAAGTGTTATAATTTGTTAGTGATTAAGGTTTACTAACAACGGCAGCTAGTTCAATTAACAGGTAACAAATTGAACTGGTTCCCGACATTTGTGATATCTTAACAAGGGAGACGTCACAAGTATTTCGTGTCAGTTATTGTGTTTCCACTGCAAAACACAATGATCCATGCGAACGTCGCGTAAGACATCATATTAAATTATGCTAACGTATTGTGGATTCACTGTCTCTGGATCAATCTCCACTTATCATCAAATTCCCTACTTCCTGTATTCTTACTGTACATATCGCAGATAAATGATTAAAAAAGATATCTTAGTCGCTGTTAGGTGGACATCTTTAGATTTGGCGTATTTATGAACTCATGAACTCGCTCTTGCTTTTAAATTGTACTTTTGTTTTTCGTGGGTTGATATAATCCACGTCTGCTCACTGCTCACCTCTCTTCTTAAATATACGAGGTTTTATGAAATCGTTAGGTAAATTTTCAATTTCCCGTGTTACCAATTAAAAAAAAACATGCAAATTAAAGTTTACAATAAAATGTTTTAAAAATTCCATATTTAATAAAATTTAATAATTACTAGTATGCTCCCTGAACTACAGAAGTCGCCCACTTGTGCAGTAGCGCGATAATTTCACTTTATAGGTTGGCTAATCTGCTCTTTACTTTTGTTGTAATCTGATTATTCATGTCGGTGCTCTGTACAGTACGTCTCAAACGCTCGTAGCGGCGGTCGGCTCGCATGCAGCGTTACTGTCATTCGAATACTTGCACTCAAGTATTTTAGTGCCGCGTATTATCGCGGGTCGTATTCTTTACGACCTTTAACGTAGGCCTTAGGCCACACTTCATATGGCCCATTAGGCCCTTTCATCGTAACAAATTGATACGCATTGTATCTATATCATGCTTATTAGCCAACCTGTCATTCTAAACAACTGCTAACTGCATATTTAATGTACTTTGAATATCAAATAAATGAATTGAATACAGTCCACTCGCTTCATCATTTCTGCATCCTGGCGAATCAACTAAGTACAAATTTTCACAATCAACATTCTTCTTACTAAACATTTTTTGGTCCCACGGGCCTGATACTAAACATTTTTTGGTCCTCACGGTACGGATCATTAACACCCACTATTTTGAACGAAATAATCTTCATGTATTATTATTTAAATTTCAATAATAGATCATTTTTCAATTACGGGAAACATTACAAATGTCTTGATTACTCTAGTATTTCTTTAGAAATATATAACAACAGTTGCAGAGCACACAATCTTACAATAAATACTAAAAATTCGATACAATCGGATTGGGTTACAATTCCTTTTAGTCTGACACTCTGCTGGAATTACACAATTATTTCAAAATATTGATCTCTTTTTCGAGGTCCAAAAATTTTGGTATTTCCGAAGCACAACACTACATTCAGATACAACATATAATATAAAACGTTATACAGATTTCCATATAATTACTAGTAAACTCCCTGCACTCTCTTACTATTTGGAACGAAGTACATTTATTATTACATAAATGTTGATATTAGATTTTCGATAATAGATAATTTTTCAGCAATAGGAAAAACTACAAAAATCCCGATTTTTCTACTATTTCTTTAGTAACATAACAATATAACATTCTTATATATATATATATATATATATATATATATATATATAAACTTTCACATATGAACTTACTTTGGTTATCACTTTCCCATACGTTTCAAGGTGATGTGCCTCTTCCTCAGTGGGAGTAAATACTGAATGTCATTTTACAGAATAACGGTTATGGACTATAGGTGTGTGTGGTGGGGGTTGATGGTGGGAGGGAATTGGCGCTGAGGTTCAAATTGTGTGTTTGGATCAGTGTATCGAATAGTGTATGTGATTTATAATGTAATTGTTCATTTAATATGTTGTTTGGTTGTAGTGCATGATATCTGTATATTTCGAATTGTTCAGCTGTGTTTAGTTTTCTACTTTTAGGTAAGTAGTGTAGTATTTCCATGTTGTGTTCTATGTTTTTGTAACTGTGGTTTTCGTTTTGTAAATGTGTGGCAAATGTGGAATGTATGTAATTTGTGGTGAGGGCTTTTAAATGTTCTGAAAATCTGGAGGAAAAAGATCTTCCCGTCTGGCCGATGTAGAATTGGTGACAATCGTTACAATTTAATTTGTAAACCCCTGTTTTGTTGTATGTGTCTGTGTCTAACTCCCACAGTAAATAACTACCACTGAGGAAGAGGCACATCACCTTGAAACGTATGGGAAAGTGATAACCAAAGTAAGTCCATATGTGAAAGTTTATATATATAACAATATTTAAAAAAGTGAACGAAGAGGATGAATCAACAAGATAATTAATATAACATTGTAGAGCATGCAATCATACTGTACAATAAACACTAAACATTTAAAATATTCGGATTTGCGTTACAATTCCATTTACAAATTTTTAAAGCGAAGCTTTTTATGTCGGGGGTCCGCACGGAGAGGAGCGAGCAGAAAAAAATCGTTACGAGAGAAGCGTCACGAGAGAATCGTCACGCGCGTTCGGGGATTCCCGCTCTCGTGGCCGCATCATCGTATATAGAGTACCACTCTCTCTCTCTCTCATCCCCTCTCCGAGGGCCCGATCTCAACGGTTCTGTAAATCCCTACTACATTTCTCTCTCTCTCACTCTCTCTCTCTCTCTCTCTCTCTCTCTCTCTCTCTCTCTCTCTCTCTCTCTCTCTCTCTCTCTCTCTCTCTCTCTCTCGCTACTGCCATCCTCACGTGCCACGTTGTATTAAATACACCGTGCTTGGTTTATAAGTAGTGTTAACAATGGATAATTCAAGTAGTGATAGTGATGAACCAAAACAAGTAATAACTGTTGTAGCGGATATTCATCAAATTCAAAATGTTGAAACAGAGAGTCATGAAATAACGATGTAAATAAATAAATATATACATATATAAGTATATAATAATCGTTTATATACATTAATTTTTTATCTCTTTTTCGGACCCTGGGGTCCCAAAAATTTGAAATTTCCAAAATTCAACTTAAAAGTTAGGTAAAAGTCTCTTTAATTTGATACCGACTGGAATATTTGCTATTTTATCAAAATATTCAACAACTTTTTGGGCTCATACTTCCACAAATTTTGAAATTTTCAAAAATGTATATTATTTGCAGATTATTTCCACTATATGCAGATTGTGGTTAAAATTGACTGTACCCCTACTTCGGCTTTCTTGTTTATCTCACAATTTTGACCTGTCTAATTTTTGCCTTCTGCCCCATTTTGGGGGGGGGCAAAAACAATCAGATACTGTAGGGTTAAAGTGAGAGCCAAGTTTTACCCAAATCGTTTGATGCGTTCAAAGTTATCGTGAGACATATCCCAAATAGACAGATATATAGACAGAAAGATAGATAGACACATAGACATATGCCAAACGATCGAGTCAAAACTGAGAACTCGCTTAGCTCCTTCAATTATCATACAAGATAGGCTTGCTGTAATATGTATCGACATTGTATAATATTTGTACTCTAGATCGAAGCGTAACATGAATGAAGATTGAAGGAAATAAAGTAATTGCTTTTGGCAGTTTAAATTATACAGTAATTGTACTACTTTCCACAGTAGAAAATCAAAGTAAATCCACAGGTTATCGAGTATTACGTTTTTCTCGAATAAATTCCAACTACGTAATATTCGTCCTCTACTCAGAATCACGTCAATTACAGACGAATGGCCGCTAGCACACATAACTTCGTCGTATATATACTAATTGTTGGTCAGCTGCCAATTGAAAACCGTAGCTGGTAATCGATCATTCCAGTCCAATTGTGTACGTGTCCGTGCGTTCGATCTGTTCACCTTGAACAGTTAAAAGTCTGTTGTACACTTGAGACTTTTAAGATAACCCGCTGCTTCAATTTTGTTTGTTTGTATCGGACGGTAAAGTAAAAAAAAAAAAATCAGTACATAAACTAGCCGTTTGACCGAATAGTCACTTAAATTTAATTGGCCAGGTGTACAATTGAGATAGTTGTTACAGTCGATACGTTAAAAGCGTCTAGTCGACCTTCGTGTGTCGAATGTCGTTCGTTAATGTCACCCTGCAGGTTAGGACTATCGGCAGCACTAACATAACAAACACGTATAAAAGCTTTTTCCCTTTCTTCTTCGTTTAACCATTTTTTTTTTTGAATAGTATTCGTTACTCTGATTTAAGTTTACAAAAAATTTATTCCATATGCTTTGCCCTAGTCAACGACGAGTTGTCTAAAACCACCGACAAATACGTCATAATCGTTCCGACACTGCCATGAATTGGAGAGATAATGTGTTTTGTTACAGCTGACCTCTGACCGTCATACTTACAGTGATACCTATAGTTTGATTTAAATTGGAAATGGTTGGAGTACGAGAACAGTGTTCCCAGACTGTGCCAATTATCGTATCCGTAGCAAAACATGCAATCTAACTGATGTTACAGTGTGTAAGGAATCCATAAATAGACTTCGCTTTTCCTCCAGCGTGAACAGTAAAAGGCCTACGGATCTAATATGTATAAAATTTATGTCGTTTTAGGGAGAAATTTTCACGGAATACTATGGAATAATATCAAACTAATTTAAAAATAATATAGATAAATTACATTCTCTTATTGTCTGTTAATAACGCTTAAGGGTCTTAATAACTGTTAGGCCTACACATGTAACTGCCAGACACGAAATGCTAGGTTTACCCGACATGTGTTAAGCTTTCTCGCACATTTCTCACTTTTGTTTCTTCTGTTCGGTGTTTCCAATTTGAAACGTCCTCGTTTAGCAAGTTCCATCTTTCGTTAGTTGCAGATTTTTGTGATAGCGTTCTTGCCTAATATGAACACCACAGGCGTTTGTTGGTTCCTTAGCAAGGCAATAATGCCATTTGTAAACAAACGTGCATTAGTAAGCTTGTAAAATGTCGAAGAAAAGCGAGACGACCGCCGCGTGTGAAAGTAGGTGTGTAATTCGTTTCTGAATGCGAAAGTCATCAATCCACCTGAAATTCATCATCAAATTTGTGATGTTTATGGAGGGGTGCAAGGTATATGGTGCGCAATATATAGCCTCTCATGTACAAATGCCACCATCTCGAAGTGCAGCCTCGGTTGTATGGTACCCCCTGTTTTAACTGACGAGGAAATGGCGACCGAGTGACTACCGGAGTAAGTAGTGTCCCGCTTGCTAGTCAACAGCTTCGGATGGATGAACTGGTAAGCGGTAGGGCACCTCATTGTCCTGGGGTTGAGAAATCGGCCCCGAAGGCTGATGGACTAGTTACTAGCTAGTCAACGACATTGGGATGTAGAAGGCAACGAGAAACCACTACATTAAAGCTCGCTTAGATATCTCTATGAATATCATCATGGCTATGTTCAAGGCAAAATCATTCGAAGCTTCAAGTTCCCCAATGTGATCTCCGGGGGGGGGGGGGGGACAGTTTTGAACAGTTATGAAGTAACAAGAAAATAATGTGAAAAAGGGCAGTTGAACGTGTAAGCCAATTTACATATCTTGGTACTATAGTCAATGAACAATGTGACCAGTCTCAAGAAATAAAGGGCAGAATTGAAAAGGCAAGAGCAGTGTACACTAGAGTGAGCAGTTTATTCAAAAGTCACGATTTAACAATAAACACAAAGATGAGACTTCTACGCTTCTACGTACTCTGTAGTGTAGAATCTTGTACTTTGACTGAAGACACAACTAAGAAATTGGAATCTTTCGATACGTGGCTCTACCGTAGAATACTGAGCATTTCATGGACGGCACATACAACTAATGTTGAAGTTCTTAGAAAATGAAGAGAGATAGGGAAGTTATTAACACAGTGAAGATAAGGAAGCTTCAGTATCTGGGACATCTCATGATAAATGAACAGAGATTTTACTTATTGCAGTCCATACTACAGGGAAAGTACTTGGAAAGAGAGGAGTTGGGCGACCGAGAATCTCATGGCTGAGAAATTTAAGGACCTGGTTTGGCATGAATACAACTGACTTATTCCGTACAGCAGTGCAGAAAGTTAAAATAGCCTGTATGATATCCAACATCCGAAATGGATAGGAACTATCAGAAAAAGAAGATGGAAAAGAACAACGAGTGATTCGATGGTATGGGATAGTACAGAAATTGGTACGATTTATTGATGAAGGACGGGAAAATGATTGACGGAGCAGGTGACCGTCTTTAGTAAGTGACGGTAGGATGAGGGCGGACTGTTAAAGAGAAGCTTATAGAGAATAGACGATTCACTATGTTGGCGCTCTGCCTGGATTTTTCAGAAATTCCACATTCACGTCTTCATGGATTCCTGTCTGAAAAGTTAAACTACTGGTTACCGTGTGCACGCTGGGTTCCAAAGTGTTTACGGAACAACACAAAATGAAACGGTGGGATGTGCATTGGCGTTTTAGACATGATTCGGACAGCAAGAAGATGACTCCTTGAGCCGTATAATCGCCGGGGACGAGACATGGGTATCACACGCAAGCTTTTATTATCTCGACTGTACAATGTTTACACATTTTCCGGAACCAGAGATTACAGAAGTGATTGAATTCGTATCTTGCACTGCTGCTTGTCCAGCCAAAGATCTTCAATTTCTCGTTCCCTCAATAAGGTCTGAATTTCTTCTATCCAGGTGATAGGTGGTCTTCCTCTTTTCCTTCTTTCTGGGGGGGGGGGTCCATTCCATAACTCTCCTTGGCAATCTTTCCTGTGCCATTCTTTTCGTGTGTTCATAACATTGTAATTTTTTTTTTAGGTAAAATCAAAAATTGAATTTTTCGCATTCATTCTGTCCTTAAAGACTTCATTTCTAATTATCTCACGTCTGAATACTCTTGCCGAACGTCTCCAAAAGTCCATCTCTGCTGTCATTAGTTTTGTTTTTGTGTGTTTATTAGTAGTCCATACTTCTGAGCCGTAAGTCATGATACTTCTAACAATGGTTTTAAATATTTTGGTTTTAGTTTCTGCTTGTAATTTGCTTATCCCACAGGATTCCATTTAATGTAGATATAGCCATCTTTCCCAAATTATTTCTAGATTATATTTATTTGTCTTGCTTGCCACTGGCCGTAATTTTCACCCCTAGATATTTGTATTCCTCTGTATATGAAATCTTCCCCATGTCTTCCTCCAATATCAAGTCTTGATGAAGGTCAGCTATTGCCATGTATTTTGTTTCATATTTTATTCATATTTACCTTTAGTCCCAATTTCTGATATTTCTGTATCAATTTCTAGTCATGTACTCTATTTCTTCAAAATCTTGAGCCAAAAGTATACTTTTGGATACAAAGGTTTTTCAAAAATATATAAACACTTGGTACATTTCACAGATTTTATTTAACTCTGACAGCTGTTTCGACAATGGCTTAGGAAGTCAAAACAGCTGTCAGAGTTAAATAAAATCTGTGAAACGTACCAAGTGTTTATATATTTTTAAAAAACCTTTGTATCAACATGGTTCACCAAGTGCCCAACGAGTCATCAATCAACTTTTGGATACTCTTGCCGAACACGCAAGTCGTGAATCAAATAAAAACTCTATGACGTCAGATTTGGAGAAAACAAAAAACAAAACTAGAGAAAAATTCAAATCAACGTTTCCCTCTCTCGGAAAATCATGTGCACAGTCTTCTGGGACGGAAAAGCTGTTTTGCTTATAGACTTATTGCCTCAGGGTCCATAATCTACTGGGATATCTGTTGCAAAACGCTTACGAAATTGCGTCGTGCGATCCAGAATAAGCGACGTGGGATTGTCACCCGAGGCATTGTGTTGATTCCTAGCAATGTCAGCCCACAACTGCAACGCAACATCCCCTTACAACCTTCGGCTGAGAACAATTTGATCCAGAATAAGCGACGTGGGATTGTCACCCGAGGCATTGTGTTGATTCCTAGCAATGTCAGTCCACACACTTCCACTGCAACGCAACATCCCCTTACAACCTTCGGCTGAGAACAATTTGATCCAGAATAAGCGACGTGGGATTGTCACCCGAGGCATTGTGTTGATTCCTAGCAATGTCAGCCCACAACTGCAACGCAACATCCCCTTACAACCTTCGGCTGAGAACAATTTGATCCAGAATAAGCGACGTGGGATTGTCACCCGAGGCATTGTGTTGATTCCTAGCAATGTCAGCCCACAACTGCAACGCAACATCCCCTTACAACCTTCGGCTGAGAACAATTTGATCCAGAATAAGCGACGTGGGATTGTCACCCGAGGCATTGTGTTGATTCCTAGCAATGTCAGCCCACAACTGCAACGCAACATCCCCATACAACCTTCGGCTGAAAACAATTTGATCCAGAATAAGCGACGTGGGATTGTCACCCGAGGCATTGTGTTGATTCCTAGCAATGTCAGCCCACAACTGCAACGCAACATCCCCTTACAACCTTCGGCTGAGAACAATTTGATCCAGAATAAGCGACGTGGGATTGTCACCCGAGGCATTGTGTTGATTCCTAGCAATGTCAGCCCACAACTGCAACGCAACATCCCCTTACAACCCTCGGCTGAGAACAATTTGATCCAGAATAAGCGACGTGGGATTGTCACCCGAGGCATTGTGTTGATTCCTAGCAAAGTCAGTCCGCACACTTCCACTGCAACGCAACATCTCCTTACAACCCTCGGCTGAGAACAATTTGATCATCCGCCGTAAAGCCTAAACCTTGTTGTTTGTTTGTTTTCCAATGGCTCCCCCTTGGTACACTTAACCCATTTGGTAGCGAGCTTCCCAATACAGACCACTGTAACTTCTGAGTTCTTGCATTTCCCGGTTCACCTTCACACACTCCAATAGATGATTTTTGAGTCTTCTCTCCTGCACAATACACATTCTTCTGCGGTGGAAATTTTTAATTTATAGAGATGCGCTGAGAGACAGTCATGGCCAGTTTCCAATCTACAGTTGGCGACTGCTTCCTTCCTGGGTTTTCTACAGTTTTTATTCCATAACTGTTCAATCTCTGACCATGTTTTTCCTTTTGATATGTTTCTTGCTTCTTTCAGGAAGCGAGAGTTTGTTTTCCTCGTCATCAGTCTTCTTAGAGTGCTGAAGTCGTGGGTACTTTCCCGGTGGTAGATCAATGTCCCTTGCTTTGCCAAGATGTCCGCTGTCTCATTTCCCAAGATGTCTATGTGAGATGGGATCCACTGGATAACTATCTCCTTGTTAAGTGCTGTAAGCTGCCTGGTGAGTTGCCTTGGGTCCAGTGTGCTCCTGGATGTTGCTCCTGTATTACAGAATGTTGCCTGGATGGCAGATTTAGAGTCCGTGGGTGGCAAAGTTACTCGCGTCCGTAGCATCCTTTAAGCTACACGTGTCATCTGGGTAGCGCTAAATGAGTAACAACGTTAGGCTGCTTCCCAAGGCCTAGACCAACTGAAGCGACACACAAAGCCTAAACCTCGTACCAAGAGATTATCCTCTTTTCAAGCATCTAAAGTCCTTCCTTGGTGGCCAGTATTTCTATAACGACGACGGTATCAATCAATCTGTTAATATGTGGTTCAGTTCATAAGCGGGAAATTTCTACGATTAAGGTGTACGCTGGTGCCCCGCTATGAAAAGTGCTTTAACAATGATGGGAACTATGTAGAAGAATAGTTTTAAGGTGTGTGCTTGACATAAAAATGTTTTATTAAACCATTCTTTGTTGGTTTTAATAACCTAGCGGAACTTACTTTGTGGTATTCCTCGTACATAAAAAACCGTACGAGTTGACCATAGGCCAAATTGACAGTGGCGAACGGTGCGCTCAGAATTGCGCGTGGGAGTGCGGGCGGCACAGGTCAAACGCAAGCGGAACCACGCACGCTTCGGAAACGGGAGCGGTCCGTCTCTCGGAGGTCGTAAAAGTCAGCTGGTAATTATATGTTACTGCAGAGAGATCTACCCGACTCTACCGGTCCGTCTAGTCCGGTAGGAGAAAATTTGATTAGCAGTTTGGTTCCACCCAGGTCGTGTCCAAAACGGTCGGTTCCGAGAACGGAATTTTTATGTGGGTGGACCGTTTTTTTTTTCTTTCGGATTATAATTAAATTTAAACGATCGTATTTAAAAACTATAAACTTGTGTATTAATGGTTTTGTTACGTAGGAAACTAGTTAATGCAGGACTACACTGGGTACTAGATACTACCTCGTTGTAAATGTGAGTGTGCGTGTGTTAGTGTTTAAAGGCTTGTCATCTATCCGGAGACTTCGTTTTTTCGTGTTCGCCTTCATGCTTACTTTTATCTTCGATCTAATAACATCGAAAACATAACAGACTGCGCAAATGTAGATCTACAAGGAAACACCTATGATACATTGAAATCGTAATGACAATAACAACAGCAGCAACAACAACAACCATAATAATAATCATCATTATCATCTTCAGGGATTAAACCAGGGATGGTTTCTCCCGGTCTCAAATAGGGAAAGATTAGAGCTGGTCGCCCCAGTGCTTCCTCGGGCGTCCCCTCGGCTTATAGTTCCAGAGTTGTTTGGAGATGCGGTAGTCATCCATTCGGCAAAGATGTTTCCACCAATTCATATAATAACTGGGCGATCCTGTCGAGTATACTCATAATATTCAGTTCCTGCCGTATAGGCTACCTGTGTTTTTTCAATGATCATGGAGAGTATACCCTGCCACGTGCCTGAGAAATCTCATTTCAGCCGCTTGGATGCGACTGGCCTGGCCTTTCGTTAGAGTCCAATTCTCAGAACATATAATAATAATAATCATCGTAAGTCTCATAATAATAATAATAATAATAATAATAATAATAATAATAATAATAATAATAATAATCACACATTCCACTCTAACAGGAACATTCCACACTGTATTTGCGTTAAACGGGCGGAAAATTATTACATGCTTTCAGAAAAGATGGAGTTTAATAAAGTACGGAATAAAGGACTTTTAAAAATATATGCCATTAAAAAAAATTTGTTTGGTAAAGTAAAGACAATTTTTGTGGGATAAAAATTAAAGTGCGAATATGTTTTGAATGCAGGCTTAAACATTTTAAACCTCCACTAAAAGCACAATAAAACACCGACTGCTCTTATTAAAGAAACCTAAAATAAGGGGTCTTGGGCCTGTTACACTTGACTTATCGCCAAAGAGATTAATACTCTCCATTAAAAGTCGTATCATTGCTCGCAGCAAAATAGTTTCTCATTTTTTATAATACGATATATATGAAATTATACCTGAATTTAATTTACGATCATCACTGACAATAATAACAATTACAGAGGGAATTTGAGAGAATCATTTAAAAAATTTATTGAATATTCATTGGGACGGTTATTTATTAATAATTAATAAAGCGCTACGGACAAATTAATCGCTTCTTCTTCCAGAAGCAGTTGGAACAATTATTCTTCGGCCTATTAGCATATAAGAGTAGTGGCTTCATCGTGGTACAAACGTTTGAAATGGAATCCGAAGGAGGGCCACGCCTTCTTCTATTAGATTATATCTAGATTACATTTGTAACTTTAATTAACCATTAGACGCGTCTCTCTCCGGGGAGATGTTTTGTCCAGATGGCAGCGGCAGTCGGCAGGTTTCGTATTGATGAATCTTTTCGTTCGGAACGGATCGTTTTTTTTATCTATAGAAGTATTACATTAGCGAAGGAATTCATTCAAATGGTGAATCAGATAAATTTTAAGCTTTTTATTTTCTGTTGCTAATATGTGTAGTAAAGAATTAACAAAATAAAGTGGTACACATGGCTTTTCGTGGAACTGATCCCGTAATTGTTATAGATGGTACTGTCCTGGAACAAGTTAACAATTTTGAATACCTGGGCTACAGTGTGTCATATAATGCATGCGACGATGTCGTTAATAAGTTGTATAAGTTCAACCTTATGTGCGGGACCATTAGGCGAACCCTTAAGTCAGCAAGTAAAGGAACACGCCTAAAATTCTACAAGGTGATGGCTTTTCCCACACTTCTTTATGAGTCTGAGAATTGGGCTTTAACGAAAGGCCAGGCCAGTCCTATCCAAGCGGCTGAAATGAGATTTCTCAGGCACGTGGCAGGGTATAATCTTCATGATTATAGAAAAAGCACAGACATACGGCAGGAACTGAATATTATGAGTATACTCGACAGGATTGCCTAGTATCGGCTGAATTGGTGGGAACATCTTTGCCGAATGGATGACCGCCGTATCCCCAAACAATTATTGGAACTATAAGCCGAGGGGACGGAGGTATGGGACGTCCGAGGAAGCACTTGAATGACCAGCTCTCATCTTTGCCTGTTTGAGACCGGAACAAACCATCCCTGGTATAATCCTTGAAGATGATGATGATGATGAAGAATAAGAAAGTTTAACTGTAAATGCGGTATACTTTATAGGCTACATTTTGGTTTTTCTTTGCGCAATGTATTTACAAAGAAACAATAGCCTAAATATAGCTCTCTATTCTTTCTTCTAGGTTAGCAGCCCATGGGCTGGTTGGCAGCAGCTCGCCATTCTTCACGCTTCTCTGCTTTTCTTTTCAACTCACAATATGATGTGCAGTTCATATCGACCATAAACTGTTTTATGTAGTATAAACGGGGTCGTCCTCTGTGATTCTTCCCTTCAATTGTTCCTTCTATTATTCTCTTAACCAACCCAGTGTGTCGTAGTATATACCCTATAAAGTTAGCGCTTCTGCCTTTTAAATTTCGTAGAAAGCTCTTCTCGTCCTGAGCTCTTCTAAAGACTTCCTCATTCGTCATCTTCTCCCTCCAGCTTATCTTGAATATTCAGCCTTGAAGCAGTATCAGCAGCTCTATGATAGATGCTTCTCTTGTACAATATTCCGGAGAGCCTATATATGATGACAGAAAATTGACGTGAACAACAAACGTGGCGTTCAATTTTTCACTAAACTAGCTAGTGAACTCCGTTAAGTAAGCTAGCACAGTACAACGGCTTTCAATTATACCGCGTACATATAAAGACAAACATACTGATAAAATTAAATGTTCCCGTAGTCACAGTACAGCACATATGCCCGGATGAATAATGGTAGCCAGCTGCCGAGAGACAAACAATACTGATAAAATTAAATGTTCCCGTAGTCACAGTAAAGCACATATGCCCGGATGAGTAATGGTAGCCAGCTGCCGAGAGACAAACATACTGATAAAATTAAATGTTCCCGTAGTCACAGTAAAGCACATATGCCCGGATGAGTAATGGTAGCCAGCAGCCGAGAGACAAACATACTGATAAAATTAAATGTTCCCGTAGTCACAGTAAAGCACATATGCCCGGATGAGTAATGGTAGCCAGTTGCCGAGAGACAAACAATACAAACAATGTTGTCGATGACAGGTACGTACACACTCCGTCCATCGGTACGTAACTTATGTAATTTTGTTACAATGTTGTTAACGGTAGTTTATAAAATATTGTAATACGATTAGTGGAACAGAAGCTTTATTATTCAGGTGAATTTGTTTTCTGCTTATTAAAAAAAAAAATCCTCGGTTCCTGTGGATAAAACATTCGCGGATAGTCGGGAGTTAACTGTATCTGTATTTTTCTTCATACTAATAACAATTAAACTGGTAATTATACAGTAGACTTTATATAATTGTACAATTACTTTGGTAAGTTTATTCGATCTGTATCAGCCGATTCCCAGGTCACTAAATTCCCTTTTTCCCTCTAGATAGTCAGCTGTCAAAAACACATCGAAACAGCTGTTCAGATTAAACAGCACCTTATGCCGTATACATGATTGTACCATAGTGAACAACAAAGTGTTTGTGAATATTAACGCGAACGAATAAACTGTCTTAATGTTATAACATGAGTGCAAATACAAATATAAACAATATATTTAAACATACACAAATTTTCCACTCGTTGACTTGCGTGGTCGAAAATTTAAATAATAACATTTCGGGGTCAAGCAACGATGTATTGGTTTATTGGTTAATATCAAGCGTTTCGCTCATTCTACGATGTAGCAACCCCAGTGGTAAAGGTGAAAAACGTTGTTGTACACAAATTTTAATTTAAATATGAGTGTGGGGTTAATCTCAGTTGCGATAAGTCGTGAATGGGATGACCAATTTTATTCTTGGATTTCGTTGTCCATGACGTGTCCGTTACTTAACTAAATATCACTATAATATTGACGACTCGGAACACTAAGTTTTTTATAAGTAAAAACGTAAAGTTTTACCTTACAGCCTAAACCGGCTTTCACCTATAGAAGGCTTCATCAGAGGCTGTCGTTAGTAGCGCTGTTCATCTTGTTGTTGGCGACGAGATAGTGTTTCGAAAGATCGAAGCTGTGTGTGTGTGGTGAGATGTGTTCGAATAATGCGTGCGATTTGAATTGTGTCTGTTCGTTTAGGATGTCGTTTTTATTTGTTTTTGTGTGTTTGTATATTTCTAATTGTTCTAGAGTGTCTAGTTTTCGGCCTTTTGTGGGTACGTGTAGTATTTTCATGTTATTGTCGATGTTTTTATATGTGTGGTTTGCTTCAATGAGGTGGTTTGCGAAGGTAGATTCTGTAGTGGTGTGGAGTGCTTTTGTGTGCTCAATGTATCTCTGTTTAAAGCTACGTCCTGTCTGGCCTATGTAGAATTTATTGCAATTTGAACAATTTAGTTTATATACACCGGGTAGATCGAATTTGTTTTGTGCTTTGGGCATGCGTTTTGATAGTGTGTGTTCTGTTTTGTTAGTAGTTTTGTAAGCGATTCTGTATCCTGCTTTTTTGAATTTGTGGGCAATTTTTTCTGTTTGTTTGTTGATGTATGTTAGTGTTATGAATTTGTTGTTTTCTGTCTTTGTCTGTTGTTTGTTTTGTGTTTTGTGTAGGAGTTTACTGACTATTGTTCTGTCATAACCGTTAGATTCTGCTAGATATTTTATCGTGTTTAGTTCGTCTTTGTAGTCTATTTCATCTAACGGGATGTTGTTAAGTCTATGTATCATGGTTCTAAAAGCAGCTAGTTTGTGTTGTATTGGGTGATTGGAGGTGTTGTGTATTAGTGTGTCAGTTGTAGTTGGTTTTCTGTATATACTGAATTTGTGCCTGTGTTCTAGTTTTGTGATGGAGAGGTCTAAGAAGTTTATGGTATTGTTGTGTTCGTATTCGGCAGTGAAGGTTATGTTTTTGTGTATTTTGTTTATGTGCGTTAGTAACTGTTCACATTGTCTTTTGTTTCCCCCTGTATAGTATTAGAATGTCATCAACGTATCTGTGCCAATATAGTATTTTATGTGAGTGTCTGTCATTGTTTGTGAGTATTATTTATTTTTTATTTTTAACTTTATTCCCATTATTAAAGTTTACAATGTTCATTACATTCAAGCACTAGGAATTACCTGCTGCAAGGAATCACCACATACTGTGAGCTGTGACAAGTTAAGGTTTATTAATGTCCTTGTTATATACTTAATTCACTTCAACAAAAAACATTGTTATAAACTTAATTCATTTCAACAAAAAACATTGTTATATACTTAATTCACTTCAACAAAAAACATTGTTATATACTTAATTCACTTCAACAAAAAACATTGTTATATACTTAATTCACTTCAACAAAAAACAATCTTTCATAAGTTCAATAAGCTCTTATCGCCAACAATTTTGTCACATACCAGTCACTGGAAGCTCATACAGACTGTACTAAATACTAACATATACTAGACGCATATACTAGATCTTTAATATTTCAAAATTAACCCCAACTGAAATAATGCTTTGTAATCTTAATTCACATCAATTATTACAACTGAGATAAAATAATTAATCTAATATTTGGCAGTTATGGCAATTTTCAACATAGAACCAACTCTTTCACATTCAACTAATTCTAATATGTAATCTTTGGAAATTAAATGAAATTATTATGATTTTTTACAATTTTTAGTAGTAAATAAATTATGAAACTTTCACATCACAACTAAATCTAGCTATACACTTAAACATAAAATACAAACACAAATTAAATTTCTTCTGTTAACGAGAGCCTCTCATGTGGTTAAAATTGTTATTGACGATATGCAGGATGATAAAAAGTATTCATTTGACCTTCTATTTATTAGCCAAGGTTTCAAATGTTTGAGAAAAACTGTTTTATTTTATTTTTTTATATGTTGCTAGGTAAACGATTATAGAATCTAGGACACAAAACATGAAAAACTTGTTATATATTTCCTTTTTAGCTAAGGGTATCGAAAGTGTTTCATTTTTCCATAATCTCCATTTCTATTGAAATGCATATACCTATTTTAAGCACTTTATATACGTAAAAATGTCTTGAAGGTGAATAATTAATTTTCTGTAACAAAGGAAATAGAGTATTCAAATATGATACGTACCACCCGCCCCAACAACCAATTCCATATGTTAATTTTGAATGAACTAAAGCGAAATAAATATTTTTAACAATATTTTGCGGACACTAGTCTTATTGCAGGCCGAAAATGAATCCGAGAGACGATTTACAAAAATAATACTGGGAAAACAAACTTAAAACCTATTTGTAAGGGAGAAGTAGTAGAAGAAGAAGACGACGGCAAAAAAAGAAGAACAAGAACGTATGTAAATTGTTTAAAAGATTCCACGATTCAGTCTGTGTTACGAGCATATTGTACATTATGAACTGGGGCTCTGATAAGAGGAGAAATCCTATTTTGAATACTAAGTGAACGGAGCATCGCTGTCTAGCACGTCGTTAACAAAAGTGTTTTCAACGCCTAAACGGATCTTCTTTAAAACACTTTAAATAATGAAACGAGTGTCTAATATAATTTAACGTGTTTTAAAATAAAATATCAAACGATAAACTAGACGTAGCTTCGGGCAGATTTCCGATCGTTCTCACTAAATACGTATCTAGTTTCCATCAATCACACACAGCTGACCAGGAGCGACCGTTGTTGTACCGAAAACCATAAAGCCAAAGCCGCCCGCGCTTCTGATTCCCGTGCTTCGCTTTTATAATTAACTGTGAAATTGGATTTGTGTATAGCTTGGAGCTAACGAAATATATTTTCTTCACACGTTCTCTCAAACAGAGTGATCTTCCAGCCCGTCTTCAGTGCTTTACAGTCTACTAGCTAAATTCACTAACTCTGGTCACACAGGATTTTCTTTTTCTTTATACTGTGTACAATAATGCAAAAAAATCATGTAAATGAATACATCATACTACTGAAATATCAGTTAGCTACTTTTAGGTTCTATTTCATAATATTTTTGTTATTTCTACTTAATTTGTGGATAATTACAAGATCCTTGGTTTATTATTATATTTTTTTGTAGCCTACTTAATTATAGCAAATTATTAGTTTCGAAAGTAATAAATTTATTCTTCTCAACTGTAGGAACTTTAACTTTTCATATATTTAAATCTTATGTTATATAGATCTCTGACCTGCTAAAATCTGTCCTGTTTTGTTATACAATTTCAGATGTACTTCATACCAGTGGTGTATCTAGAATTTAGTCAGGGGGAAGGGGGGAGGTCCGGGCGGGTTGGCTTCATACAAAAGAAGAAACAATTTAAGACTAATCAACATTACTATGGTTGGAAAATGTGTGACAACATCCTGAAATCAATTCTACTGATCACGATGACAAAATAAACATACGCATTACTAAAACATTGTTTAGAAGGTACTTATTGACTGGATTGATTATTAACTTTTAGAGTAGTTCATATTTCAAACTAATACGCAAATTCTGTGTGATAAACCTATTTCTATATTTAAAATAGTAGTTACTACTATATTAAAGTACACAGCTGAAAATAATAATAAAATAGTCTAAAAACTAAGTGAGTAATAAAAATCCTTTAACTTTTTTTGGTCCTCTGGGGGGGGGGGGGAGTCCGGTACCGTTCGTCCCAACCGTACGTAAAAACACCCCCGCTTCATACGTAAGTTATAAGGCTTATAAAAAATAAATATTGTTACGACGGTCTACTAATCGTCGTATGGTACAGTGGAAAACAAAATACAAGACACCAATTAAGTCACTAATCACCAGCTTCAATTATCACAGTTAAACGGTTTGTAATTAACAAGACGGTCTCTTACCACAAATCAATTAAAAATTGTTCACACGCAGTTATAATGTCAACGAGTATAAAACAATTGTATTGCAATAGTCCGACACCAATATAAAACACATAACACGTCGCCACAATACTACGAACCGTACTTCAATATATCGCAGCTCAGACTGAAACTGAACGTCGTTGAGTACTTGTATTTATACTCCGCCGAAACACCAGAATATTCCATACTGCGCATTAACAATAAAGGAAAACATAAGAGCGTAATTCATTCCGGTTTGACACAGTTCGCGTGGCTTCTGGCACAGTCTTAGTTAATGCGTCGAGAATCACGTACACCACATACATTACAGCCGGATTCCTCTGGAACATTCGATAATCACATAGCCTGTTCTGTAATGTCGTAACAATATAGGCCAGAAACCTTGTGTGTGACACACACACACACACACACACACACACACACACACACACACACACACACACACACACACACACACACACACACACACACACACACACACACACACACACACACACTTCATAGTTTCCGCTCTTTAGCTTTTTGTCTCCGGTCATCCCCGTTTTCTTATTTCTCTTCATTAGTGATCCTTACCACCAAAGCTTTCGAACGCCCTCAATCCAGGCTTTCGCGGTCGTTCTCGTTTTCTCCAGCCCGGCGTGTCCATTCTTAGTCTTGCTTAGGTACGTGTAGTCTGGTGCTCCAGACATTATTTTAACATTCCTGTACCAAATAATAATTGGTCTTGTCTCTACGTTTTCCAGTATTATTTCTTAGACGCCCATCAGTTCCGTGATCCTTCATTAGGTACATGTTCTCTTCTCGGTGTACAACATGAGCATGTCCGTTTCAAGAGCAGGGATTCTTTTTCTCATTATTTCTATTACTTCGGAGTTAATTTCGCGTATAGTCCTCATCACAGTTCCTTTGATGTAGACATTCCTTCTTCCTCTTTATATCGCGATCTCCTCTACCTTGACCCTCATGTCACCTCCGTCTTCGCATTCTGCCACTACAACATCCTCCCAGCTTTTCCTTGGGCGGCCGTCTAGTCTTCTGCCCTTCATGTTCCCTACGAGGGCTCTTTTCTCTATTCGCTCATTACTCGCTCTTTCATTATGGTCAGCGGATTGCCAGTTTCCTCGGTATCATGCGTATTTTCATTGTTGGATCCTTGAATTAATAATTAACGTCCTGTTATTTCATATTTTCCATTTCCCTTTCCTATGTGTGGGATTCAGGATACAGACATTACATGCAAAAAAATTGTAAAATTTTATACATTAAAATTTTTATTTTAAAACTCAACGTTTTAATGATAATAAAATGAAGTGCGAACAGCCGTTTTCACTTAATTTAATTTGCAAAGGGGCCATAAATTTTCCGAAGAATTCTTTGTTCATTTTTAAGAAGTGGTTCCAAATTTTGAAAGCACATTGTTTCCACATGATCGCCGGCCTGATCACAGTTCTATAACGGCGGACTTTTGCATTTCTGGAAAGGATTTTCTTTCCGGGTTAGAGGAAAGGCGTTTGCTAATTTGAGTTTCCTTATATTATTAAGGAATCCCATTCCTACATTATTCTCTTCCCATATTATAATTTAGAAAATTATTTATTAGTCTTATTTTAACACACGCAACTGGGTTAGAAGTGACCGTAGAACCCCCCCCCCCCACCAGTTACACCACCGCATTTATGTCTAACAAATTATTTTTCTTCAGGTACCACGAAACTAGTGTAAGAATAGGCTAACGAGAATACGCTACTCGTTTGTTTCCAATTGGTGAGATTAATAACGAAGTTGAAGATTTTATGAGAAGTTGTTTAATGGTTTACATACAGCTAATGATAGGCCTATGTACAGATTACGGAATTTGTATGAGGAGAATAGATTTACTTAAAGAGTTGTCCACTGAATAGGTCTGCTGTGCGCAGAAAGACCACATTAGCCATTATTTAGTATGATATTAAGTAATTTCCTGTATTAATTGACAACCTTTCCATGCCTGAATTAATATATTTTATTCTCCGGGTAACGAAACCTTCAGCTCAAAACGTGTTGATAAAAAAAAGAATATTGGCAATGGGATCGCCGGTATACCGGTATAAACGTCTTGAAATATGTGTAAATGAATTTCTTTATCATCTTCTTCATCATCATTATTATTATTTTCTTTTTTTACAGAAAGAGAAGATACCCCGAAGAAGGGTAGGAAGGAGAAGAAGAAGAAGGAGAAGAAGAAGAAGAAGAAGAAGAAGAAGAAGAAGAAGAAGAAGAAGAAGAAGAAGAAGAAGAAGTAGAAAAAAAAGAAGAACAAGAACAAAAAGAAGAATAAGAAATGAATTCCTAGAAAATGAGGAACAGAGGATGTTGGCAAAAGTAAAATATGACGCGCGCGCGCGTGCGTTCGTGTTTCATCGTGTTAGGCACCCGTATCATTAATAACACTAGGTAAGCTTTTTGACCACCAAAAATTGTTAGCATCCACGTGACCTTTGTGAAGAAAACGCTGAGTCTTCTTTGTGTCTCGTGTGTTAGTGGACATCGTTGAATTTAATTATAAGGTATTCGGCGTTTCCCATTTAAAGAATAATGAAGCAATACAGACGACAATAAAATAAGGACATTATACAAGAGGTAACGACGAATATCGTCTCGATTTAACGGTAAGTACGGGTAAAAAAGAAAAAACAAGGCATAAATATCCTGACTCGTAATGGCCAATTCAACGACTGACTTAATTGCATCGTCGCTCGACGATCCACGGTTTCAATCCCGACCGAGCTAATGATGTGTCTCTCCGTGTTTTCTTATTATTCTGCTTCTTAGTCTTTGTTTCTCTTTTCAAAAAAGTCTTTCTCTTTGTCGCCCTCATTTGTTTTCATTCATTAGCTAATGATACCAGAAGAAAAAGAGTGGTATTATCAGCGTTCTAGGGTGTCATCCCTCTCCCTTAGCGTTAATAACGTGATTTCCACACGCTCGCACGCTTCGCTGCCACAAATGATAAAATCTCTTTCCGCTATCGATCGATCGATGTCGCTGCCTGCGATCGTATAATGAAGCAGCGTGCGGCGAATGTCACCACCGCGTCTCGTTCCCGGTGTCAATTAGTCTGTGTACTCGGGCCCGATTCCCCCTTACCCGTACCAACGCTTTTCGTTTCAAACACAAAATACGTACGAGTATATTCCTTAAACTTAGATACAAAATACTTTTACAGATTTTATACAAAAACTTTTATTACCAACAATGGACATGTTAAAGTAATGAAATTGCCGCCAAGAAGCAACAAAAGCATATTAAATGAAAACAGAAAATCACTTAAAATTGCCAAAAGTCTTAAACAAAACACATAAACAAATAAAAATTAAACATGTAAATGAATAAATTAAATAAATTAAATTGGAACAACAAAATAAGTAAAAATGGTACCGAGAGGCACCCACTGACGCTACCCAGAATTGTTACACAGTGAAGAAGAAAGTTAACATCAATTCGTACAAACAAAATATTAAGATAATTTACTATGAAAAATGTAATCGTACGTATAATTGTGCTGACGTTATGTAAATGTCAATTTTAACTTTAAATAAAATTTTTTTGCATCAAATAGAGACAGTGAAGCTTTTTTATTAATTATATATATATATATATATATATATATATATATATATATGTAATATCTTCAAATAATTACACTGCAAGTAGGTTTATTTTCACCTGACGCACGTTTCACAGAAATTATTCTGTATCTTCAGAGGTTTGTTTGAATTGCAATTGAATGTTTCGCTTACAATATAGTTAACGGATAATAGATTTTACTTCGATTCTATTTTCGATTGTTTTAATGTTTATGTAGTCAGCTATTTATTATATATTTAATGTTTATTGTATTATTTTATTTTAATATTTAAATATATTTTATTATTATTACGTAGTTATGTATTGTTTATTATTTATTATTTTACATTAAATATATAATAAATAGCTGACTACATAAACATTAAAACAATCTAAAATAGAATCGAAGTAAAATCAAGTTATTCGTTAGCTGTATTGTAAGGGAAACATTCAATTACAGTTCAAACAAACCTCTGAAGATACAGAATAATTTCTGTGAAACGTATGTTAGGTGAAAATATACCTACTTTCAGTGTAATTGTTTGAAGACATTACATGGGAGACCTGCAGGAAACTCAACGAGTTACTTACAAAGAGGTGTGTGTGTGTGTGTGTGTGTGTGTGTGTGTGTGTGTGTGTGTGTGTGTGTGTGTGTGTGTGTGTGTGTGTGTGTGTGTGTGTGTGTGTGTGTGTGTGTGTTTTGGGATGTATAGGTGTCCTATAGAATATGCAGTCGAGGTATATGTTATTGGAATGAAGTGGATTTATTAATGATGCTATTATTATTGACAATCTACTGGGCTTTTAATACAGTTTATAAAACATAATTAATCTGTCTCTGTTGACCTTTGTATAGTAAACTAAAAACTAAAAATTTACTTCCTATACAATTAAACAAATTAATATTTAAAAGTTTTTTTCTCATTTACCATAAACCCTTTACTGATATAATAGAGTATTTCTTTTAATTAATTTTTTTTATAATTATACATAAATAATAGAAGTACATTTCCCTTTAATGTTGACTACAGATCCTTTAGACGGCGGGTTGTTCCTAGATGATCGTCGATCTGGATGAGTACGTAGGTTGATATGCTCTGCCCGGCTTCAGGGTCACTTCAGGGCGTGTAGATATTTCTCACGGGCAATGTTACATGTGCTTTCACCGCGATCAGACGTTGTCACTGCTAAATTAGTGTATTATGCTTACACTTCTTCCAGTCAGCTTAAAGTGTCTATATCCCTAACCGGAATATTTTGAACATTCGCGGATTAGCACAATTATAATAATTCTCGCAGTAACTCAACATAATTTTCTGAAACGTCTGTAACATAAGTTTCCAAACGTCTGATACCCGAGTGGCGTTTACACGTTATCGATTCTGGAGAGAGGCTGATTTATACGCCCAAAGTCGTTTTCATCGGCTGAGTTCTAATAATATGATTGGTTCTTCGGTAGCCCCATTCTATGATTTTCTTGCAAGTAATAAATGTTCTTGTCAATGAAGGCTTCCGAACAGAACAATTCTTGTTCAAAAAATCTGAATATTCTTGAGACACCTGAATATATTGCGATGTACAAGGTCGCATAGAATAAATAAGTCTGTATCTAGATATGGAATTTTTTTGGCTTTAATTAACGATTTTCTTAATTTTAGATTCCATAGAATTTACTACAGTTTCTGATAAAACAACGAAAATTAATACAAAGTTTTTAATACAAATAAAATAAAATAATCGTTCTGTTTAAATAAATAAATTACTACTTCTTTTGTAACTAAAATTAATGAACAGTTTCTGTTGGCCTTCAGTTTATACTTAAAAATAATTCCTACCTTGTAATTACGTATAAGGCCTATATTAATTCCTATAAGTTTCTCTGTCTTTTTAGTTTATTTGTTTTATTGATTTATTTAGTTTGTATAAATGGGTTCACTTTCCTGATGTGATGAATGATGGGGTGTTTCTTCTCGTTTCCTGATGAGTGTCTACAGATGCTCCTTTTAGGTAGTCGTCAGGATACCGCCGCTTCTCCTGTGGTTCTTCTTCAGGATCTCCTCCTGCTTTCAAGCTCTCAGGGTCGTTGTACGGGTTGGGTACTTCTATGAACAATGTTGAGTTATTAAATATTACTTAATTATATAGCTCTGACAACTTGATGTGTTCATAAATGCCTAAACGGAAGATCTTGAACTATTACCGAATTAGCATTCGATTATTCAGTCGCGCACTTTACTACTAGTGTTCGTAACTACTGACAGACCTAACGTACTGAATCAGAGTTAACGATTACACGTTATAGAGCGTAACGAGACTGCTTCTTCTGAATTCTACTGTAGACTGATTTGCATCCCGTCACGGATCAAATCAACTATTAGCCAATCTCATTGGTCAAAACCGCTCGCTCATCCTTACACTACAGTCCAGATAACATTCTACTTGTAAGAAATTGCATATGGGCAACGTAAAACGTCCAAATAAAACCGGTATAATTTTATTTCTTTTCCTGTGGGTGATAAAACCTTTTTTATGAAAAAGCTCATCTGTTTTGTTCTTTATGTTATTAACAAATGTTACAACCAGGTAGGTCTTTATTTTATGCACACTCTGGTGTAAGTCTTATGTCGGACATACACCAGGTTGTCGGATTTACATAAAAGTTATTTAATTTAATTCGTTTTTTATTGTTATTTCGTAACACAGTTATTCACACGGGCACACGCCATATGCTTATTGTAGCGTCACAAAACGTCTCATAAGTTTTCAAACCATAATAAGAATATGATAACATCAAAATAATTTAAAGTAGTAGAAACCAACTTATATAGAAATGAAGAAGCAAATATAACTAGTGTAATCATCAACCGAAGAAGTAAGATAGTGTGAATTAGCAACTTGCATTAGGAAATTAATATTGACAGAGACAGACAAAATGACTTAAACCATGACCACAACACACCCCAAAGATTGTAAGAGTGAAGTATAAATAAAAAATAAAAAATGAATGAATAATATTACCAAATATCAATTGTAGATGACAAAATTGAAGTCAACATGTGTCACAATTAAGCTCAGAATAGGGCATAAACAATAATTATTGTAAAGCTATTAATGCTAGTGAATCAAATGTATTATTATAATTTATAAAATAGGTATACCAAATGGCTTATAACCAGTATTGAAGTAAAGGAAATATGTAACTAACTAATAGTAATTTGCATTGACAAATACACACAGGGTATAGTCAGTCCCAAGACACCTAAATCATGAAAATGTAAAATATTAGTAAATGAAAAAACAATTATATGTAAATGTAAAGGAGGTGAAAAGGAACAATTAATAGTAGATAAAGAGTTCTGTAAAATAATTATAAACCATAGCAAATACGTAAAAACCATGTAAGAATTAATTCAGGTGAAGAGCATCTAAGATTAGATAATTTGTCAACTAAATGTTATCAAAATGCAACCAAATTGCATTAATAAGTTGCAGAAATGTTAAGAGTTTATATATCAAAAGATATAATTCAATAATAAACCTAAATAAATAGAGTTATATAAGAAGTTAGGTGAGACAGAAAGTAGGCCTGTCAGATAGACAGGGAAAATCAATAATAATAAAACAATCTTATGTTCAAAACCCGAAATAAGTATAAAACAACATGTAACGAGGCAAACCTCAACTAATATTAAATTGCTCAGTTGACGATAGAGTCAATTTAAAAGTATTTCTTAATAAAACCGAGTCTTTATTAACAAGCTCATAATGTTCAAACCAGATGATGCTAACAGGATGCTAAGGAGGAATACTCCAAAAATATTGTATATTATGAAGCAGGTGGTGATTGTAAAGATTAAACAGGATCTAAGCTTTAATCTAACACCGATAACAACCTGTTTGATAACCAATTAATGTCAAAAAAGTATTTTGTAATAGCAACTAAGGAACTGTTAGGCCTAAGCCAAATCTAGTATAAAATGAAAGTTATTAATATGTTATGTTGTTTTAGAGCTAATAATTTTATGATATATTGTTGTAAACATTCTTTGTTCATGTTTTTGTAAGGTGTAACACACCTAATTGCAGATTAATAGGTGGAAAAGGCGAAATATTGTATTTCATCGCTAGGTAAGCCACCAGACTTGTGTATTTTATTCAATGTTAACCTGTTCAAACCCAGGCTTATTTATATTCAAATTAATCAGTGGATCGCGAACAAAACGATGCTGATCATAAATATAACATTGTAAGTAGCTATGTAAAGTTATATGCAAAAAACCAGAGTAAAATAGGGAATTCTTAAAAGTTCAATCAAGGAGAAGAAGAAGAAATCGTTGACCAAAGCGGAAATAATAATCTTTCCAGAAAATTCGAGAAATAGTTGCCAGAACATACTAGAACCATCTCGTACCATCTCGAAGCGTTTTATTGACGGAAGTAAATTAATTTAATGTAAATTTGGACCAATCAGATCCCAGCTTTTCAAATATTTCAAATTGAGCGGGACGCCTGCCAAAAAAAAAAATTAAAAAAAAAGAAAGCTCGAATGCGAGAACATCGGTTTATTCATTCAAACACAGACATAGGCAGTTGAATCCACGATACTTTCAGCGAGAATTTTTTAACGAAGAAGTATAATTTTAAACAGTGCGATTAGTAACGAGTGCAGTATACGACCAAGAACATCAGTATGATTTTAATTTAAATCTACACACTCAGAACGACAGCTCGGAAGACAAACTAGTGTGTGAACAGTGAATATTTTAAAAAGGCCTGTTCAAATAATTAATAAAAATAAAAGTGAAGTGAGTTATTAGTGCTGTGCGTACCAAGAAGGATATTTGTTTTCCACTAAAGAACTGTAAGTCTAGTAAATTTTTTAAAGTAATCTCTGGTATTTTACAAATAACTACGCTACATCTCAAACAAATTAATTTTAAATTGTGTTAAGAAGAAGGGATCAATCTTTTTGAACGTTGAATAGTTGGCGTTCAATTAATTAAAAAATATTGTCAAAAAAGTAAATTCAATCCACACGTCTTCAACTCTCAAAGATTGCGAACTTGTAAAGTTAACGTAAGTTTTTATAAGTTTGTACAGCATCATTTTTACTTTATCTTGGTAGTTCCAAGGACCACGACTTTGAGACATTTAACTAAATTATAACTAACCGATCAACTGAGCAAAACTACCCGTTAACGAAAGGGTTTATCTGTTTACTTTATCTTGTATTTTTTGAATTATAACCATTATTAGTCAGCAAGACGAGTTAATAAATAAAACAAACGTTATTTTAATCCAACATAAAACAGCTTATCATTTTTAGATTATCAGACTATCTTCACTTTAAAGAAGACATTATTTTTATTATTTTTTTAATTAAATTAAACTTAAATAAGTTTTTCCTGGACAATCGTTCAGGTGGCGCCCACAATTATTTTAGCGAGTGATAAGCTACTACAAGAGATAGTTGGATATACCGTTTGACCGACGCAGGCAAAAACAGCTGATCGCGTGTGACGTCACGATACGATTAACTCTGCTACAAACAAATAGTAAAACGGATCGACGCGAGCGGTAGGTACAGATTTACTTCGTTATACTATGCATACGTTCGCACTACTTCACAACACTCATATTTTTGTCAAAAATCAACTTAATCTAACAATTTTGACATGATTTTTATTGTCAAGATTAAAATGTTCCAACACGCAACTTTTACTTTGATCAATTCTCATCGAAACATTCTATCATATGTCAAGAGTGAAATTATTATTTTATATGCAAATCTCACCCATTGGAATATAATGTAACAGACAAATTAATTACACGGTGGCTCCAGAATTACTCTAGTAACAACTATTAAAGCTATGAAACTAGGACTGATGGAAGAAGGGTTAGAGCGTCACAGTAAGAAAACGTATGTACAGATAGACAGAGAGAAAGACACGCGCGCGCGCACGCAAATAATAATTATAAACAAGTAAACAAGAATCTTAATTTAATTATATGAATCGTTAAAATTAGAAAACTATAAATTATTAAATAAGAGTAGTAAACATAATAGCAACAATTTAAAAGTAACAATTTGGTTTTACGAGCGCGCGCGAGATGAGGAGAGAGAGAGAGAGAGAGAGAGAGAGAGAGAGAGAGGCTGTTAAGTCTAAAATCCCACCATTCGCTACGTGCGCGTACATATTATTCACTCAAACGTCGGACGTGATAGAGCTACTCGAAAAGTAATGTACGCTTTTATCATAATTCTTCTCGTGCCTGTGAATCGTTCCCACGACCGCGACGAGCGATATTCTTGGGCCCAGAGATGCATGCATCTCTTTGGAACGTACACAGACTCGTATAAAAATAATCGTGAACGTAAATAAACTTGTTTATATACTCGTAAAACTCGCCATAAACGAAAGGTAAATGGTACTGTATGAAATGATAAATTGACACCGCCTTTAGTAACATTAATGTTAATAAAATTATACGAAAGGAAATAAAATATTTAAAAAGAAATCTAAACGTCTGGGCGAATTTACTGCATGTGAATTGAAGGAGTTAGTTTTGAAAAGAAGAAGAAGAAGAAGAAGAAGAAGAAGAAGAAGAAGAAGAAGAAGAAGAAGAAGAAGAAGAAGAAGAAGAAGGAAGTAGTCGTAAAAAACATATATAACTTCTGAATTCGATTCTAGTACTTATTGGTACTGTTTCTCTGAGGTGCATTACTAATTTCTTTGAGCATAAAACACGCAGTTTCCACACACACACACACACACACACACACACACACACACACACACACACACACACACACACACACACACACACACACACACACACACACACACACACACACACACACACACACACACACACACACACACACACACACACACACACACACACACACAGGTACGCGTGAGTTATACACAAGCGGTCTGAATTTATGTTGTCCAGTAATAAGTATTTAAATGCGGCCAGTAATTCACACGGAGCTTGTTAACTTTTATGCAAGTTGTTGGTTCCCATAAAGGTGAGACAGTGCGCGGTTTGTTTCAAACAACGTTACGAGTACAGTATACATTTCATACGCGGTAATGCGGCCTACCGCGCTGCTACCCGACTCATTATTCGTGTCATGCGCACTGCAGCCTACGTATGTTATTTCGTGTTCGCAGACGCGGTGGTCCATTGGAAAAGTTAATAAGCTCCAGGCACTCTTTACATCGATCACTACTACCGGTTTAAAAATAGATTCGAATGGACATATTTACTGTCAAGAAGACGAAAATAGTCTGAAGAGGAAGACTAACAATGAAATTAATGAGCAAAAATTAATGCCATCATCATCATCACCATCTGCAAGGATTAAACAAAGGATGCTTTGTTCCGTTCTCAAACAGTCAAAGAGTCTAGAGCTGGTCACTCCAGCCCGGGTTTATACAAGGTGCGCGCGGCGGTCAAGGGATTTTGAAGGGAGACTTTACAAACGCAAAAAGGTCTATACAAGGTGCGCGCGAGGCAACATTTTATTTACTTAATATTGTTACAACGGTCTAGTGATCGTCGTATGGTACAGTGGAGAACAAAATACAAGACACCAATTAAGTCACTAATCACCAGCTTTAATTATCACAATTAAACAGTTTGTAATCAACAAGACCTCGCAAGGTAATGGCAACCCAGCGAGAGGTATCCTGCCTAGTATAAACCCTCCCCCCTCAAAAAAAAAAAAAAAAAATCCGTTCGGATCCGGCGTTAAACTGTAGGTCCCATATACGTGTGAGAGACTCAGTATCACACGCACCACGGGTATATGCGGGGAGGGTACTAACCAGTCGAAAGACTGAAGGACTACGAACTGAACTGAATCAACAAGATAGTCTCTTACAACAAATCAAATAAAAATTATTCACCTGCAACAATAATGTCAACTAATATAAGCCACAATTGTATTACAATTGTCCCGCACAATTATAAAACACATAAGAGTTCACCTCAATACTTCGAACCACACTGTGTAAATCGCCCGACAATAACTGAAATAGCGCCGCTGAAGTCTTGTATTTATACCCCGCTGAGATTCTACCATATTCCATAATACGTGTCTACTAGAAAACAGTAGAACGTAATTTATTGCGGCCTTGAAGATAGCGGGCGCGGACCGGTATGGTCTGGAAAAGTCTCTTTGCGGACGCGTGACAAGTGTCACGTACGTAATTGTCCTTCATCTCAAAGTAGCAGCAATACGTACGCACACACACATGATAGCCGGGCGCCGCTGGAATATACGAGAAACATGTAGCATGTCCTGTAATGTCATAACAACATATTCTCTTATTTCAGTTCCGTCTTGTGACTTGTGACTTCTCGTCGCTTTGTCACGCGTTACGGAACGATCGTTCCATCTTCAGACATAGGCTATATACCCCTCATATGAGATCGTCAAACATTAAAATTTTAATTAAACTGAAATACATGAACAACAAAAACTGTTTCACGTACACGCTACTTGAACAGTATAAACGGTTGCCTTTTGGCATTTTTATGTTTAATTTTTGTCTTATTCGTTTCATTTCTCTTGAGTTATATTTACTAAAAAGGTAGCCTTTTTACTAATATACATAAACATTCACGTTTGAGATTACAGCCTAAACAACCGTTTGTCACTGAGGGTAACAGTGCCTGTCCCAAAAAATGTGAACCGCTTCATTCAACGCTAACAAACATGTTCGGTGCCCCATATCCCAATGTTTTTGCTTTTCTAGAGGTACTGAAATATATACAAATTACTACGTATGTCGGTACAAAAACAAAGCCAATAAGAAAAACATTAAATTCGAAGTTTGTTAAGAGACAACAATTTTTAAGTAATATTAAATCCGAGTTAGAAAAGAAAAAAAAATCACTAGGTTACAATTTATTAAGAAAAGCATCATACAGGCTATGTATCATAAGGAGTAAAGCTTCCTGTAATAGCGTAGGCATATTTCAGTATTTACGTTTTGTATTGTAGTGACAATAGAAGTATTGTACTGTGTGAGGTTTTGTATTGCATGTTTTTATAGTGTTTCCTACTGTACGATCCAAACTAACAATATACTAAAGGTATTGTAACAAAAGTGAGTGTTCTAACGTATAACTCTGAATAATTCCATATTAGCACTTCCAACGGCCAAATTGCTAATTCTTTAATCTATCCACAACGCATATACTAATTTCAGCTTTATTAGTTCATATGGAACCACGAGAGTAACAACATAGCAAATCATAAATCAACTGTCCCCTTTTCTTTTGACGTCTGGCTTAGAGCAACCAAAACTGTACGCGGGCACCTTCTATGCCAAATTTGGGATTATTTGACCACTGCGCGCACCTTGTCGGACGTCTCACACATCTCCGTCCCCGCGGCTTATAGTTCCATAGTTGTCTGGGGATGCGGCAGTCATCCTTTCGACAAAGATGTTCCCACCAATTGAGCCGGTACTGGGCGATCCTGTCGAGTATACTCATAATATTCAGATCCTGCCGTATATCTGTGTTTCTTCTATGATCATGGAGAGTATACCCTGCCACGTGCCTGAGAAATCTCATTTCAGCCGCTTGGATGCGACTGGCCTGGCCTTTCGTTAAGGACCAATTCTCAGACAAATAAAGAAGCGTGGGAAGGGCCTTCAACTTGTAGAATTTTAGGCGTGTTTCTTTACTTGGTGACTTGAGAGTTCGCCTAATGGTCCCGCACATAAGGTTGAACTTATGCAACTTATTCACATCGTCGTTGCTTGTTATAAGACACGCTGTAGCCCAGGTATTCATAATTGTTGACTTGTTTCAGGACAGAACCATCTATAAAAATTTTTGCCCTGTACGGGATCAGTTCCACGAAAAGCCATCACGTTGGTCTTAAGTGTGGATATTTCTAATCCAGAGTCTTTGCAGATTCGACTTAACAATAATTGTATACCCGTCTGCAACCTGTTTTCCGGGTCCGACAGAATAGCCTGAGAGTCCGAATAATTAATGTGATTTCAAAAATATAAGTTAAGTATCCATCCATAGAAACAACTCACCAGACTCTTTAAAGGATTATCGTGATTTGTTGACCGTCCACTAGAGGCGCATTCATGGTTTCTTTCGGGAGGCTACGATAAACCTAATGTCATCGAGGAAAGTGAAGCTCTCGCTGAAAACGGTTGCGCACGACTATGGTCCCCACATCTTTCCTGGGGCCCCTATGCCAGACCATCTTCCGGGCTCCCCTTTGCCGTTCATAACCCCTCTTGTTTTAAAGAAATTTTCTTATTAGACACATATATTACCTGTGTGTCTAAAAGCATTTTTCTGTAAACAGTGTAACAAGACGACCTTTAGGGTACTGCCTTCTTCCTTAAAACCCCGTGTTGGGTTCGTCACTTTGTAAGAAGATCCTATATATGGCTGTAATCTGATCAAGCCCCACTGTTTGGGCTAGCCACTAGGTCACCAGACCGCTGTATGCCGGTCGTTACAAAAGAATAAAAATAAAATGGAAATTTCAATAATAATAGAATTTCCAAACAATAAAATAATTTTGTTTATGTTTATAGAGATATGTATACAAGATAAATCTGTTTTTTAAAAGGTTCTGGTAAAATGTTAATAACAGGTAGGTATTTATTGACCGTCGAGCACTTCTTGAAGATTTGCACCAAGTCTGGAGTTAAATAGATTAACTCCAGGTAATGATTGATTGGTGACTTTCCTTACTGGTCCAATATCTTGTTCAAAATAGAATATATTCTTCTCACTTAATGCCTTCAGCCTTATAAATACCCTTAAATTACCCTGTGAAATAAGTACAGATACAAAATAATGGAAATATAAAGATTTATTGACAATTTTAAATAAATAATCGATATTTTATCGATGGAGAGCAATTATCGACTCTGTCTCAGGAATTATCGATTGTGTCATACAGAACAAAATTTTATGTTATATTATATTAAAAGACAGGTTCTTTGAGCGATTAGGATTAATAGTCAGAGAAGGGTGACGAGAAAGTATAACATTAACAATTAACACATAAATACAATAATTACTATTTAATAGTATTTAAATAATTCAGGTTATGATATTAGAATAAATGTTTTGTCGAACCAATGAAGACTGATGTGACGTCAGTGACTACGATGTAGTAGGCAGGTTTCGTTTTCAAGATGGCCGCTCCTTGGATTGGTCTTGGCTGTTGCATATGCGTCGAGTCAGAAAATTACTATAAAATTACCTTCATTAAGGTTTAAAATGTCCCCGCACTGGTGTAATATGTCTGTTAATCTATTTGGTGTATTCTGGTGAAGTGTTCTGTGTAAACTTGCGTTAGTTAGTTTATTTTCTATTTGTTCAACTACTACGGTTAAGTTTTCAAGTTACGGTTAGGTTTGTAGAGTGAATCAATTGTAATATAATGTTTTACTGTTTACTGTCACTCGTATAGTGAAGTTAGAGGTTTGTTTTCACTATTGTCGTGAATGTTTTTATAGTATTGGCCTCAAAAAGTGTCTAATTTGTCTAACTCCCGTTCACTGATTTCAATGGCTAAACGTTAGCATCATGTTCGACTCGATTTTAAGAACGTTTTTGTCACACACCTATTCAGCTTGATATTCAACAAAAGACTAATTAACTTGGTCATAAATCTTGCCCAGTTAATCCTTGAAAAAGTATTGTTAACATTTTTCGACTTCATACACATTAGAAAATATTACATTATATATGGAATTTTTTTATTTTATTCCTTACTTTTATGAATTACTAATCTTATTATTAGTTTAATCATCTTATTCCCTTTAAATTGATGTATTATAGTCCATATCTGTAGACATTTTGTGAAAATTAACAAATTTTGTTCACACTTTGTAAATATAGGCTCAAAATTGGATTTCCGTCTTTATACAAAATTCCTTCCATTTTAAATATTATTAATACTATTATAATAAATTTTAATTAGTCATATTTCTCTTCCTTTCCTTAAATACATATAAATTACACCTTTGAACTGGTTTTTTGTGTTAATTTGTAGATTTGATATTGCTCTCTAAAATTAATTAATTTATATATTTTGACAATTTACAAAATGTTAAGGTATATTTCCTTATTGTCATTTTAATTCATAGGATCATTCCTAGTAGTAGTTAATTGTGTTATCTTATATAAATCTGGGTAGTTTACAGGATTTATAAGTGAATTATATTATTTTATACTGGTTCTCTGATTTCACCAAATGGCCTAGATTTTAGAATTTTATACTTCTTTCTTTCTCAAATAATTTAAACTTAATTCCTCCTCTGACTTTACATAATTACAATTATATGAAAATAACATGATCTATAACTTATTGTTTTGTGTAGTAGTTAATTAACACTACAGTTATTAAAATAATTAATTATGAACATTGTTTAGTAATTTGCACAATTTAACATATTGAAGATACAGCTTAAACATATCTCTTTTAACTATTTTTAATCTAACATAGCATACCTTTTAGTACATTATTACTGGTATGTAGGTTATTATTTATCAAACACATTTTATTTATCAAATACATTATTCTTTTTTAAAACACATAACATAAATCTTATTTTCTAATAAACCTTACAAATACATTTATTTAACACATTGATTTTAGGATTGTGAAATAACAGTCTATTTAAACATGTTACACTTATTCATACTATATTAGTACCAGTCCTTTCTGGTTCAAACCATTACTACTGTGATCCCCCACATCAGCAAACACCAACTCCCATACTTTATTTATTATCATTTTTTACAAATGTCTTGTAAATAAAGATTTACATTAAAATAATAAAATACTGGAAACCTTCCATTTTATTATTTTATTATGCTGTTTATTATTTAGATTTTAAAGTTGTGATATAGCATACTACTAAGTTATAGTATCACCAACTTTAAGTTTATTGCTTTTTTTTTAAAAAACACTTAAACAAATTCACTTTCACTGTTGGTTCTGATATTCTGAGTCTTATTATCTCAGACCAGACCTTTAGTCATCATGGACCGTTAAGACTAGTTTATTTTCTTTATTACACTATAGCTTTAGCCGGTGCACTTCTTATAACGCTATTCAACACTTTAGTTTTCTCAATAATTACATTTTTATAAGATTTTGGGTATGTTATACTTTCTTTGGCATAGTTTTTGTGGGTTTGGGATCGATAGTAGTTTATATAATAATAGGTTTTACTACGGTGTTTCTTTCATACTATGTATTCCTCTCCTCCTGTCTTCCTTCTTGTCCTTCTTCCTATCTTCCTTCTGGTATTCATTCTTGTCCGTCTTCTAGTTTTCATTCTTGTCCCTCGTCTAGTCTTCACTCTTCTGGTCTTCTTACCTCATTCTTGGGTAAACCAAGGTACTTGGTGTTATCACGACTGAGGTTTAGTTTGGAGTATTTAATTTCTTCACTGAACTGATTTTATTCTTCTATACAGGTTTCAGGGTATTGTTTTCTTCCTGTTCACAAACTTTATTCTTCCCTCTTCTTGTTTTTAGGGTATTTTGGTATTCACCACTCTTTGATTGAGTCTCTTTTTCCGGGATATTGTCTTATGTAACTGGTTTACTGCTTTGAGCTTCCTGGGTAACTTACTGGTACTGTACTATGAGTTGATGAGTTGCTTCAATACTTTCTTTGGTTTCTTTTAACAGTGGTTTTGATATATTATGTAGTGAGGATTTTTATCTTATTGTGTTTCATTCCTCTGATTTATTTAAATGTCATTCAATATTATTACAACATTTGTTGATGTAATTAAACTTTATGATTTCATATGACTTAAAATGTAGTGGATTTTCTGTCACGCTACAACAGGCTAATAATAAAAATGCTAAATAGGTTAAAACTCTTTTTATTATGTAGAAAATTTTAGAGTATCGCTTTCAAGTAAAACAGAATTAACAAACTGCTTAGAGTACTTGAAATCTACAACGTTTCAAATTTCAAGTTCCTAATCAAATCAAATAATTAACTCATTTTTTTCACCTCAACCATGTACTAAAATTAACTTTTATAAGACAAAAAATAAACTCAATCTATGTTTATTAATACGTAAGTGGTAGGCCTACAATTGTTATAAAAATAAACAAAAAACAATAATCTGTCTAAGATCAAAGCCAATCATAAGTGAAAGAGGGATGCCTAGCTTCTAAAATGGCTTAAGTGGTGCAACGGTTTTTTTTGCTTTCATTTGAGCAAACTGGTCAATAATATCTGAAAAATCAGTACTATTAGTCAATTAATTTTCAATAGCTAGAACTGACAAGTTATTAAGCCTTTCTTGGGAGGTAGTGGTTCTCTGCCAAGTTATCAGTGAACTCACTAACCTCTTAAAATACTGTGGTCTTATACTAACCAATTTACTGTATTTGTTGTTTTATCATTATTGAGGTAATTTATTTAGATTGTTCTTTACATATAAAATAAAATAATAATAATCTCTAAAACAATTTTCAGCCACAAATTTACTTAAATCGATAATATTTTAAAGACGCAGTCTATAAAAGTTGTTGATTTTGAATATTTTCCACTGGCCCAGGCGTCTATGCCGCTGCATACGCTGGCCTTCATTGGCCCAGGCGTCTATGCCGCTGCATACGCTGGCCTCCATTGGCCCAGGCGTCTATGCCGCTGCATACGCTGGCCTCCACTGGCCCAGGCGTCTATGCCGCTGCATACGCTGGCCTCCACTGGCCCAGGCGTCTATGCCGCTGCATACGCTGGCCTCCCCCTTGTGGGGGCCGTGCTCACGACACTTCTTTTTCTCTTCCATCACGTAAAAATCACACCAGTTTTTTAAGGATAGATAGGAAAAATCGCTCTCAGTGTCTACGAGCGGATACTGGGACGTTATTCTACGAACTAGGGAATAACGCGCTTAGCCACTGTGGCAGGTGAGTAGATACGACAAACCGTGTATAGATAACTGTAGGTGTGTTACCACCGAGAAACGCGCGGTGTGGCATTCCCGGCAAATAGGGGACGGACATAACGCTACGCAAAGATGGACAGACATAAGCGCCCCGCGAGTGGTTCAAGACCTTCCGCCCTCACCATACCTAGGTCCACTGGACGTACAACACTTTTGCTTCGCTGTAGCCAGCCAAAAGGTTGCTTCATCATTGCGCCACATGAGCTGTTTCGGGAGATAGTATAGGACCTCCGATTCGTACTCCAAGGCGAAGGCCCCGGATCCCACGCTAACGTAAACAGTCAAGCACACAGTTTGTCCTTCCTAACGTCTCGCTTTCCAGAATGCTCGTGATAAAGTCGTTTTATCATCATCATCACCACCACCACTCCAAGGACGAGGCCTTAGACCTGTTCCGGAACTCATCTCCTCCTCGGTCTACGAACATTCCCATTAGGATGATAACCCAAGGCAGCCACAGGTAGACGGATATCAGGCATGCGATTCAAGTGTTCACACCATCTCCTTCTGTGGTTTTAAATCTTCTGGTACAATGACACAATGTTTAAATCGCGTCTAATATCCTCGTTCCTTCTCCGATCCAAGAGAAAACAACTTTGCGTCCTCTTAGAAGTTTCATTTCGGCTGTCTGACTCCTCTGCACGTCCCTTTTACCAAGAGTCCATGTCTCACTAGCATACAGGAACGTGGGGACAGCCAAAGTTTTATATAAAATTTCATTCGGGTATCCTTCCGTGTTTTGTTTTTCATGTACCTATGGATCGTTCCACAGATACGTATAAATTTTGTCAGCTTACTATCCCAGTCAATATCAGTTCCATTGTCGTTCCAAAGTCGTTTTAAGTTTTACAAATTTAACCTTTCTAGATGCCCTTTCTTGTACTAAATTCTTTTTCTCCTTCACTTACTTTCACACATCTAAAATCCTACTACATCTTGATATCCTCACTTCTGAGGTTTCTCGTCCACGTTTCCACGTTGTTTGCAAACGTTTTCCCTACCCGTGTTTTATTTTTCGCTTCAGCCATGAGCACACGTGGCATGTAACGTCTACATTTTGTAATTGCATGGTCTACGTAATCGATTCCTGTCTACTCCATCGAGGTTTACTATCCGTTTTCATTTGTTTCCCACAATCCTCTCTTTGATGCTAACTATAGGCCTATTTAGTTCATATCTTATATCTTCGTTTCTATTCTGTCAAACTGTGTGCATCCTTTCATCCTTATGAATAACAAGTACCCATTAATTCAAAAACGTTAGGTTCTTTATTTTAAGTGTTCCTGTGTTAGAAGCATTGTATAACACATTAAACGTTGTGTTTTCCTCAACCATGGCTTTTATTTATTTCAGCAGTAAACTAAAAACCAAAACAGTTGTCAGCTAACCTCACAAACAAAAACAACATGTATTTTCGCTTTGCATTAAGTAATAGGACAATTTACAATTAGTACACTTCTTGTTTTCCACATCATAATATAGCGATACAATCGCATATTAAAAACATCGAAAATGTACTGCAGGAACGGAAAAGGTACAGTTCCGATCCCGCTAAATAGCATTTGTTTATTTACTTGTTACTATGGTAATTAATTCTGGCCTTCATGGTGATGTTGACATATTTATACGCGTCAACAAAATGGCATAATTAAAAGGGCCTAAATCGTGCGAACGGGGCAGAATATCAAATTCCACCTTTCGCCTTGTTAAAGGTTACCTGCGCAATATTTGGTGGCAATCGGTGTAGGCCTAACGACGTGGATTTGTATTCAATACAAAGAAACAAATCCTCAGACTTTGAGTTTTACATATATAGATTTCGTTTCTCGTTTTTGTATTATTTGAAGTTGAATGTGAATTAATTTCAAAAGTAAAATAATACGATTATACATAATTATGATTATAATTAGTTTATTAAATACTATATAAATTTTGTAGTTATTATTTTGTTGGCTCTCTATGACTGGTTGATAGAGTATTATTTATTTCGTTACATATATTAATAAATAATATATTTTTTATATATAATAATATTTAAAAAAAGTGAACGAAGAGGATGAATCAACAAGATATTTACATATATTAGTTTATAATTAACCTGAAGACGACTGCCGACTGTTTGGGAGGGACCGTCATCTATATTTTTCTGTAATGACAAAAGTCCGGCAGTTAGATTCAAATTCAAATGTCTACAATCCATCACAGCCACTTTTAAAGAAGTCTGTATTATTTACTTAACATAATACAAACACACACAAAAATAAATACTTCTACCTGATCATCATCAACATCATCATCATCACCACCACTCCTAAGACTCCTTAGACCTGTTCCGGAGACCATCTCCTCCTCGGTCTACGGACATCTCTCCTCCCAGTAGGGTGATAACCCAAGGCAGCCACATGTAGACGGATATCAGGCATGCGATTCAAGTGTTCACATCACCGCCTTCTGTGGTCTTCAATCGTCTAGTTTTAATCCTTTCAGCGGAGTGGCTCGGTAAGCAAACGGGAGATGGGAGTTCTGCAGGGCAGTCTGGGGGTATTCTAGGTCCTGGCTTGGCAGGATGGTGCTCATAGGCAGCCGGGTGTAGAGGCGGAGGAGCCTACAGTAGGCCAACGGCTGCACACATGGGCTAAGTTAGTTAGTCTACTGCGATCGGGCTGAGAGATATCGTCAGCTGAGGTGAAAGCAACTCTCTAGGGGAAGAGCAGCCCGAAATCAAAGTTCCTGGTCCTCCAAATTGGGAGTTTTACAGCAGGACAGTAACCTGCTTAGGTACAAATATATGTACTTACAGTACTCATACGAGCCTCGGAAATCGGATTGCAAATACGGTGTTTTTTCTACGTGCAAACGCTTGTTTTGCGAACGATATTCTTCATTTCACTCCTAGCGATTACCTGTTCTTCTCAGCAGGCCTATTTAAAATTCGTACATAATAATACTGATTTTGTTCTGTCCCATTTTTTTATCATCTATTCTACTGTTTGCTTGGCTTTCTTTCCAGTTCCCTGTTAAACTAACACCCTGTTATTTTTTATGTCTACTACTTTTTTCAATCGCTCAGATATTCAACAGAACCATTCTGGCACCCTGTTTGTTTTTGAAAGTTTATACAGAATTTATTAGTTCGAATCTACGCCTAATAAATCACTTTCACCTCTGCAGATATAAAAGGCCATAACTGTCCTGTTCATAATTGGCCTCTAGTGTCATGAGCCACGAACAGCTACTGGAGCGCATACAGTTAATGAATGTAGGAGCATAGCATGAAACCGTGACGCCTGGTGACAATTGTATTTGTCCTTGGAATTATTTCGGCGATTCCGGCAGTCAGCTGTGGGATTCGCAACGTTAAAATTGCCTTGACCCAAATTAAAGAACATACCATAAAAAACGACCGCTCCAGTCAAACCGTTAAGGAAACAGACCGTTTAAATAAAAATAATAGTGATTTAAAAAACAGAAATTTTTTCAATAAAACATTAGGCACAACGTACATGATCAGGCGTAAGTTAAATAATAAAAGCTCGACAGGCAGAACAATGAAGTTTTTAATTATAAATAAATAGGCTAGAACTCGCTCACCATTTTGAAGGAAGTACATTTTTATTTTTACACAAATTTCGATATTAGATTATTTTTTCAACTGTGGGAAAAATTAGAATATTTCTTTAGTAATAGTATAACAATGTAGAGTAAACCACAAGTAAACATTTGGAATCTTTCGAAATGTGGCTTTACCGTTGAATACTGAGCATTTCTTGGACAGCACATAGGCTATAACTAATGTTGAAGTTCTTAGAAAGATGAAGAAAGAAAAGGAAGTTATTAACACAGTAAAGATAAGAAAGCTTCAGTATCTGGGACATATCATGAGAAATTAACAGAGATTTTACTTATTGCAGTCCATACTACAGGGAAAAAAACTTGGAAAGAGAGGAGTTGGGCGACCGAGAACATCATGGCTGAGAAATTTAAGGACCTGGTTTGGCATGAATACAACTGACCTATTCCGTACAGCAGTGTATAAAATTAAAATAGCCTGTATGATATCCTCCAACATCCGAAACGGATATGAACTATCAGAAGAAGATACCTGTTATAACCTCTTCTCTTGAGTTATAACTTAGGGAACCAGTAATAATTGGATGTGCCAATTATACAGGCTGCCTTAGTTGTGAAGCACTGAAAATAATCACAACAAATAAAACAATTCTTATAGCAGGATATTAGGAAGGGGAGACTGTTGATTTATGCACTCAGTTTACTCGGTACTCAGATGACATCTCTTTATTACATTTGGTGATTAAGTTCTCTATTGAAAGTTCTCAAACAATATAGTTTACTATATGATTATATATATAAATTACTCCTTTACAAAGGGGCCTCAAAATATGATGTACATCCTTTTTAATTAATTCCACGGATCCGGGATCAAATATATTAAATGAATAATGGTCACCTTGCCATGTACAATATTGAAACTCTAACCATTTGAAGAATGGTTTTTTATTAATCTTCTAAAACAACAAATATTAGATTACATGTTACCTATAATGTCAGTTTTCTAAAGTCTTTAATGTTATTACATTTAAAGCATAAGTTTTAAAAGTCTTTAATATGATAATTTAAATTGTCTTTTGGGGATTATGATATTGTAACTCTTAACCATGGAAGACAAGCCTCCATGTCACCTGTGTGTTTCCTGAAGTTGCTGCAGAATTAGTTCTTCGGTCCTCCTGATGTTTCTTGAAGTTCAGTCGTTACCTTATCATACTGTGACGGTGAAGTTCTAGAAGTATGTCAAATCATTCCTGGTGTGGTACATTCATCTCCGGCGACTGTAGTTATTCTTCGTAATTCTTGTAGTTAGAATACATAGATAGAAAGTTTGTTTCACTGTTATACACTTCACATGATGATAGATTAGTTGACTATCACCTTCTAGGTTGTAATACTGTATAAATTACATAGTCCGTTATTTTATAATATAGAGAGAAGTCATCACCACACAAATTTACTTATTTAAATAGTCATTGAATCAAGCCTTTTACATTTTTGATATATACGTAGCGAAACAACGCTTTACGCTGCTTACGGCGTGAGCGCTTCATTCCAAGTGGCAGAAATAGTTAAGGGGGAGTGTAGTAATCTCAAGACAATTACTAGGCAACATAAAAGTAGTTCCGTGTTTCTAATTTTAATTAAAGGACTACGGTTTGATTAAATAATTAAATAGAGATATTCTTAGTTGCAGAAGTTATCAAAGTACGTAACAATGGTCTTATTTAATTATTTAAATAATAACAAATTTACAATAATACTTAGTTTATTTAGGGGTCAGAAAACAAGTTAATTCTGGTCAGCGCCTGTTTATGCAGGATAAATTAATAAGCTTTACCCTTTCTGTACAATTCCATTCCCTTTTAATTTTATTATTAGACTTATATTAAATATTATTATTATTAAATGATTGCCATAAGATTTAGTTTACAATGTGAGATTTTATTAAGAATTTAAAATTTCTCCGCTTATATATTATCAACTTAATTAATTAACATAATTTTTTATTAATGAAATCGTCACACTGTAGAAGCCCCCTCTATAGGCACTCGTCTGCTTCTTAACACATTGCTTGTCTTCCTAACTTTCGTTTGGACCGTCTTTCTTGTCCATTCTATTCACATGCCATACAACTACAATGAATTGTTTACCAGGACTTTCGTAACGGAACACATTATTCTCCGTACTCCGTTTTATTAAACGATTCTTCCATATTTTCTGTTTGGTAAATAGAACACCAAAAAATTTTTAAGCTCCCGTAAAGGCAAGAGTATGCCATATCCTCTAATAATAATAAATATATACGCTTTTTAATTTACTTAATCTTACAAGGTACATCATGGATCGCGTCCCCTCTATTTGACCAATAAAAAGAGGAGAAAGTTCAATTTATATAGAAACCATCTTTACAAAGGTCTGAAAATCCACGACAGACGTGTACAGTAACATAACTATTGTTTTCCATAATAACATTAAGATCAGAAATAAAACTTTCGAAAAATCAGTATTGAAGTATTAAACGGTATAGCGTGGAATGGAAGTACCGTCATAACTAAAATGTTGTAGTGCAAAACTTTGCTTTATGTTTTATACGGAACAGACGTATGGTCATTGAAAGAAAGTGCGACGAAAGAAAGTAACAAATTAAAAACTGCTTAAATTGATTATATATGAAGATTGTGCAGATTAAAAATAAATAAGAGTAGAATTTGAACGAATAAGTATGGAGACAAATGGACTGGTTCCATTTCAAAAGCTCTGAAGATGAAGCGTTGCAATTATGTAGCCATATAAATAGAGTGGACGAGGAATGATGGCACGATCGATATTAGAATAGCAACCAGTGGAGAGGAGCACCGACCTTAAACTTGGTGAAAATGTATCTCGAAATCTATGAAAGGTAGAGGCTTGGTGGAGAAGGTTGTGAAGAGAATTCGAGGATGCTAGAAGAGAAATCATAGAAGACTCTGAAGAGAGAAAACGGCAGATTCGTAAGATGGGGTGAAGCCGAATATAAAGAAGAAGAAGAAGAAGAAGAAGAAGAAGAAGAAGAAGAAGAAGAAGAAGAAGAAGAAGAAGAAGAAGAAGAAGAAGAAGAAGAAGAAGAAGAAAGAGATGACGATGATGAAAAAAGAAAGCTAAGATATACAACATCCAAAAATTTATTACATTAACTTGATTTTAGAAGTACAGTGAAAATGGTTAACAACACATGAAGAGCAAAGATTAAATTGGTTCATAGTAGCCTCTGTCTCGTAGCACGTGCATAAGCGGTAATACATTAGAAGTAATATGGTCGGACAGCAGCTAGATTCTGTGAATTGGCAAACGCGCAAGAAAATATCATTTACTGAAATAGAAAAGCATAAAAAGTAGAGTACATTTGCGGAACTGCTTTACTGCCTACTTAACAACCATAAGTAGATTAAGTAGACGCACACTGTGTTCACGCTAATTGCCAATGCGATTTGTATTACCTTAACTGAAAACATCGGCTAGCCGTGCTCGGCCACTTAAATTTATTTTGCTTAGAAGTGCTACATTTTATTTACTCGTGCTAGTAACTCTAGATATGCGCAGATATTAAAAATTATCCCCTCCCTCTTCAACTATAATTTTCATTTATAGAAAATTACCCCCACCCCGTTCATCTAGCCTCTTCATTTATAGATATTTCATCTACGTTTCTACAGTGGATTATTAAGATCTTCTTATCAGGATACTTTATTTATCAAAATTAAGTACTTTACTCTTGTTACAACAAAAAATGTTTCAGGTAAATTGCCCTTTCCCCGTAACCGATCTTCACCGAAATCAACAGGCCTTGAGTCTTCTACAACTCAGGCACATATGTAAAAAATTATTTGATTCTGTTTGAATTTACGGTAGTTATCGTTCGTCATGAAAATATTTCTCTTGTTACAACATAAATTGTTGCAAGTAAACTACCCCTTTCCCTTAACCGATCTTCACCAAAATCAACAGACCTTGAGTACTCTACAATTTAGGGAGGTATGCAAAAACTTATTTGATTATGTTTGAATTTACGGCAGTTATCGTTCGTCATAGGAAAAATTACCGTTGTTATCACATAAAACGTTGCAGGTAAACTACACCTTTCCCTTAACCGATCTTCAACAAAATCAACAGACCTTGAGTTATCTACAATTGAGGAAGGTATGCACAAAATTATTTGATTCTGTTTAAATGTGCGGCAGTTATCGTTCGTCATAGAAACAATTACTCTTGTTAAAACGTAAAATATGGCAGGTAAACTACCCCTTTCCCTTAACCGATCTTCACCAAAATCAACAAGCCCTTTAGTCTTTTATAATTGATGAAGTATGCAAAACAATATTTGTTTCTGTTTGAATGTGCGGCAGTTATCGTTCGTCATAGACAAAATTACCGTTGTTAAAACATAAAATGTTGCAGGTAAACTACCCCTTTTCCTTAACCGATCTTCTCCAAAATCAGTAGACATCTCTATAGTTTAGGAAGCTGTGCAAAACATTGTTTGATTCTAATTGAATTTACGGCAGTTATCATTCGTCATAGAAAAAATTACCCATGTTAAAACATAAAACGTTGCAGGTAAACTACCCCTTTCCCTAAACCGATCTTCAACAAAAACAATAGGTCTTGAGAACTCTACAATTCAGGGCTGTATGCAAAACATTGTTTGATTCTGTTTGAATTTGCGGCTGTTATCGTTTGCCATAGAAAATACCCTTGTTAAAACATAAAACGTTGCGGGTAAACTACCCCTTTCCCATAACCGATGTTCACCAAAAACAATAGATCTTGAGAACTCTACAATTTAGGGCTGTATGCAAAACATTATTTGATTATGTTTGAATTTGCGGCTGTTATCGTTTGCAATAGAAAACAATTACCCTTGATAAAAAAAAATATCGGTATGGAGAACCACACATGACTTCCATGTTCTAAGATTTATATAAAAATCATATTTGAAATGAAATATTTCCTTAGAAACTACTTCTTTCTACTTATTGCTTCAGCCTTAACCACAGTACTGTGGTCACTAACGTATACCACCTCACGTTTTCGCACTCGATTGTCACTGATGATGGCAGTCGATGGCACTGCGGAAACGTCTGTTTTTTCAGAAAACATTGTACTATGGCTAAACAGGCCGGGAAGGAATTTTAACAAAGAACTACTTCTTTGTTGCCGATAACGTAGTACACATAAAAAATTCTCCCCTCCCCCTTCAACTATAATTTTCATTTATAGAAAATTACTCCCACCCCGTTCACCTAACCTCTTCATTTATAGATATTTCATCTACGTTTCTACAGTGGATTATTATGAGCTTCTTATCAAGATACTTTATTTATAAAAATTAAGTACTTTACTCTTGTTAAAACATAAAACGTTGCAGGTAACCTACCCCTTTCTCTAAACCGATCCTCACCAAAATCAATAGACCTTCAGTCCTCTACAATGAAGGGATACATGCAAAAAAATATTTGATTCTGTTTCGATTTGCGGCAGTTATTGTTCGTCATGAAAACATTTCTCTTGTTACAACATAACATGTTTCAGGTAAACTACCCCTTTCCCTTTACTGATCTTCACCAAAATCAACAGGCCTTGAGTTCTCTACAATTTAGGAACGTATGCAAAAAATTATTTGATTTTCTTTGAATTTACGGCAGTTATCGTTCGTCATAGAAAAAAATTACCCTTGTTAAAACATAAAAGGTTGCAGGTAAACTACCCCTTTCTCTAAACCGATCTTCACCAAAATCAATAGACCTTCAGTACTGTATAATTCAGGGCTGTATGCAAAACATTATTTGATTCTGTTTGAATTTGCGGCTGTTATCATTTGCCATAGAAAAAATCTACAGACACACAGACAGACAGACACACACACAGATACTTTTCGAAAAATGACTTTTTTTCATGTTTTGAGTGTAGTACAATCAGAATCTGCAATAATATTGAACACGATTTTTTTTTGCCATCACCATACTTCCATTTCCTTAAGGAACATGGAAGTAAAACCGACAAAGGCAACACGACTGTATTCATCTCCACAGACGACCTACACAACAAAGTACAAAACTTCATGGAACAAAACAACATCACAGAATTAAAACATGACCCCACCTACAGATACCAAAACATAGTAAAACAACTAATCAACAAAGCCAAACAAATAATGACACACAAACAAAACCCCTACATGAGACAAATCCGACCATCAGCCCCTACCCTCTAAGCGCTTCCCAAAATCCATAAAGAAAAATTCCAATCCGCCCCATTATCAATTACCGCAGTGCCCCTGCATACAAACTCGCACAACATCTAGACAAAATTATCAGACAACACACACAACTAGACAACAACATTGCAGTAAAAAACAACACAGACCTAGTAATAATAAGTTAAAGCGCCTGTGTTGTTTCTAAGTGTTTATTTTATGCGGTTATTAAAAGTGTCACTGTTATTCCGCTGAACTAACAGATGATCAAGATTGTTATTTGAATTATTTGTAACATTAAACATATATATAGAAACTAACCAAGTTTAAAAATTTGAAGTTCAATCAGTTGTATTATTGTGTATGACTAATACAAGGATTGTTCAATAGACACACGTATAGAGCTGTAAAGCATTTTTTATTCAACGATTTTAAAAGAAGTCTCCAATAACATTAAGACATGAGTTCCACTGTTGCGCTAACCTGTAGATTCCCTGCTAGTAAAATTCTTACGGCTGTTTGTGGAACCATTCGGTTACAGCAACTCTACCTCAGCGTCCGATTTGACCCACCGTCCTTTTAGTGATTCCTTAAAAAAAATTTAAGATAAGATTTTTGCCTACCCATTCATTAACTACTAGCTTCGCCAGTAAGCAAATTGATGTCCATTTTTTCGGCTTGCACGCGTTATGTTGGTGTGGGTTTCGGCACTTTCCATTTAAAAAGCGTGCAAACGTAAGAAAATAAACATGAGTGAGGCCAGAAATAACGTGAATTGTGTGTTTGTGTCTTACCTGCCTTTTTATTGCCGTATTAAATGAAAAATATTATATTACATTAAAATTAAAAAATTTTAATTTTATTGCCTGGCAACAAAATTATTTTATTTTTAACAATTACCATTGTTTCAAAAAGTTTAAATAAATTTGCAAGTACTTTACTCTTGTTAAAACGTAAAAGGTTGCAGGTAAACTACCCCTTCCCCTTAACCGATCTTCACCAAAATCGAAAGTCCTTGAGACCTCTACAATTCAGGGATGTATGCAAAAAATTATTTGATTCTGTTTGAATTTGCGGCTGTTATCGTTTGCCATAGAAAATACCCTTGTTTAAAAAACGTTGCAAGTAAACTACCCCTTTCCCTCAACCGATCTTCAGCAAAAACAATAGGTCTTGAGAACTCTACAATTTAGGGCTGTATGCAAATAATCGTTTGATTCTGTTTGAATTTGCGGCTGTTATCGTTTGCCATAGGAAATACCCTTGTTAAAACATAAAACGTTACAGGTAAACTACCCCTTTCCCTTAACCGATCTTCACCAAAACAATAGGTCGTGAAAACTCTACAATTCAGGGCTGTATACGAAACATTATTTAAGTCTGTTTGAATTTGCGGCTGTTATCGTTTGCAAAAAAAAAAATTTCCCTTGATAAAAAAACCGTTGCAGGTAAACTACCCCTTCCCCTCAATCGATCTTCACCAAAAACATACGTCGCGAGTACTCTACAAATCAGGGCTGTATGCAAAAAATTATTTGATTCTGTTTGAATTTGCGGCAGTTATCGTTTGCCATAGAAAATACGCTTGATAAAAAACGTTGCAGGTAAACTACCCCTTCCCCTCAACCGATCTTCACCAAAAACAATAGGTCTTGAGTACTCTACAAATCAGGACTGTATGCAGAACATTATTTGATTCTGTTTGAATTTGCGGCTGTTATCGTTTGCCATAGAAAATACCCTTGTTAAAAAAACGTTGTTGGTAAACTACCCCTTTCCCTTAACCGATCTTCACCAAAAACAATAGGTCTTGAGAACTCTACAATTTAGGGCTATATGCAAATAATCTTTTGATTCTGTTTGAATTTGCGGCTATTATCGTTTGCCATAGGAAATACCCTTGTTAAAACATAAAACGTTACAAGTAAACTACCCCTTTCCCTCAACCGATCTTCACCAAAAACAAAAGGTCTTGAGAACTCTACAATTCAGGGCTGCATACGAAACATTATTTGATTCTGTTTGAATTTGCGGCTGTTATCGTTGGCCAAAAAAAAAAATTTCCCTTGATAAAAAAAAACCGTTGCCGGTAAACTACCCCTTTCCATCAACCGATCTTCACCAAAAACAATAGGTCGCGAGTCCTCTACAAATCAGGGCTGTATGCAAAAAATTATTTGATTCTGTTTCAATTTGCGGCAGTTATCGTTTGCCATAGAAAAAAAATCTACAGACAGACACACACACAGACACACAGACACACACACACACACACACACACTTTTCGGAAAACGACTTTTTTTCATGTTTTGAGTGTAGTAGAATCAGAATCTGCAATAATCTCGAACACGATTTTTTTTGCCATCACCATACTTCCATTCCTTAAGGAAATATGGAAGTAAAAAAATGTTGCAGGTAAACGACCTCTTTCCCTTAACCGATCTTCACCAAAAACAGTAGGTCTTGAGTGCTCTACAAATCAGGGCTGTATGCAAAAAGTATTTGATTCTGTTTGAATTTGCGTCTGTTATCGTTTGCCATAGAAAAAAATCTACAGATAGATAGACACACAGACAGACACTTTTCGAAAAATGACTTTTTTTCATGTTTTGAGGGTGGTACAATCAGAATCTGCAATAATTTCGAACACGATCTTTTTGCCATCACCATACTTCCATTTCCTTATGGAACATGGAAGTAAAATTATCCGATTAGCGCTTTCAAGCTTCTCGTCTCATCGTCAGATCGGAAAATTGCGGCCACAAGTGTGAATAAGAAAGGCGTTACAGACACACACGCACACAGCACATAAACACAAGGAATGTGCTAGAAAAATATGTAACTGTCCAGACGGGGGTGACAGGGCTCGGGGGTTGGGAAGGGACATTTGAATTATAGCTTGTTGTGTTGGTGTCAGGGGTTGGGTGGAAGTGTGAAGGGTTTAGTTTACCTCTGCCGGTCATTTCCGATCTGACGATGAGCTGAGAAGCTTGAAAGCGCTAATCGGAATAATTTTTCTATAGTGGTGTGCAACAGTGATAATTCTGTTTGTTAATAACGAATATTCAGAAGATACATACAAACGTTTTATTTATTTTCCTGCATAACTTCTGGTTAATTTTTCTTAAAATTTAGTATATACGCACTGTAGCTGTTCTTCACTTAGTCTTACAGCTTAGGTTTGCAGTAATGTAGCATAAAGTTCCTATACTGACAATGTTCAATTACTTTTAAAATAGTGCGTTATTTTATGTGGCCCACAATTCTGCTCTACTTTATTTTCAACAAAGTGTTCTAATTTACCAGTGTGGTCAAATATTACATTCACCTTCCGATTTGGCTTCTAAATATCGTCGAACACGCCTCAGCGACGAAAGCATAGTCCTATAGGTAGTGGTAGGAACTCATAAGTTTTCTCTGCCATTTTCCATGTCAAGTTCCTCCGCACCCTCATCACTTTCGCAGTTGTTAACTTGCACTGTTTTGGGGCGTTCATTTGTGGATTTATTTATTATACAGCTACTGAAAGCCACAACAAAATTGTTATAACAAAATGTTTCGTTTTTAAACTTTCGTGTTAAGCGTCTTCTTCTTCTTCTTATTCTCCTCTTCAAGGATTAGGTTAAATAAACCCGTTCCGGCACCCAGCTCATCCTCGGACGACCCACGTCTCTCCTACTAATGGGTTTATAGTTCAGTGCCGCTTTCGCCAATCGATCCTCTGTCGTCCTTTGCAGATGAGCCCATCATTGTCTTCTGTAAATTGTAATAACTTCATTTGTGCCCTTTACTTCGAGTTCTGGTCTGATGTCTTCATTCTATCTTCCAATGTATAATTTAAAGTATTTCGAAGAAACTGCATTTCAGCACTCTGAATCTTGCCGCTCTCATTTCTTTTTTTATGACCCACGCCTCACTTCCATAAATCAACGTGAATATTGCAATTGTCTTATAAAATTTAATCCTTGTGCTGTGTCTTGTTTTACTTCTAAGATTTCTATGAATCGTACCACAGATATTCCTGAATTTAACAAACTGTAATTGTAAATAAAAGCAACGATCGGGCCCTGAGACATATTTCGTATAAACCGATATTTTGTGTTAACCGTTTTTCACTATAGGCCTATACTGATTATAAAAAAGTAGATAACATACTACAGTATTGCATATATAATGCATTACACCTGCTGATGACATGTACTGGTGGTGAGGAGAAGGCAGGCTCTGGGAAAAAAACCTTAATTTCTCTAGATAGAGTTTCCAGAAGATTGGTGTTTTAATTAAACACCGTAAACACAACATACTTGTTGATGGGAAAAAAAGGGGAAGGAGTTGGAATGGTCCCAGTAGCGGTAATAAATAGTAAAGAATGCTGAAAATTCTGTAAGTTTAAATATCTGGGTTCCCTTCTCACCTCTGAAAACCGAATACCCGAATAAATTAAACATTCAATAGCAATGAGAAACCGTTGTTATTTTGCACTGCAGTCCAAATTTAAATCTAGTAACATAACAAGGCCGTCCTGAGGCCGATTGTGCTGTACAATGACAACGATACAAGACGATTCTTTTAAGATAGGAAAGGAAGACTATGGGTAGGAGTATAGGAGAGAGATGTCTGGCGCATGCTGTATGAGTTTTATGGAGAGCCAAGGTACAGCTACGGTCACTAAACAAGGAAGGATAAGGTGAATAGGACGTGTACAGCAAACGCCAGAGGGAAGAAACACGAGAAGAAGATCCAAAAGAATATGGACCGACGATACTGAGTGAAATAAGGTCAGAAAGTGAAAAAGAGAGGTAGCGGAAAGAGGTGGGTGGAGGCGCTTCGGGACAAAGGCGGAACTCATGTTATTTCATCTTCTTGTCGTTTTCTTTAGTCAGTTTTCCCGTCCTGACTCCTAATCTTGACTATTGCTCCAAATTTGTATTTGTACAACATAATTGACTTTACCAAGACCCGTCATCATGGTTTTCTCTGAACATCATAAATTAGTTTTGTATTTTGACTGGATATCTAATGAAGACCAGTTCATTTTCTGTGAAGCTTCTTACTTTTAAATTATATCTAAACGAGCGACCTTAGGACTTTTCAGGTGTAAAAGTAAAGTTTCAAAGGAAAAGAAATCCATGTATGTTCTGTTACGCCAACTCTAGTACAGGGAAGAGAAGGATGGACTCTCGCAAAGAGAGTAGAATGCAGTCGAAAGGAGGTCTGTAAGGAAGGTGGACGTAAAGTCAAAGAGATGTAAAATTTTAAACGAAAGGTTTAGGGAAAAGTTGTTTATAAAACCGAAATCGCACTGATACTAGAAAGACAACTGAAGCGGTCACACAACTTAAACTGGAGACCACATAACAGAGGAAAGATTTACCAGACGAATGTAAGAAACAAGAGTAAACCAAAAGAAAGTAGCAAGCCGATCAAGAGAGGAGAGTATTGCAAGAGAGGAAACCAACAATTTATGACAAAACAGTAAGGAATAGAAGAAGATAACGCAACTTGTCAATCCTACATCTGACGGTAGAAAGACTTGGAGTTAAGTATACAATGAACATCATTGTACATACAAAGGACATGTGCACCAAACGACTGAGGGGAGAATGTCAGAAATAGTATTTCTGAGCGTACTAGGCGAAACAAAAACGAGAAAAAGGTCCAGAAGAATATGGACCTACGATGTTGAGAAGATTTGAGGTCAATAAACACATTGGGGTATCAAATTAAAAGGAATTTAACCAAAATCTGAATATAGAGTTTTTTTTTTTAAATTCAAGGGGCATCAGGGGCAAAAAAGCGAGTGAAAATTTTGATCAAATCGCAAAAATTATGTGGAATATCAAATTATAGAGAATTTTAACTAACATCTGAATTTAATGTCAAGTTTTGTTAATTTCGGGACTCCAGGGCCTCAAAAAGAAATCAAAAATGTTTTTAAAAATTGTGAAACTTCAGCAGGGTATCACACTGAAGGCTTCGAATTTTTAGTGTTTGTTGTAAGATTGTGTGATTTACAATTGTTATATTGCCAAAGGAGCGAAATCGGGATTTTTGTAATTTTCTCATAGCCAAATTGAAAAATTAACAAAGTAGTTTTAACGCATACAACATTAAATTAGTTACTTTTTAATTCATAGGGTAATACTGAAAGTATATTGAATAACTAGTGAAATATATTGTATTACTGTATTTAATGTAAAGTCTAATAATAAAGTTATTGTTGTATTTGATGAGTGTTCTCATCTTCCAGTAGCAATCTAAGAAGTCTTGTCTGAAGTGGGTTCTTTTTTCAATAATTCTGGCTTGTTTTTTGCGTTAGTACTTTATTCGTTATAACGAAACTTTAAAATTTCTGAACTTCTAAACGTAAATATTTGCTGGCTATGTGATTTTATTGTACTGGTTGTACACATTCGACAATGTAGTTTATAATCAAAGAGTTTTATATTTCTTCTGTGGTTGTTCCAGATTCCACTAAGCTTACTTTCCTTAAAAGAAAATTAACTTCGTCAACCACGGATTCACAAACTGCGGTGTTGACTCTTGCGGTCAGCGAGACCGTATTTACAAAGTCGTTGGAGATTCGCACGCTTCGGCACATAGATGTAAACGTCCGAGCAACCGCGCGCGCGTGTGTGAGTGTGGACTTGGCAGAATTTCGCCGGTGATTTGTGAACGCCAGTTTTTCACTCCGGGCTACGGGGGTAATTTTCTAGGAAATGAGTTTTTAAATAAAACGTCTCGCTATTAAAAACGCAGCAACAGAACAGAAAAGAAAGAGTAATAGTTTTCGTAAAGCGAGGGACTGCGGTATAAATTTAGCGAAGACAATATCGGCCAGCGAACGCTGTTGTAAAACTGGTCGAGGAGGCTCGGTGCATCTTCTTCGCCTGCGTTTCGTACATAATTGGTTGGAAGACACAGTTATGCGAGACGAGAGAACGAGAGAGAGAGCATCACTACCACTACCACCTGCTTACAAAAGTAGCCCCGGGGTAAAAGTGTAAATCACAGGAGTACACCTGCGCTCGCCGTCTCGAACTGCAATCCGCATATAGAGCCCAGTCATTACAGCCACGGCCACCTAAACCAAAAACAAAACGTTATTACTGCGCGCCGGATCGCGGGTCTGTTTAATTGCTCCGCTTCGTACGTACGTTGCATTAATAACGCCGTCGCTCGGTCGGCTTACCGTGTTACGTACTGTGAAATGTTACCCCGGCCGATTGTAATCATTCATTAATGTCAGTCAATTGAAACTTAATCTTCTTCCACCTTGCAACTCGTTGTGCGATGATGTTTACAGCGTTTGCTGATTTATAACGCTAGTTATGTTTTCAATCTTCTCGTTTGTAATACACTGCTCGCGCTCCGATGTATGTTTATGCGCGAGCATTCGTTAATAACGAAAGTTTCTCGCATTCCAGTTCGAGCACCTGACCACGCTCCCGCGACCTCCAGATTGCACACGGGCTAGATCATGGGTGCTTAACTTTTCAGTACTTGCGATCATCGTAAACATAATGTTGTGTGGTGAAGATCTTTGTTATAATTGCTGTTGAAACCCAGCTTAATTATAAATTGTACACTAATATACTGAATACAATTAAAAAAAAAAAACTTCTTCTTCTCCTCCTCCTCCTCTTCAAGGATTAGGTTATATAAGCCTGTTCCGGCACCTATCTCATCCTCGGACGACCCATGTCTCGTCTACGAATGGGTTTATAGTTCAGTGCCGCTTTATCCTCTGTCATCCTTTGCAGATGATCCCACCATTGTCATTCTGTAAATGGAAATAATTTCATTTATGTCCTCTACTTCGAGTTCTCCTCTGATATCTATTTTCAGTTACCAGAAAATAGATAACTTAGTTTCTACTAAGTTAATATTTTCTATTTACTTAATTCGAGGATCGAAGGCCTGTCGGAAGACTCAAGACACGCTGGATTGACGCAGGGGGCGAGGGGTGCTGATAATTTACTTAAAATAAAACGATGGACATCGATCGCCAAGAACAGCGAAAAATGGTTGCGGATGATTGTGGAGGCTAAGGTTCGACTTCGAACTGTGACGCCGTAGTAGAAGATTTACTTAAAATGTGTGTGTATGAACGCGCGCGCATGTATGACGGTATTTCTCCAGCATACTTGGAAATGTTTTCCAACATTCGAGTCGCTCTTCTTTATTTTTCTCAAAACGTCATCTCTTCATTCGCTTCTATCCGTTGTTAGTTCAACTCCGTCTTTCCATCATATTCCGTCTTTTTCTTGTACTTAATGGTTCCCTCTTTCTTCTTCTACCCTGAAAACGTTTTTGATTAATCTTTCCTTCTCCACGCCCTTCTCCCTTGTCCATACAAAGATTGTTGTTTCTCCTTTGTTCTGTCTAATACCGTCTTCTTTTATATCTCCAATCATTCTGTAATAATGTCTATTTTCAACAGCATCCAGGACAGTAACACTGCAATATCTTCGCAGATAGTTAGGCCTACTTTAAATGGAATTTATTCTTCTTTTTAGATTCCTTGATCTTCGCTGAAGAACAAGGTGTTTATAAAAAAAGCATTATGTGTTAAAAAATAAAAATCTTACTACGCTGTCTTACTAGAAGACAACAGAAAATTAAACTCATGAAGGGTTAAAAACAACATTGCTTAAAAATAAACTACATGCTCCTGACAGATTAACAAATCTTCTGAAGAAAAATTTGTCTAGCTTTCTTTTGATTTTATAATTAAATAATTTAAATAATAGGTCAGAATCTAAATAAAAACATACTAGTAGTAAATAAAAGAATTTGCATTAACTAAATTACTAAACTAAATTAATAAAAGAATAACATAACACGTCCTCGATCACTTCCAGAATGGGCAACTTAAATCCTGCAAGTGTCCGAAGCATCCCCCTGGCCCCCTTCACAGAAGTCTGTTTATCCGTATGTCTACACTTGCTGTAAGGCAGAAGCCGGTAATTTGTAATTTTACTTTCTTTTGAACGAACGAACGCAGTCGCATTGTACCTGCTTCGAAGTACTGTATTATAAAATGTTACAAGACGTTTCAAGTTTTACTTTTTTCTAATACAATAATTACTGTTAGTGTTTTCAAGCAAAGGAACTGAAACCTTAAGTTGTGGTTTAAATGTAATTTTTTCAAGTTTTACATTTCTGTGCACTTTATAAAAATAAATAGTTTTTATTATGTCCTTAAATTTGTAGTGACCGTCAATCAATGCATTTTTTAGTGGATGGTTAGTGAGGCTCGGTCAAAAATAACACAAATTTTAACTATTTTGCGTCGACGTTTCGACAATGTTTATTGTCATCTTCAGGAGGTATGAAATACAAAAGAAATGTCAAACACAACGGAACAGTTAAATATTTTGGTGAACGTGTTCGTGTATGTGAGTGTGTGCGTGCGTATGTACGTATCATTGTATATGTGAAGACTTATGATAGTTTGTTTACATCTTCCAATTATCTTTAAGAAAACGAGTATAAATTAAGTTCTGTCGTACTATAATTTGCTCGTTTTCTTAAAGATAATTGGAAGATGTAAACAAACTATCATAAGTCTTTACATATACATTGATACGTACATACGCACGCACACACTCACATACACGAACACGTTCACCAAAATATTTAATTGTTCCGTCGTGTTTGACATTTCTTTTGTATTTCATACACAGGTCCCGAAGATGGCAATAAACACTGTCGAAACGTCGATGCAAAATAGTTAAAATTTGTGTTATTTTTGACCGATCCTCACTAACCATCCACTAAAAAAAGTTTTTATTATGGTAAGTTATTTAATTTATTTTTATTACAATTTATTCCTGTTTAACCATTTTTTTTCGTTTAAAGTTTTGTTAGTTTTAATGTGCGTGTGCATGATGACAGATTGTTCATGGCTTACTCCTAATGTGAACGATTTTCAAAAATTTATATGAAAAATACTGCACGGCTTTTTTTGATTCGGTGTTCCACGTCGGTAGCTGTAAGTGCAATGGTATTATAAAGTGATAGTTAATGTTTGTAACGTCCAGCTGTTGACCAATCATGTCCAACGCCCAGCTCCGCACCTTTATATTTTCCATTGATGGAATGGGGAGGGTGCGCCCATCGAACTGGTCGTCAGATATATATATATATGCGCCCCCATAAATTCGAAGGTTGCCTATGACTGCTGTAAGGCGATGGGAGTCCGTCTAGACTTATGCGAGTTGTTTGTTTCAGTCTGTTCGGCACTGTTGTAGCTATACCTTCCTCTCTGAAAGATACACGGTACTCTGGTAGTCTGTATTGCCTAGCGCTGCTACAGGCTGCATCTATGTGAGTGTGTGTATACGTTACCGGCAAACAAAGTATGTGTAATCCAGACATTTTATAGAATACCTAGGCATTTCATACAATGCCTGGAGTTTTATGGCAAAGTATGGAATAGATTTTTTTTTTTTTTTTTTTATGTTTGAGACCAACCGGTATGGTCGGACTCGGGCTGTTTCGGACACGAGCTCCCTTCAGCCGTGTGGGTAAGGGATTTTGGGGAGACGTACGCCAGACGACCGGGCCGCGAAGAAGGTGGAGGCACTTAGTTGGGAGAGTACTGTGTGTTGGTTATATTGTATGAGAGTGTAGTGTGTAGCCATACGCTAGCGGGAGAGGTAGATGGATGTGGCCGTTATATTTGTTTTGTGTCATCTTTAGTTATTCATTTTGCTTTGTTTTGTTTATTTCTTCATATTTCTTCTGCGACGTTCTTTCGGGGGGGGGGGCAAGACAGGGACGTGTGACGCTGGTCGCCAAAACTGTTAGGTGGCGACAGGGTGCCGTCAAGGGAGGCGGAAGGAACAGATTTGGATTATATGCGGGTACGTAAGTGTGGGGAACTAGAGCGTGTGTTTACTGTGGTGAAGTGAAGAGAGTGTGGGGGAGTTTTATCGTGTGTTGATTATTTAGGCTGCTTTAGGAAGTCAGGTCGTTACTGACGGGGAGAGATAAGTCTTTGGCGGGGAAAGAGTATGTATTACTGCTTAAGCAGGTCTGAGTCTTTGACGCCGGCGAGGTTGGTGGCGAGGGGGAGGACCATTGGCTATTGCAAGGAGGCGATTTAGTAGGTAGGAAGGTCGGCTTGTATTGCGGGTGTTTCTATTAATTGAAGGGGCTATCGTTTGTATGGAATTGCGGCGGGAGGCTGTGCGGGAATCCTTCCAGTTGAGCTTAACAAGGAAGGAATCTAGGTCAGGGAAGCGGGTGTTAAGCGCATACAGGGCGGCATTGGAGGTTTTCGTAAGGCGTGGTCGGCGGTATATGAGTCGTAGGGCCCGTCGTGCTGTGACACGGTGGAGATCGAGGTAGGCTGGGGAGGCAGTAAGGAGAACTGGGTGGGCATATGTGAGGATGGGTCGGATACATGTAGTATAGATGCGGCCTAGTAAGTCGCTGGAGCAGTGGTTTAGTCGGCTGAGGGTTCTGAGAGAACGGAGGCGGGTACGGGCGATGGTAGTTGTGCGTTTGATGTGTGGTCGCCAGGTAAGATTGGAGTCAAGCGTGACGCCCAGATATTGGCAATCACGCTTCGGACGTACTGATCATGGGCCAACGCGGACGAATGGAATAGAATAATTTTCAAACGTTTTTTATACTTTTCCCAGGTATTCTGTACATTGCCTAGGCATTCTATATAATGCCAGTGATTCTTTAGGTAAAGTGTAAAATAAGCTTACTACGTTCAAAATGAAAACATTTTATTACAAAATCACACACAATTGTTTGATTTTACACAAAGGAGGACATTGTATGACGTTTCGAGATTATCTATTCTTTACTTAATTATGTTCAGATACTATTTTTGTTAAAATTATACTGTATAAGAACTAACCAATCTGGTTAAAAAAATACATTAGTTATTATTGGTGTTTATTAATTCTAAATATATGGAATATACTGTACTTATTACAACAAGACAGAGAGTGTGACATTTTGAAGTAACTTTCTTTCATTTTTTACACAATTACATTTTTTTACATTTAGTCTTGCACGCACATTTTACGAACCCTTGTCCGGATCCTGATGATTCGGGAGTAGCAGCAGAACGAAGTGCAGTTTCTTGTTCAGGAACATCTTCAACCCCCATCAGTGGTCTTGGGCGTACAGTAAACTGCAATCTTGTGTACATCTGCTTTAACAATCCGTTATTGGTTCCCAGTTTGTAAAATCCGTCATCTGTCACACTCACGACGATTGCTAGGATGTTTCGAAGATCTCCCCGTACGGCCGTATCTTGTCTACTTCAGGAATTGGAACACGAACAGACGCGCCCACAGGAGCTGGAGGAAATTTTTTGTGAGAATCAGGTTTGATCTCCTTTGCCTGAAGTTCTAGAAATGATTTTGACCTTTTTAATTCTTCAGTTGCAATTTTTACCTTGAAGCAGAGAGTACACAGCTTCTTGCCATCGTTACACTTATCTCCACTATTGCCACTAGTGTTCACAAAATGTCCACACGTACTGTGCATATCTCTGCAGCACTCTACACACTTTTCAGAACATGAAACCACAGCGCACACATTGTCTTCTATACATTACCTAGAAGACGTTAGGCATTCTATACAATGCCTAGCCAATGTATGAAATGTGTTTTATTTCATACTTTCCCGGCTGGATTCAGGCATTGTATGAAATTCCTAGGCATTCTATAAAATGCCTGATTTCGTACTTTGCCGGTAACATATACAAGGAAATTAGGACGTAGAAAACGAAAATAAGGAAACTGAGGACATAACACCTCATAAAGTGATGTTACGATAAGAGAAACAATGGAAAACTAACAAGCTTCTCAAATACGAATAGAACTAATAAAGAATGTCTTAGGTGATGTGTTTGAAATGCGTGTGGATGAAGTTTTACGTTCGAGGGGTGAAGAAGTCTTGAATGAATCGAAACAAGCCAACATAACACAGCTACACGAAAAGGGTGATGGACATAAGGGCTGCTGCTAGGGTTACCCAATACTTTGCAGTAATAAACTTTTTAATGCGACAGTGTTTCATAAAACCTAGATTATTCAAAGTCTTAGGCAGGTAGAAAAGGAACAGTCGAAGACTGTCTGAATGAATGACGACTGTCACTAAACGTTTCTGTTCGCGGATGATCTAGGGTGTGATAGCGTCGGAGAAACAGGAGTCCAGTTACATGATCCAATAAATCCACCTATAAATAACCCACATCTTGGTGTCTCGTCATAAATTTTTGAAAACCGAACAGCTGGTTACTGAGGGTAAGGAGTCGATATGACAGTTGATTTACATATCATGAAACATAGTAATATCTTGGAGCGACATTAAAAAAGGATGATACAATCGATGAAGATATCAGAAGCAAAATAAAATAAGGAAGAGTTGTAACAGGAAAGCTGTATTGTTACAAACACACACACACGCACACAGAGTGGAGAAATCGGAATTTTTGTAAATTTCCCATAATTGAAAAATTATCTAATACCGAAATTTATGTTGCCTAATAATCAGTGTACTTCGTTCAGAATAGTGAGCGAGTCCTGCAGCTGATGGAGTATGGTGCTAGTTTTAACGAAATACATTAAATTTGTTACTTTTTAATTCGTAGGATAATACTGAAGGTATATTGAATAAACTGTGAAATGCATTGCATTACTGTATTTAACGTAAAGTATGTATTGTGTGTGTGTGTGTGTGTGTGTGTGTGTGTGTGTGTGTGTGTGCGAACGCGCGTGCGCGCGTGTGTTTAGCAGTTCTGTGTGAGTATGAATAACACCAGGTTCACAAATAACCAATGTACGTAAGAATGGATGCTCGGTCTCGCAAGAGTTAAACGGCTCTTTTGTTACCGCAGCGTTCGGACCAGCCGAAAAACGAATCGATTTAAAAGAAAGACTAGACGAGTGATTACGTGCGCGGGATTGCTGTGTGTGTGTGTGTGTGTGTGTGTGTGTGTGTGTGTGTGTGTGTTCGCGTGGATAAATTGAAAAGTAAAAATAAATTAATATCACGTATATAACAGGATAGACCATGATTAAGGATCGGGAACTATCTTCCCTCGCAGCGCCTAATGAAATAAATTACTTAATTTTATTAATTGGAAATCTCTCTCTTTGTCCCTCCCTCCCTCTCCCTTCCTTCTAACTCTAAGAAATTAATTAAATTAAAATTTATATGCCAGCGGTTTACACCACTCTCAATCATTTTTCTAGTAAAAAAATTACGCTCGCATTAATTTAACGTAATTATTATTATCCATTGTTATTCGACGGCATATTCAAATCGCTTCATAACGTTATTCATTTTTCTATTTTCTTTCTTTTTCTTTTTCGTTTAATCCCAACTAAACGATTTATTCTGAGGTTTAGTACTACTATCGACGGAATAAATTTTCATTTTATTAACATATAATTTCCAGATGATTTTTTTTTGTTACAGTTTTTAATTCGGGTTTAATTTGTTAATACCTCATTAGATCTTCTACTAAATTATACTTACGTAATAATTTATCATATAATCGTTATTATTATGCCGCTATTAAGTGGGACATTAGGCTCGATTCCTAAAATACTTTGGTCACAAAACTGACATTTTCCAGACAAATTGTTTCAAGTTTGATTTATATCACCACCAGGCAGACCCGTTTTCTTATTGAATCAGAGGACACAAAAAATAGTCCTACATGATGAAAAAAGTCTGCTTCTTCTTCTTCTTCTTCTTCTTCTTCTTCTTCTTCTTCTTCTTCTTCTTCTTCTTCTTCTTCTTCTTCTTCTTCTTCTTCACTACAAGGATTAGGCATTTGCCTGTTCCGTCCTCACAAACTTACGACCACCATTTCGTGGTCTCCCTATGTCTCTTTTCCTTCTTGGGTTGTAGTTAAGTATTTTTTTGGGTATTCTCCCATTTTCCATTCTATTTACGTGTTGTTTCCATCTTTCTTTATATTCAGTTATTTTTTCATTTATTGCATAAACATTTAGTTCATTTCGCACTCTTCATTTCTTACTAAATCTCTTCTTGTGCACCCTTTGACCCGTCTCCAAAATCTCATTTCCGCTGCATTTTGTAATAATATTAACAAAATGTATAGTCGTATAATTAAAATAGACATAGAGGCATATGGTATAACTAAAGATATTTACAATAAAAAGTGCATATCTAACAATGCGAAAATAAGGCATTACAGTACAGAAGTGAAGCCAGAATACCTATATGCAAGTGAATGACTAGTATTGAATTATAATTTAGATATATTTAGATATATATATTATAACTAGAAATATTGGAAAGACGAATTATTAAGAAAATATTAGGGCCCACAAAAATTCAGAAGGTTGGAAATTAAGAAGTAATGATAGAAATATATCAAAGTATAGAAAATATAACAGAAACAATGAGAAAAAGAAGACTATTATTTTTTGGACACTTATATAGAATGGACGACAATAGGTTAACAAAGCAAATCTTCAAATATCTGTGGGGGAAGAAGTCAACATCAAGTTGGAGTAAAGAAATGCAAAAGGATTTAGGAAAAAATAATATACACGCAAAAGGAGCAATTGAAAGAAAAGTTTTTCGGGCAAAAGTTTTAAAAATGGAAGGAGTCCAGGGTAGGAGAGAGAAAAACGCAGGTTCAAAGTGGACTGAAGACAGGAAGAAGAGACACAGTGAAAAGATGAAAGAATATTGGAGAAAAAGGAGAGAACATTGAATAAAAAATTGAAATTGACATGTGTCCTTAGATGGCCGATAAAAAAAAAAAAAAAAAAAAAAAGATATAGACAGAATTTATTATTATTGTTCTCTGTTTATGCGAGTGGAACTAAACCGTCCGGTGTTTATCGCACCCAAGCTTCTATTCTCGCCAGTCTGTAGTACTCTGTCGGCACAGTCAATCCATCACTCCATGCATTAGTCATTTTCAATTTTCAAAGGTGGCTGATAAGTCTGCCTGTGAGTCTATTGGTATTCATTCTTTGAAGGTGTCCATAAACAGAAATTCTTCTTTTCTTAATTGTTCCAACCTTATCATGCTTACTCGCTAAACTGGTACCTACCTGTCATGGTCCGGACGAGGCCTTTCAGTGCCTCCACGATTATCAAGTCCTGAACCATGCCTCGTCCCGAGCATAACAGGTAGGTAGCAGTTTAGCCAGTAAGTACGACGGAGTTGAAATTAAGGACACTGATAATTAAAATAACAAGATTTCTTAATTGTGTCTAATTTTCTCGATACGTTATAAAGTCCATTGTTATGGCGTCTTTTGTATCGTTCGCCGTCTTTAACTGATCCCAATATTTTCCTTAATGTTGTTCTTTCAATGATTTCAAATTGTTCTGCCATAATTTTCTTCCCGAACATTCCGCAGCATGAAGTTCTTCTGGGCGATTTGCCGTTCCACTGTATCTGAGTTTAGCATTAACAGATATTGATTTATTATTATAGCGTAGATGTCTTTGGTTAAACAGTGGGCTGTTTTTATTTTGAGACCTTTATTTTTTGTTGTATCGGCCATCTAAGGACGACATGCTAATTTCAATTCTTTACTCTTTGTTATTTTCTTTTTCTCCAATATTCTTTCATCTTTTCACTGTGGCTCTTCTTCCTGTCTTCAATCCACCTTGAACCTCCGTTTTTCTCTCTCCTACCCTGGTCCCCTTCCATTTTTAACACTTTTGCCTGAAAAACTTCTCTTTCAGTTGCTTCTTCTGCGTGTATATTATTTTTTTCTAAATCCTTTTGGACTTCTTTAATCCAACTTGATGTTGACTTCTTCCCCCAGATATACTTTTATTTTTATTTATATTTATTGTAAAGCCATGATGGAATGGCTTATTTTTCGGAGACGTTTTGCTCAATTATTTCTCCTAAATACTTTAATTTGTCAGTTCTGTTAATTTGACCATATGTAGTTGTGACTTTCTTAACGGCAGTCTTAATGTTTGTCATGAGTTTGGTTTTCTCGAAAGAGATCTCTAAACCAGTTATTCGACTTGTTCTTTTAGTAACTCGTCTTACTTGCTGTTTTCACTGATTCTGACAGAATTGTCAGGTCGTCTCCAAAGGACAGACAGTATATTGTAAGCTTGTCTCCTATATAACCTAGTCTGATTCTCCTCTTTATTTGGTTTTCATCCAGTGACTCTCTCCATTCTTTAAGATTTTTCAAGAATGCAGCTAAAGAGCAACGGTGAGGGTCCATCATGGTGACAGTATTAGATGATAACATCTAATAATACATATAGAGTCCATCATGGTGACAGTATTAGATGATAATATCTAATAATACATATAGAGTCGATCATGGTGACAGTATTAGATGATAATATCTAATAATATATATACAGTCCATCATGGTGACAGTATTAGATGATAATATCTAATAATACATATACAGTCCATCATGGTGACAGTATTAGATGATAACATCTAATAATACATATACAGTCCATCATGGTGACAGTATTAGATGATAACATCTAATAATACATATACAGTCCATCATGGTGACAGTATTAGATGATAACATCTAATAATACATATACAGTCCATCATGGTGACAGTATTAGATGATAACATCTAATAATACATATACAGTCCATCATGGTGACAGTATTAGATGATAACATCTAATAATACATATACAGTCCATCATGGTGACAGTATTAGATGATAACATCTAATAATACATACAGAGTCGATCATGGTGACAGTATTAGATGATAACATCTAATAATATATATACAGTCGATCATGGTGACAGTATTAGATGATAACATCTAATAATACATATACAGTCCATCATGGTGACAGTATTAGATGATAACATCTAATAATACATATACAACCCATCATGGTAACATCGAGTTTTAGATGTTATCACCTCGTCCGGATCCATGTACAAGTCAGCTCTTCTTAAGTTTTCCCTGTATGACTTTTCCCTTCAGATTTGTAATTTAAAATATTCTTAGAGAGTTCTTTCTCTACTGCGGTTACATGGTCCGTCCACTTTAACTTGTACCCCTCAATTCTGTCGTTGGCAGAGAATATGCTCGATTCTGTTCTTATGACATGGTTTCCAAACCTGTCTGACTGAACATACTCTTTCACGTATCTGAGAAATTACATCTCCGTAGTATGTATTTTATAATCTTGTAGTTCAAAGGATTTTAAAAATATATAAACACTTGGTACGTTTCACAGTTTTTATTTAACTCTGACAGCTGTGTCGACTTATGAAGCTATTGTCAAAGAGATCAGTGAACAACTGTTCAACAATAAAAATTGTGAAACGTACCAAGTGTTTATATATTTTCAAAAACCTTTGTATTAATATGTTTCAACAAGTGCCCAACGAGTCATCAGTTCATATCCTGAATCTTGTAGTCAGTAGTTTGTATAGTCTGTCCAGTTATACCCATGTATCCGAGCCATAGTCTGTCCAGTTATACCCATGTATCCGAGCCATAGTCTGTCAAGTTATACCCATGTATCCGAGCCATAGTCTGTCAAGTTATACCCATGTATCCGAGCCATAGTTTGTCCAGTTATACCCATGTATCCTAGCCATAGTCTGTCCAGTTATACCCATGTACCCGAGCCATAGTCTGTCAAGTTATACCCATGTATCCGAGCCATAGTCTGTCCAGTTATACCCATGTATCCGAGCCATAGTCTGTCAAGTTATACCCATGTATCCGAGCCATAGTCTGTCCAGTTATACCCATGTATCCGAGCCATAGTCTGTCCAGTTATACCCATGTATCCGAGCCATAGTCTGTCCAGTTATACCCATGTACCCGAGCCATAGTCTGTCCAGTTATACCCATGTATCCGAGCCATAGTCTGTCCAGTTATACCCATGTATCCGAGCCATAGTCTGTCCAGTTATACCCATGTATTCGAGCCATATAAGAGGCTCGTTACAACAATTACTCTATAAAATTTCTCGGGAAACTTTGGACAACGACGTACGTATCAAGTTCATTAATCAATGTCTACGAATTCGTTTTTGTAAATAGTGACTGTTTTAATATATTGTGACCGCAAGTGTGCTGTGTATGACCTGACGATGGTCTGTGACCGAAATCGATCGTTTTTAATAATGTGAGTAATAAAAACATTTTATTGCAAATCGTATGTATGGTACCTTAGGCTATGAACAATAAATACACTACAATAGAAAATTATAAAATTTCCTTTGTTCTCCTTGTTCGTTTCACTTCTTGTCTTCTTTCCTTAGAAATCTTTTAATAGTTCCACAAATCCCCAGAAACTTTTTTAACTTTCTCTCCATTATTTCATCAAATCTCAGGTACTTAAAATGAGAGATTTGCTCTACTATTAATTAAGTTTTTGATCTTATGTGGTTATTCCTAAAATGGCCATAAGTTTGGTTTGTTGTATGAAATATTCAGATCGCATTGAACAGCGTCCAGTATTTATATTGTATTTTCATAATTACGGTATTTTTATTATTAATTATTTATAATTATTACATGTTACAGTATTTTTATTATTAATTATTTATAATTATTACATGTTACAGTATTTTTATTAATAATTATTTATAATCGTTATATGTTGGCAGTATTTTTATTATTAATTATTTACAATTATTATATGTTGGGTAGTGAGGATTATTAGGGTCCTGTCGCCCTCTACATTGACAAGACACGACAGAGAAGAAGAGGGTGCTGAAAGAGAAGAGACAACAAGATTTACCATAATGTGAACACACGGGGAAGTAGGAAAATTGGGGTGGTACTCTGACGGGCTTGACCGAGACACCACCTCCGATGTAATAAGCGGAGCAGTTCCGTAGTGGAATTATACCTGATACGGGCAGTGGCGTACGCAGAAATCAATCTTGTGGGGGGGCTTGAACCTTAGCAGTCCATATATTAGCCTACTCTTCTACAACTTATAGTATAAGATAGTGTACATATGCCAGTTAATGGTTACAATTTATTAGTAGGCGTATTATTTTCAGTAGGTTTCACATTTCCTTTAATGAAAATGTATTATTTGTGATTGGAAGACTTATGTCTCATTCTAATTTTTAGTCAGTAATTTTAAAAACATTACTTTTTTCTTTCAAAAACTAAATATTTTTTCATTGTTTTTTTTTTCATTGTAATATTGAACATTAGATTCATTTTACTTCAATTAGACTATAATATTTTATACATTAATGTCAGTAGCACTGGAAATAAAGTTTTGCAACATTGGTATAGTTTTGCAACTATATATTTCAAAATGACTTGCTAATAACTAATTGTGTCAAAACAAAAAACAGTTTTTCATTAAACTATTATACTTCTTACTGCTATACTACTATATTAATAACACTTCATTAATGAAAAATTACACAAGTGCGTCTTAGCTGAATTCTTACAAAATTAACATCAGTATTTGAAAAATGAAAAAGAAACAATATACAGCAAATAAGAATCAAATTAACTACTAATTTACAATAGGTAAAGCATTTGTGTCCAAACCAAATAATTTATAATTTTTTAAAAGCCAAGTCTATTCTCCTATTTCCTTGACTGGCAAACCGCTCAACAACATCTTCAGGAGATATGTCGACTTCCCTGTGAATATTGAGCGAAGCTAGCCCATTAAGCATTGTCTCCGATATTGTAGACCTCAGCCACGTCTTCAACCGCCTCAGAGTCGGCTCTGCCTCAGCTGACGTCACTGGGAGTACATACAGTACTAAAATTTTCGGACGTTGGGAAATATATCTGGATTTCAAGCTTGCAGAGAAGACAGAGCTGTGTCTGGAACATTCATATCTGCTTCATCCACCCACTTTTGCTTCCATATTCTGCCTCAAGTTTAAGTTCCATCTTAGAAATGTCAGGGTACATGATAGAGGCAACAGACGGCTTGATCTCTTGAGTAGTAGCCTTAATGATGAAATGAGGTATAAACACTTGAATATGACAAATTTTATCAAACTCAGGTCCGAAATGGGTTTTTAACTCAACAATGCAGTGATCAACAAAAGTAATATATAAATTTAGATTGTAGTGTTGTTTCACGTCCAATTCCTGTCCAGCATTTGCTCTATGTGATTGCCTATTACATTTTCTAGGCTCCTTAGACTGAACCTCATGTTCATGCAATTTCTTTGATTTGTTCAAACAGTGAGTTGAAAGATTCATCCACATTTCTCCGCCTTTCTTTCAAAGCATTTTGCAGATTAGTTACAGACTTTTTGGCTTAGGAAAGATCAATATTAAGTTTCTGCAAATATCTTGTTACGGGCAGCATCAGACCACTGATTTTAACACAAACTACTAAGCTAGCTAAAAATGCATAGCTTAAAATAGCTTGCAAAAGAGAGAAGGCCATAAAACGTTTTGAGCCTAACTCGTTTATTTCCTCAAGAGTTGTGACAATGGTGCCAAAAAATTTCAAGAAATCGATAAATGCTGTGTGTCTCTCCACCCACCTTGTCTCACACAGCTGTGTCAAAACAGTTTTGTTGGTTTCTTTCATAGAAAGCTGTTTCTCAACTATTTATCGTGTTATATTGCTATCTGTGATAAAGCTAGTTGTATTGTTAACAGTACCTCGCATATTCTTTGTCTGTCGGGAGACAGATTCATTATTTGTAGCTGCGATAACTGTTAAGTTTAAAACGTGACTGCAGCAATGAGAATATTCAGCGTATGGTTGTTTTTTCTTAATTTAAGCTTAAACATCCTGCAATGTCCCTGACATATTTGACGCTCCACCATACTCTTGACCACGTAATTTGTTAATATGTAAATCATAGTCTTTCAAAACTTTTAATATGACACCAGCCAAGTCCTCTCCTGAAAATGAGGTAATTGCAACAAAGGTAAGAAATGTTGCAATAATTTTTTCTTTTTTCAAAAAACGGACACAGATGGACATTTGTTCAGTACCGGCGATGTCTGTGGTCTCATCAACAAAACAGAGAAATATGGTGACTTTTTAATATCAGTTATTATTTTTTCATTGACCAGGTCTCCACATACTGCAATTAACTCATTCTGAACGCGGGGACTTACGTACAGTGAATTTTTTGAACCCTTTTCGAGATGCTCTTTTAATATACTGCCACCATCATCTACTCTGAATCTAAGGAGATCATTGAAGATTCCTCGATTTTGTTCATCTTCTTCCAGAAGAGAGGAGCAACTGCCTCCTCTGTGACCTCGAAGAGGAATATTTTCCCTACCATGCAAAATAATTGTTTTTACAATACTCACCAACTTCTTCCTATTTTCAGCCACCTTCTTTATCACTGAACTGTTTGCAAGTTCTTGTACACTGCAAGTTATATTTTTGTATATTTGTTTAAACAATTCTGCATCCAGTAAACTGTTTACATGGTACTGAGATGAACAATGATTTTTAAATATTTTAAAAGGCTTTTTTCCACTTTTTAAGTAGACGATTAATAAGAGTGCCGATATCGGCGTTGTGAGAAGTGGTTTTTCCAAAGAGAATACAATATTTACAATACGCGCCATCTTCACATTTAGAATAAACCAACCAATCATATTTTACCAACCAAGAATTTAAGAATGTGAGTAATTAAAACTTGCAAATCATATGTATGGTACCTTTAGGCTATGAACAATGAATACACTACAATAGAAAATTGAGATTATAGGTAAACAATAAGTGTGTATATATTATAAATACATTTCATTATCATTGTGTTATTACCGTTTACTTTAATGGAAGTGATTTCAGATTGCTATCACACAGCTTTCAGCCAGTTTAAAGATAGTAATATTGATTAGTCTTAAGTTATTATTATTATTTTTTTTTGTATGAAGCCGATCCGACCACAAACCCAAATTCTAGATACGCCCTGTAAAGACGAAGTTATCAGCATAAGGACCTTACCTGCTTCTGGGTTACAACATGCGCTGCCGTTGCTAAATCGCAACACTACTGCTGTGCCATGCGTACAACAGTTGCACGGGGAAATCCAGTCGTGGTATCGTATGCGAGACCCAACGTTTATTTCGGATCGTAAGTCTTCTCCTCTCGGCCTAGATGCAAATATCTTGGCATCGCAGTGGAATCCGTACATACACGGCGACCTGTTGTCGACGTTTCCAGCGCTGCTTTACCCACGACTCCAGAGAATTTTAAATAGAAAATTACCAGGTCGCATTGAATGGCCATGTTGAACAACTGATTAGAACGAAATTTTTCAACTTTATCAATTTAACAATTTTGATATTTAATAATTTGAAGGAAAAATTCAATAATATAAGTTTTCAATTTGTTTACAATTACATTTGTTGTGAAAATGTTTCCGAAAACCTTTGTTCTGTTTAAAATTGTAACACTTTTGTGGCACATTTTGGTCTGTTTTGGTTTTAATTAAAGTCGAATTTCTAAAATTTGTAATTATTATTTAATAGGAATTATACACACCAATTTTCTCAAAATTAAATCCTCTACAAAGTTAGTTGGAAATTTCTATTTGTTTATTGGCAACGTTATTTTATCCCAAATCTAAAAATGTTCGTTTTTCGACTCCAATTCTTTGTGCTTTACACAGCTTTCCTTAGAAACTAATTGAGACAGAACCCTGGGACCTCTTTTATTCAATTTTTCAAATCAAAAACCATAAGAAACCACCAAACTTACTATTTATTTTATACGCCAAGAATTTCAGTATGGCGTCATTTTACCGTGGGAGTAGAAATCAGGGCGAACTGGTTCGCGAGCCGTAACTCGCTAACGAACCGTTTTCGGACCTATGAATTTTTTTTCTTGTTTTTACCGATAGAATCAGGTCCCGAGAGATTGCCGTGCAATTTTGAATCACCTGTATATTGCCATCGGTTGTTCATTCAGGACACACGTTTGCAAAACAGAACGCTTTATTTTCCGATTAACCGTAGAAACACACAATAGTTGCACTTAAAACATGTCTTTCACCAAAAATAATATTCGGTGTTTAAGTTAATCTACTGAACCCTGGTTTTAAGATATCACGAGACAGATATTTGAATGTGCTGTTGTTGCTGACAGTTTGCTTGTAATTCAGATCACAGAATCTGATTTACAAAAATCTATTTTTAACCTTTATCAGATTTGCAAACAATACAATTTCAAAATCTCCACTATAAAAACAAAGGTGGCATTTCGAGGCAAGGGACCAATAAGAACAAAAATAATTATTAATAATCATTTTAATTATCTGGGAAATGATATTAATGGCTATGGTATGATATGGTAGGAATTATGATATTGATATTCAGTTAAGTAAGTTTCAGACGATCTGTGGGATTGTCAACGGTATTTTTAGAAACAAGATACGTCGAGATACAAAATTAAAGTTCTACAAAGTTATGGCAGACCTTGTACTGTCCCAGGGGTGTGAATTGTGGACAACGACCAAAAAACAAGACAGTAAATTACAGGCCTCGGAAATGGCGTTCTTAAGAGGAATACAAGTTTCCTACACTCGACCGTATAAGAAATGAGATCATAAGAGAGAAGAGTTACAAGTTTTTAACTTGAATTGAAAAATTAAAAAAATACAATCAACGGTGGAAAGAGCACTCAGAAAGAATGTCAGATTCCAGACTGGCCAAACAAGTCTGGAAATACAAACCTATAAGACACAGGTGTGTGGGTAGACCCAGGAAGAGATGGCTGGAGGACCTTTGAAGGCGGAACAGGCAGAGCATCTTACCTATGCTAAGTTGTGCCTATGGGGCATGATGATGATGAAGTTAATCTGTTTTGTAACAACATTTCTACTAAAGAAAAGCGATAAAACATTTCAATTACTTATTTTTAATAAAAATAAATTACTTTTTTTAAAATGTAAAAAACATTTTAATTTACTTATAAGTAAGACCCGTTCTCAAAGATAATAACTATATCTTATCATTTAAAACAAATAATAACTTGGGAAATTATTTCAAAAACAAAAACAAAGTACCTTTAAAAAAGAAATCTGGTGTTTATAAAATAAAATGTGATGATTGTGAAGCGTTCTACATCGGTCAATCAGCCAGATGTTTTTATACAAGATTTTTAGAACATATTCCCAAGCCAAGTAATACTAAATCCAATTTTGCACAACATTTAATATCAAGCGGACATAAATATACGAGCTTTGAAGAAAATTTAACAGCGTTGCATTTTTGTAAAAAAGGTAAACGGATGGATAGTCTGGAGGAATTTGAAATTTATAAAGCTATAAAAAATAGTACCACTAAAAACAGTTTACTAAATGATCAGATAAATTTTGCATCAAACTACTTGTTCGACACTGCCATCGGTTTGGATTTAATCTTTGACCAGTCGCGTGACGATCGCAGTTGAGGGTGAACGCATGCGGGAGCTCCAGCCGTGGTTCGTATAATATTTCACATGCGATTTGAAGTTTTATTTTATTTTATTTGATTGACATGACCATATCATGGTTGCGATTTTTATTGTATTAGTTTATTATATTGAAATAAGTGTTATCTGAGGATGGGACTTAGTCCCGAAACGCGTCATAACTGACGAAACTTTGTATCACTAGAGTGGATAATAAGGTAATTATATAATTAGATAAAACGTTTATTCTCTAATCGAGTTTCCAGACTATTGTTTCGAAAGTAAATAGAATCAGTACAAAACGTTAACTCGATGAAACCGATCTCTTTGTAAAACATATGAAATATTCTATTATATTGTCTATTCTATTCTTCACCCCATTACTTCCAGAGCCTGTTCACTGGTTACTATACTAGTCCATTTTGTTTTTAACCTTATTCATGTTTTTTCGACTCCTAAATGCTTCTATTGTCCGTCTGCCAACTGTCCCTATTGTCCAATTTTCTCATCCGTACAGCCCAGTAATCAGAACATAAAACTTCAGAAATTTCTTCCTAATTCCTAATACAGTATTTGACAATTAAAAAATTTCTTCCCGATAGAGACCCTTTCGGCTTGCGACAGTATAAGCGAAACGTACATCATGGAATACAAATTTTAATACTTAGAGAAAGAGGGAAAATAATTATTTTTATAATTATAGGTCCATATACCCGACAGTACCACCGTACAGCTGCAGATATACGCCTATCGTATATCGCACGATACCATACTGTACAATATCGTACATCGTACATATTACTATCGTGCATTTACACTTGTAAAGTCAATCGAAATATGCATCATTACAAACCGGAGTTGATAACTTCTGGTGGTTGAGAGGGAAGGCAGATTATGTAGCTTCGATACGATGTGTGTGAGCACGCGCGCGCGTGTACGTAAAAGAGACAACGCACGTACTATCTCGGTACTGGCCTATGAGCTAATTCAGAATAATAAAGTACGTCAACAGCCTTCTAAATTTTATTTCATTCAAACTTGTTTCTCACAAACACACATTCTATCGGCAAGATTTAGGCGGGCGGCGGCAGCTAATTGGTTTTATTGCCTTTCCTAAATTCAAAAAAGAACCGATGACAGTTGAAAACGCATAAATTTTGTGATTTTTATTGCCAGTATTTTATTTCCAACCAAACGGCAGAAAAGAAAAGAAAATTACAATAAAAAACTGAAACTGAAATAAAAGTGCTGATCTAAAATATACGGGACAGACATCGCGCGTGTATCGTAAAGTAAGAACCAAGTTTTCGACAAATGAGTTACAACATCGATTTCAACAGAGCTACCTTGGAGAGTCTCGTATATTAAACAAGTGTTCGAATCAACGATAAAAGAAACCAAATTCTAAATACTCTTTTTAGACACTGGCTGAAGTAAAATTTTAAGGATCTTGTCCCGAAGCGTTCAGACGTTCTTACCTATTTTATGCTAGTTATTCCCTCGCACAAAATTCTTGAAAAGCAGAAACACAAATTTGGTATAGTGAACTGAAAGCCGACGCTGAGGTCTACGTTAGTGGAGAGGTCACAATAATGTGGAAAGTACTGCAAAAGCAGACTCTGTCTCTGTCTGTCTGTCTCTCCCTTGCAGAAGAAACATAATTTGATAATATAGTAATAATATTAATCAAGAAAACTGCAAGAATCTCGTGGAGTGACTTATAAAGAAATAATATTCATAATATTTATGAGTGAGACGATTCGAATTTGTTCAGAGAGAAGTGAGAAATTAAAAGTAAGCAACCTAAATAGGAGGAAGTAAAATATTTCGAAAGATGACTTTCCAGATTAGTAATGTTGATAACCTGAAGCGAAAGAGAGTTGCAACCGAAATTGAATTTACGGGGCGCAATACTATTAGGGAAAGAATTAAGAATAATTTAAGTGAATCAGAGTAAATGATAATTGATGATGCAATGGAAAATATAAAAATAGAGATTATTCTCCATCCCTGTTGCGCCTCGTTGCCATTGCACAACTCATTTTCCACCACTGCCAGAGAAAAATCAGCCACGTGCGATCGAGGAGAGTGGCGTGTGTGTGCGTGTATAGGGTAGTGTCCCTTATTTGTCCAAGGCATGGCAGACAAGACCGTTGTATTATTTGTGCCTACTGATAGGGGTGAGCAGGTAGAGTGAGTTTGACTTGATCTCATGAACGCAGCACAACAGTTACGACTGTGAATCTGGAAGGTTGCCACTGTGCCGGTTTCTGTTCAAAAATATAAATTCGGGGGACGATGACAGAGCGATTGAGAGGTTTCTAATATCCGAGTGCGGTAGCGGATGAAAAATGATCGCAAGAAGTAAAAAACTAAAAAATAGTCGAAAACAGACAAAACTATACTATCCTATGACTAGAAATTTCATATATATAAAAACAAATTGCAAGGGAAACAACGATGATACAGTTTGTAGACGTGTTTTGGATGTGAGTCGTGGATGTTAAGTAAAATGCAGAAAAGCAACGTATAGGCCGTGGAGATAAATTACCTAAGGGGAGTCATAGTAGTTACTAAGGAGGACAGAATGAGAATATTAGAAAAGATTTAGTGGTACGAACTAACTGCACGTTTTATACGAACTAACTGGACATTTTAGAGAGAAGACACTTGTCTTGGTAGGACCACTTAGAGCGTGAGAATGAGACAAGGCTAATGAGAAGAATTTTCGAAACGAAATTTGAGGGAATAAAAAAGGGGGACGCCTAGATAAACCTGAATTGGAGTGACCGCAAAAAAAAAACTTTGAACAACAGGATAAAATATGATGAAACAAAGACGCTGAAAAAGGATAAAAGTTAGGAAGTGATTTAAGCAATGTGATAGTGAAATTTCCCCTTCACCACTCTATGGTAGCAGAGTTTCAGACTATAGACGCGCGCGCGTCTGCTTATAATACTCACGTCATCATCATCATCATTTTCAAAGATTAAACCAAGGATGGTTTGTTTCGGTCTCACACAGGCAAAGATTAGAGCTGGTCACTCCAGCGCTTCCTCGGACGTCCCACACCTCTCCGTCTCTTCGGCTTATTGGTCCATAGTTGTTTGGGGATGCGGCAGTCATCATTCGGTAAAGACGTTCCCACCAAGTTAGCCGATACTGGGCAGTCGTGTCGAGTATAGGCCTACTAATATTATTCGTTTCCTGCCGTATATCTGTATTTCTTCTATGATTATGGAGAGTATACCCTGCCACGTGCAGGTTATACTCACGTGAGGCACAATTTACAAACAGCGTAAAACGTAAAATGATGGCACGAAGATTTAACGTGGAACATTTGATAAGAACATGAAGATTTTGTATTGTTGCAGATAATCATATAAGGGCAGATTGATTGGGGAACAAGTCGAGGCAGATAGAAAATTTCGTGAATGAGGAACACCACAGAAAGTATCAATAAAGGTGATGGAATTTTTATGTACAAAGCACAAAACAAAAAGTGTTTGTAATAATAGTCGCCGACTATAAAGATGGCATGTAGAAATGGACGAAGAGTTTTTACTAGAAATTACTGAAATATATGTACTGAACTGGAAGATATCTGTAAATCAGATTGAATCTTTCGGTTTGGTTTTGTTCCGCTCTAGGTGTCATAAGCCGACAATTTGTCCTATTTTGTAGTATTTATACATCACGTGAAAACAACTGAATGGCACCCTTACTTCGGACTGTGTGTGAACTGAAAACGAGACAAACCAAAGAATAAAGCGAAGCTAAACTGCTACCTGTCATGGTCCGGACGAGGCCTTTCAGTGACTCCATCATTATCAAGTTCTAAACCACAACGATAATGGGTGGGTAAACTAGGTCGTGGTTCAGGGCTTCTTAATGGTGGAGACACTGAAAGGCGTCGTCCGGAACGTGACAGGTAGCAGTTTAGTAAGTAAACACGACGAAGTTGGAATTACAGAGCCTGATATTTAAAATAACAAGATGATAAAGTGAAGAGGAAGGACAAGAACAAAAGCAAGGACAAGTTAAGAAGGAACAAGAAAAATTATAAGACGAAGGTCAGAAAAACGAGAGGAAACAAGTATCATATGACAAATTAGGAGACTAAGTAGGCCTACAAGAAGGACAAACATAAGAGTAATAGAAAGTACAAGGAAATGTGAAGTAGAAAACAAGGGAAACGACAGGTGGAAGGACAAAAAGAGGGAAAAAAGAACGAGACAAAAAAGGAGAAAATATAGAAAAAACATAATAGGAAGGACTAGAAGAAGGATAAGAAAAAGGCGTGAGGGAGGAAGAGAAGAAGGATAAGAAGAAAGACAAAAAGATAAGAAAAGAAGTATAGGGTAAGATTATAGACAAGCAGAAGTATAAGGTGAAAGACAGAAGGAAGACGAGAAGAAGAGAAAGTAAGATAGAAGAAAGGCAATGGGAAAGTAAAACCAAGAGTATGAGAATAGGAAAAAGAAGGACAATAGAAGGTGGATAGGAGGAAGGACTCGAGAACATGAATAATAATGGAAAAAGAAGAACAAGAAGTTGTCGAAATTGTGCATTAGAAGGCTATCAGAGATGGGGTCTTCGTGGTTTAAGGAAATAAGTCATTATTTAATGACGTTTCACTTATTTTTTGTTTGAATTTGAGGTGATTTATATGATAGTTTTGAGACTATTTTTTCATTTAATAAAGCGTCTAATACAAATTACTCTTTAAACGTTTGTTCCTTTAATATCGATTATAATAATCTTTTATGGGCACGATTTCTTACTTCTTACAGACACTTTTCGTTCACATTGAAGTGATGTCACGAGAACACGCAAACGGGGGTAATTTGTTAATGCCTAGTCAGGGTCTCCGCTATTGCAGCGGGTAACAAGCGCAACACGTCCGTCCTCTTTATATTTTAAATTAAACAAAAAAAAAAAAAAAAAAAAAAAAAACAGAAAAATAAAAATATGAAGGCAAGAGGCGAGGCGTGTCCGGGGTAAGTAGCGGTCGATTAATACAGAAACTCCTCTGGCGACAGCGCTTCCAACGTACGCTCAGGTCGGGCTAATTTATTAACATCATAGTCACAACAACAAAAAACTGTATCGGGAAAAACAACAGGTAGTGGTAGTAGAAACAGAATCGTGGTCATTATTCTTTTTGTCTCCACGAAGGCACTTATGATCTTTTCGACGGAGGGAAATGTACAACGAAAATTGTTGTTGTCTGACATGACACGTCAGTGTCGCAGGTTCAAGCCGTGTAAGCAGAATCTGTTGAAAACTGTTGCCAACCTTACCGATAAGTATTCCCTCTACGCGGTAATTACAATAGTTTGAATTCTGTCAATATTTCCGGTGTTCGGTATTTTGTATGCAGTGGTTGATTTCTAAAGTTACAGGTACCAGAACGCATCAATTCAAAAGTTGTACAGACACAAATGTACTTATATTTTATATTAGCGTATAAGTTTACATCAGGTTATTACAAAGGAGGTCTACATTTTTAAAGCCTTATAAAGTATGTAACATATGCTACTTATAAACTTGTATCTAAAGAGGTAATAAAGTTTACTGTTATGTCTGAAAGGCTTCATCGTCAGGTTAACCGCAAAACATGTTCACTCATGATGGCGTCATCCCGGAGCCTCAATCAAACTCTAAGTGATGGTTTCGGTGGGTCGGACATTTAAAAAAAGTTTCCATAGTTTCATCATTGTGTTGTCATATTGTTTGTTTCTTGACCTTTCCTTACTCTTTGTGTCCAATTGTGTATGACGGCCAGAAATCAGCCCTGTCACATTCACTCGAAGTTACTGCTATTGATTCAATAGCATATTTCAAAGTAGAAAGACTCTCCGCAAAAATTCTGGACTGCACATATTTTCGGAAGCTCCCAATCAGTTGCCTTTCATGTAGTTTTAATTTTGAAGCAAGTTTTTTTGTTTCATTTTCTCCATAAGTTATTGGGACATTTTTTGAACGATAGTAGTTAAGATAAAGATTAGTGCTGGTGTTTGATTTTGACAAATGTTTAGTTTTGTAGTGGGGCTGATGATGGGCACAATTTAAAAAGTAGTAGTATTTTTTTATAATGCTTAGTTTTTTTGAAACAGTCAAAGAATGCCTTCAACAATGTATAAAGAATTTTTAGTACTTACAAGTACACCTCTAGGTATTCCAGTTGGTGATTTTTCAGTTTTTCATCCGAGATGCATTTCGGAACAGTCGTGTTCCATCTTCAATAGGAATCATTTAGTATAGTTACAGACAAAACATAACGTCCTCAGTTCCTGGAAGCGATCGAGCGACCGAGCTGTCACTCACACCTCACTCCCTTCAGGCGGAGGACGTCATGATTTGTCTGCAACTGCAAACTTACATAACATTTATAAAAAATGTTCACTCAGGTGAGCGTCGTCTACACAGGTACATAAAACTCAACACTTAAAAATTTTAAAAATAACGTTAACATTACAATGAAAACCGAATTCGAACGGACGATTTAAAAGTCGTAGCTGGCCACCACTTGTTGACCGCACGTGATTCGGCTTCCATATGACGTGCGGGCAACAAGTGGTGGCCAGCTACGACTTTTAAATCGTCCGTTCGAATTCGGTTTTCGTTGTAATGTTAACGTTATTTTAAAAATTTTTAAGTGTTGTGTTTTTTATGTACCTGTGTCGACGACGCTCACCTGAGTGAACATTTTTTATAAATGTTTTGTAAGTTTACCAAATGATTCCGATTGAAGATAGAACACAACTGTTCCGAAATGCATCTCGTAATGATTAGGTTTTTCTTTTCGTACATTTTTTCGATAATTTATTTTTGGATCCAAGAGGTTCCGGGAACGCCGTTCCAGCGCGTTCCCCCTGAAATGAAGCCCTGGTTGTATGGTCGTTCCACCGCGTTCCCCCTGAAATGAAGCCCTGGTTGTATGGTGGTTTCAAGTACGTAACGTTCCTTCAGCAGTACTCGTCTCAGAGGCGTGCCTCGCAACACTATTGACCGCCTGCAGCCATTCCTTCTCGCTGTTCTAATGTCTTCCAAAACATCGTCAATTCATCTCTCTCATTCTTTACAAACGCCCACTCCTCGAGACTCGTTGTGCTTTGATAAATCTCATTATGATCTTCTTCATCTTCAGGCTTTGGACCTTACTTTACTCCTTGGCCGACTGTCGTTTCATTGGCCTCCCAATATTTCTTCTTCTTCTTCTTCTTCTTCTTCTTCTTCTTCTTCTTCTTCTTCTTCTTCTTCTTCTTCTTCTTCTTCTTCTTCTTCTTCTTCTTCTTCTTCTTCTTCTTCTTCTTCTTCTTCTTCTTCTTCTTCTTCTTCTTCTTCTTCTTCTTCTTCTTCTTCTTTATATCGGCTTATAAAGTCTTCTTATACCCAATCACCACCCACCTCATTCTTTCAGCTATACCACTATGGCTCACTCTTCCAGGGCCGTCCCTGCTCTGGCTTCCATTGCAAAATCGGTTTCGCTAGTATTTCTTCTAGTATTCTGCGAACATGGCCACAGAATACAAGGCAAACAAGGTGTGGTGGGATTAAGAATAGAAGGGAGAATTTTTATTTAACATGATTGCTTTTTGTTAAGTATAAACTTTTTTTCTATTGTAGTGTATTCATTGTTCATAGCCTAAAGGTACCGTACATATGATTTGCAATAAAGTTTTAATTACTCACATTCTTAAACACGATCGATTTCGGTCACAGACCATCGTCAGGTCATATAGGCTACATTGTGCACTTACGGTCACAATATCGTAAAACAGCCACTATTTACAAAAACGAATTCGTAGACATTGATTAATGAACGTGAAACGTACGTTGGTGTCCAAAGTTGCTCGAGAAACGATATTGTGATCGCAAGTGCACTGTATATGACCTGACGATGGTCTATGACCGAAATCGATCGTGTTTAAGAATGTGAGTAATTAAAACTTTATTGCAAATCATATGTACGGTACCTTTGTGCTATGAACAATAAATACCCTACAATAGAAGATTGGGATTATAGGTACCATTAGTAAACAATAAGTGTGTGCATATTATAAATAGGCCTACATCACATTATCATTAGTTATAAACTTTTGTAAAGTTTAAAATTCAATCATCCGCTATTTTGAAAATTTTTACGATAATGTGTTGGTTAGCTTTGTATTTATAAGAAATGGTTAACTTGCTGTTTATACCAAACTTCAGATCCACACATAATTTCTTTCGACAGTAATTCATTTTTCAAACAAACAGACGTGAGGACAGAATAAGAAGAATTTTTAGGCACTACGAATACGAGGGTTATCGACACTTTTCCTTCGACAATTTAATGAGTTGATTCATTTCCCGAAGTTGTGTAGACTTTTGGAAACAGCCTGTATGGGCCTTTCATTTATTTTATAATTAGCTGTGCTCAGAAAAATTAGAAATGAAGTCATTAAGGACACAATGAATGTGAAAAATTCAATTGGTGATTTTATCAAAACAAAAAAATTACGAAAAAATTACAAAACACAAAAATAATAGCACACGAAAGATTGCCAAGGAGAGTTATGGAATGAACCCCACCAGGAAGAAGGAAAAGAGGAAGCCTATCACCTGGATAGAAGAAGTTCAGACTATATTGAGGGAACGAGAAATTGAAGAAGGTCTTTGGATTGACAAGCAGCAGTGGAAAATGAGAATTCAATCACTTGGTTCCGGAAAATGTGTAAACATTGTACAGCCGGAATAATAATAGTAAAAGTTGTGCCCAGTGTTTAATGACAAAATATTGGCGAAAGAATATAATAGTATATTGAAAACAAATAAGTGAAATTTACAAACATTTAAATAACGTTTAATATTACTATAATATTATATTAAACATCCTAAAACACCACCCTTCCTATTGAACTGTGATTTAAATTAGAAACCAATTACTTGAGGAAGAACTTCATCGGTGTTCTAGCAAATAAAAAAAAAATAATAATAATAAAAATTGGAGCCAAAACTGAGACACACACACCCACTTATTTTTTTTCTCCTAAGGAAGTAGATGCGATGCGGTTTCGTTTCTCAGGCTCCCGGCGTGCAGTAAACCACAAGGGCGTTTAGTCGGTAAAGGTGACCGGTCATGGGAACCGAACGCGTGGCTCACATTTCTCGGTCTGTTACCGCGGTCAGCCGCAGTTCCGAATGACAGATCGCGGGAAGCAATCTTCTGAATGATCGTCTTCTGTAGTGACCGCAACATGGATTCCTCACGGTTCTTCATCTTAATGACGGTTCGCTAAATTCACAGTAGCGTGTTTGTAGCAATAATAATCACGATAATAGCTATTCTTTCGAGTATATCAACTATTGTGCACCCTTTCTTACCTCTTTCCACGTGGTAAATTCTTGGCTTCACGTGTCCACGAAAATCAGGTAACTAAACTTTAAAGGAAATTCAAAGTTTTATTCGTTGATAAAAACAATAACTTCATCTGTTTACTGAGCCATCAGCATACATGTTTACAGCATGAATCCACAACTATATAATTTATATAACAATGATAATAATAATAATAATAATAATAGCAAATACAACAGACAGAAAATGACTTGTAGAGGGAGTATTCATCTTGAGGAATTTAACAGAGGAATATGGCGTGGTGCTATCTCCACAGAAAACAAAAGTAATGCTTTTAGAGGGAAGTATTCAGTAAAGACAAAGATAGAGGTAAATGGAAACACTTGGAGCAGGTATCCAGTTTGAATTTTCTTAGGTGCGAAATATCTCCCGCAGTTTATTGTGATATGGAAAATAAACTTAATAAATTTAACCATGTGAAACAATCTATAGAACATTAAAATACAAAACTGGGAAAGACACTAAGCTTAAGTTTTATAAGACTATGCCTGTACTGGTGGCGCTGTATGGGAGTGAGACATGGGTACTTTCAGAGAGAGACAGAGGGAAGGTTACGTCAGCAGAAATGAAATTTCTCAGGTTGGTCAAAGGGTGCACGTTACGAGACAGAATAAGTAGTGCGCAGATAAGGCGAGAGTTACAAATTTTTAAATTACAGGATATAATTACGGAATACAAGGCCAGCTGGTGTAAGCATTTGGGAAGAATGCAGCAAGATCGCCTTCCCAAATTTGGTTTGAATTATAAACCCACAGGGTATTGTAGTTGGGGCGTCAGAGGACGAGATGGTTTCCGGAACAGACAGTGCAGCCTAATCCGCGAAGTGGAGATGATGATGATGATAATAATGGCACTTATACCGCCTAAACAGTCTATAAGTTAAGTAGGTTAAGCTGCCTTATATGAGCCGTTCGGTATCCAAAGAAGGTAGTGTGGTCAGTACTACGCCTCAGCCGGCGATTATTATCTCAGAGTGTTATGCCAGTTACTCATTTCCTCATTTGAGTCGACGTGGGAGCTGAAAAACGCACCTTGATTTTTATGGTTCGCCCAGGAATGGAACCCGCCACCTCTAGACTAGTATCTAGGCGCCATATTCATTGGTCTACTAAGATCCAACATATTTTGTATTTCGACAGAAAATACTTATGTGACAAGAACAAATCAACATTCCTCTGTCTTATCGAATATGTCAACATTCAGAAGCAATTTATTACCTTTATTTTATATGAGTTAGTACCTAATAATTCTTTGTCACCTCTGGTTGTGATTCATAAATTGAGATAATGAATCCAACTTCTTCGTGCTTATTTGCTAAACTGCCAAGTGTCATGTTCATGTCATGTTCGTTCATGTCATGTTCTGAACATGACACTTAGCAGTTTAGCAAATAAGCGCGACGAAGTTTGTGAGATAATAAAATATCCGTGTAAACACACACACACACACACACACACACACACACACACACACACACACACACACACACACACACACACACACACACACACACACACACACACACACACACACACACACACACACACACACACACACACACACACACACACACACACATGTTGTTAAACTTTTAATATAACATCTAAAAATTATGGTGCTCTAATATGTAGTGTACGACACAACATAACCTAACAGTGTGAATAAAATATACTTCTTTGGGAAGCCACGGTTGGGGTTCCTGGCTTTCCCCTATAGTAAATTAATCATAAGTCTGGCGACCCGTTTGGTTAACGGTTTAATAAACTTACAATTTTTAATTTATTATATAAAATAAATATTTATTTATTTATTATCTGGTGAAATAAAATATATAAAAATTAATTTGGGTTCTAATTTAATTAATGAAAAGAATCATCATCATCTTCTAAGATTAAACCAAGGATGGTTTGTTCCGGTCTCGAATAGGCAAAGATTAGAGCTGGTCACTCCAGCGCTTCCTCGGACGTCCCACACCTCTCCGTCCCCTCGGCTTATAGTACCATAGTTGTTTGGGGATGCGGCAGTCATCCATTCGGCAAAGATGTTCCCACCAATTCAGCCGATACTGGGCGATCCTGTCGAGTATACTCATAATATTCAGTTCCTTCCGTATATATGTGTTTCTTCTATGATCATGGAGAGTATACCCTGTCACGTGCCTGAGAAATCTCATTTCAGCCGCTTGGATGCGACTGGCCTGGCCTTTCGTTAAAGTACAATTCTCAGACCCATAAAGAAGTGTGGGTAGAGCCATCACTTTGTAGAAAAGAATAATAAAACGAATTTTAATTTAGTTCACTTTAATTTAATTTGATTAAACAAATTATGTTTTTCTAAATAATTTTAGTTATCTATATGGTGAACATTAATTTAATTACGTATATTTTAATGACGTCTCAATTTTAAGGTTTGGCGATATCATATGTTCCAACCGGCATTCTGAATCTCTTGTCTTCCCATTAGTCGCGGTGGTCTGTGCTCATCCAACGACTCCAGTCTACTGTCTTTGATTGTGTACAGTACAGAGACCAATGGTGTAACTACGGAGGTCAGGGGGATTAACCCCCCCCCAAAAGCTATTAAAAATTTCAGTGAAGTTCCATAATCACTTAACTCAGGGCTACTCCTAGGCCTGTGACGCGTGTTAAAATGAGGCTTATAAGGGGAATGATCTTGGATATCTGATGTGTCCTGAACAAAAATTGAGAGTCTTACCTTCAAGCTACTCTCATCCCCCCCCCCAACCAAAGAAGCTTCTAATTACGTCACCGAGAGATACTGTATGCGATTTAGGTTTTATTACATCACTTGCAATTCTGTCGTCTCCTTCTGGGTAAACCCTACTACATATCTCAAAGCTTTCTTTTCTACAGCTTTTATATATGGCATATACTTTTTATTTTTTTAAAGTAGTGCCCGTGTTTTGAATCCACTTAGAAGAATTAGACTAACCATAACTGTGCAGGAGAGCATCTGATTTTCATTTGTTTATCTTGCTTCCAAAATATTACTATAAGATAAATGTTTATCAGTTTCATGTGTACTGCTTGCACTTTACGAATGAACGAATAGAACGAACGCCAGATAGCAGGTTGTCTAAGGAAGTTTGGCAATTGAAGTCTATTGGATAGCAAAGTATAGGAAGACCTAGAAGTGTTGGTGAAGCGGATATATTCCTTTGGGACCAGAATAGGTGATTCGCCTAGTCCCTGATAGAAGAAGAAAAATAAGAAGAAAAGTAATTGTTTTTCTGGGTAAATCCATAATCCGATCGAAGATACACCTGGAAGGCACCACCCTGAATCAAGTTACAAATTTTTAATGCCTTGCATGTGACATAACATTTGGACATGATCGGAACAAACTTGACAGGTGTATGTGATACAATGAAAAGAACTTTTGGCAGATTGTGTAGAAGGGAAACTTGTACAAAATGATGGCAGTGACTACCTCTCACTTATAGTAGTTTTATCAGTTTTCTTTTTATCAGTTTCGGATTAAAACGTCGGTAAGAGTTTGTTAATAATTTACACTGTGAAAACTGAAAGTAGACACAAGCGAAGGAAGACACAGCAAACATTATAAACGAGGCCGTTTTGGAATGCGATCGTATGTGTTAAAACATTTCCTGCAGGGTTGTATTTGCATAGATTAGCCAACGTTACGTTTTGCGAAGGTAGGCCTATCATTATTAGAAATGTTAACAGTTGTATAAATTGGCTCACCAACAAGGTACATTTACATTGCAAGGTGACAAGAAACTGTACTTACTGTTGATAAAACACAAGAATGTTGTTTGTAAAATACGTACTTTATGAACTTCAATGCAAATAACGTAACACACAGTGTGTGTATCACCTAATCGGGTAAGAATGATACGTGTGGGGCCAGAAAGAGTTTCTGGTGTGAGCAATTAGGATGCGATAAAAATAAACTCAAGAAGGATATTGTTACGAGAAGCCTACCGAACAACCCAGGACATTCTCCACTCCCCCCGTTCAGTGTGGCAGCTGTTGCGTCATTCAAGTAGGTGGTACTAGTGTATTCCAAGCACAGTTGAGATACGCATTAAGCCGCCGGAGTGCAGTAAGGAGAGAAAGCTGTACTGGACCTCTGCGCGACCTATATAAAGCCATAGCAGTCGGATTGTCAATTCAGTTACGTGAGCGATTTTCGCTAATGGGAATCGAGTGTTTGTCGAAGTGAAGTAGTATTGTGTTAATAATTGTGTGAAACTCTATTAATAGACATTGTCATTGGGTGTGGACAAATCTAACTGGAAATATTGTACGAGTTAATTATAAACTGTTTAATTGTGATAATTAAAGCTGGTGATTAATGACGTAATTGGTGTCTTGTATTTTATTTTCCACTGTACGTTACGACGATCAGTAGACCGTCGTAACAATATTTTACAATCTTCTCTATACGTGGCACATCTGCCCACAGTCATTGTTGTTAAGAAACAGCGTAGTACTGAAACTACTACAGTTCTCAATTCACGCTCAATAGCACGTAGCGGAGTCTAACACACACGCACAAACACACACAACATTTAACAAAAGAATAAACGATAGCAGCACGAATATTGTTCTATTTGCTTATACAATATACGTACACATAAACAAGAGTGCGTTTCATTTTAAATATAAATGAACGATATACACGTACAGTATCTGCCGTTTACACGAATCACTGCGAGCGCGCGCGTACATACAAACACATACATGCATTCGCGTCCTATCAAAATAAATATTGTTCTGTTGTATGCATTTAACGTGAAGTAAGTGATTGAAATAAATGTTTTTATTTACATGTACAGCTGCCGCCACTAGACTGTGCGCGCGGCCACAATCGTACTACTCACTCTGAAAACATAATCGTGGCGAGTCACTCCAGCGTTCGCTACCATTTCATGCAATGAGTTATCAAATGTTTGTAGAAAAGGCGCCCCTCTCCACCTCCCGTCCGTTGCAGGCGCCTAAGCCCCGCGCGCACAGGCTAGTGGCGGGAGCTGTATATTAGGGTGTTGGTGAGAGCGTAGTTGAAGGTACACGTGAGAGAAGTAGTGGGTACATTACAGAGAGAGAGAGAGTGAGAGAGAGAGGTGTAGGTAGGTCCGTACGTTTGTGGATTATAAACTTCAAAAGTCCGTGTGCGTGTACGGGTGATCCGAACAATGATCTATATTCAGACGTATCGGCTCAGTATATAAGGAACTAGTTCTTCCGTTTCCAAAATGATGAGTGTTAAGGCAACATTTGGCAGGTAGGAGAAGAGGCTGTACAACTGTTCCCGAAGACTTATCGAGGGTCACGTTTCTTACAGACCTGTTGTTCGCTCAAGGAACACTTTGGAGCCCCACGTATCACCTTTTGCCAACCTAATCTAATCTACCAAGCGTCGTTGTGTTTTTTGTGGCGGTCATCTTGTTCGTGTTGATTTATATATATGTATACCACTGTACCATACCTCATTGTTCGGTTCGAGAAACGTTAGAATCATTATAACTTAAATTATTTTCAGATACATGTTCATAGATCCTGTATTCAAAGCAGTCAGACCACCTAATATACAGTTTATTCTTCTAATACAAGGGTCTGAGAAATGGGTTTCGGTAATAGGTTTTTACCGATGTTTTTTAAAAATAAAATACACTTGGATTTTTTAAAAATCGACGTTGGATTGAAAATTGATTGGATTTTTTTTGTCCATGACGTGTCCGTTGATTAAGTAATTATAAGTATAATGCTACAGACTCGGAACACTAAGCTTTTTATTGGTAAAAATGTAAAATTTTTACCTTATAGCCTGAACCAGTTTTCGCTTATTACAAGCTTTGTCAGAGGCTGCCACTAGGAGCGCTGTCCGTCTTGTTCTTGGCGACGGCGCCGTCGTTTGGAAGACGGATGTTGTGTGTGTGTGTGTGTGTGTGTGTGTGTGCGCGCGCGCGTGTGTGTATGTGTGTGCGGTGTGATATGTTCGAATAGTACGTGTGATTTCAATTGTGTCTGTTCGTTTAGGATGTCGTTTTTACGTGTTATTGTGTGTTTGTATATTTCTAGTTGTTCAAGAGTGTCTAGTATTCGGCCTTTTGTGTGTACGTGTAGAATATCCATGTTGCTATTTATGTTTGTGTATGTGTGGTTTGCTTCAATGAGGTGGTTTCTAAAGGTGGATTCGGTGGTGGAGTGTATGTTCAATTGTTCGTGTATTCAATGGGTATGTTTGTGTGTGCAATGTATCTCTGTTTGAAGGAAAGTCCTGTCTGGCCTATGTAGAATTTGTTACAGTCCGAACAGTTTAGTTTGTAAACACCAAGAAAATCAAATTTGTTTTGTTCTTTGTGTTTATTTTTTATATAAAAACTGGTCCAGGCTATAAGGTAAAAATTTTACATTTTTACCACTAAAAAACATAATGTTCCTAGTCAGTAGTATTATACTTGTAATTAATAAAACACGCATAGAACGACTGGCAATTTAACATACTTTGTTGTAGATGATAAATAATACCGAAAAATATTTGCCCTTTTATCGACTTTTTCAGTATCATCTTAGGTATCAATGTGGCTTAATCTCGCGAATTAGGTTTTGAATCGCGCCTGTAAACTCACCTTTGCGTGTTGGTGGAGTATTGGCGTATACCTTACTTTTTACGCGACCCAAAGAAAATCATCTTGAATGGCAAAATTGACATCACAGTTTCGGGAACAAATTCTGCCTCTCTGCCTTTCTTTGCATTCAGGTTAGCGTTTCGTTAGATCTACGATATGTTAGACCGTTTTGATGGAAGGAACTACTGTTGGATCAGCCACTTTTGTACGATATGTTAGACCGTTTTGATGGAATGAACTACTGTATGTATCAGCCACTTTTGTACGATAGGCCTATGTTAGACCGTTTTGATGGAAGGAACTACTGTTGGATCAGCCACTTTTGTACGATATGTTAGACCGTTTTGATGGAAGGAACTACTGTATGTATCAGCCACTTTTGTACGATATGTTAGACCGTTTTGATGGAAGGAACTACTGTTGGATCAGCCACTTTTGGCCACACAAAAATCACTCAACATTGTGCAGTAGCGTTTGGTGTTCACGGTATACTAAACGACACAATTGACTTTTTAATCTTAACAAAACTTTCTCCAACCACGGCAATGTTTACGGGTGAACGAGGTGAACCAACACGCAAAGAAGTCTGAAAGTTCTGTATTACAAGTTTTTTCAAATTTACGTAGGCGCTACTGTACTTCGAATTGATTGGTCTATTGAGTGAGTGTGCGGATCGAAAAAATCCACGAAATCTGTAAAACGTATTTCACACTTACCACTAGTAATCGGTAGTCTACAGAGTACTGATTTTTGAAATACGTTTAAAGGACACAAGTTGTTCTGTTGCATATCACTCCTTAACTAAAATTGTATTGTCCAACAGATTTCAGCCGTAAAACACAAAGACATGAAACAATCACAAAAACAGTATTTACAATACATAAAACACCATCCAGTGAAAACTATAATTCTGCAGTACACTAAAATTTGTTTACCGTTCTGTCAACTGCTCGACGATTTTATATGAAATGTCACATGATAAGCATCGGGTTATTTTCTCTAGCATTATCTTGTAATTAGCAGAAGACCCGGATCTGCAAATCCATAGAATCGGAAAGTGTAGCGAATTCAAATAATTGGGAAGCATTATTTAAGAAGATGGAACAAAAAAAATGACATCAAAAATAGGATACAACAGGGGAAAAAGACTATTCGTTTGCTAAACTCGTTATTTTGGTCTAACAAAATGAAACTTCAAACTAAACTGACAATCTACACAACTACTGTGGATCCCATTTTAACTTATGGCTGCAAATGCTGGCAACTTTCAAATAAAGAGAAAAATATGATAGAAACTGTGGAAATGGACTTCTTAAGAAGAGCGTGTAATATTTCTAGAATGCAACATGTTAGAAACGAAGATATAAGAAGGAAAACAGGGCGCATATTTACAACAGCAGAAAGAATAGAATCCAGACAGTTGCTATGGTATGGTCACGTAATGAGGCTGGAGGAGAAGCGATAGCCAAAGAAAGCATTGACACCACAAAAACAGGAGAAGAAAAGGAAGACTGACAACACAATGGAGAACAGGAATTAGGAAAAGCATGAGAGATCGAGCTATTGAAGATGATGACTGGAAGGATAGGGAGAAATGGCGATCGAAATGCGGGATGCGATATAGACTGAAGAACCCCCGCTAATAATAATAATAAATTATCTTGTAATTATTTATATTGTAGAATGTTTGCCTTTGAAAACCGTCTTATTTTCGTTTCGTTAACAGGAATATTCACGTTATTACAGCGAAGGTTCAGTCTGTAATCAGGTTTTTATATAATTATATGTCTTTCACATAGGTACTGAAAATATTAGCTTCACATACGTGTTACTAAAGTGAGGCAAAAATAGAGAAGAGAGTAAGGCGGAGGCATTATCTTTTGCCATATCTATTTCATATGGTTATTGAAAAGTATGAAGAGGCCACCAAAGAAAAGACAAAAGGGGTAAAGTTAGTGGAATTAGGGTAGACTAAATTAGTTTTCACGTGTTATTATAGAAGTAAGTAGTTAGGAAAAAGAAGTTACAAGGGTATGTGGGAGAACAAGTTAGGGCTTCACTGTAGAGAAGTCCCTTAGTCTCTCCATTCCATCTCCACGCTTTCACAAGGTGAGAGCCCTCTTCCTCGATTTCCTGAGAGCTCTTCCACGCTTTCACGAAGTGGCCCTAATCACACTGAATAACCTACTCCAAAGTTGTGATGATCCTTTGGCGGAGTGGGTCAGCAAACAAAAAGAGGTTGCGACCTTCTAGAGCAGCCTGGAGGTAACCTAGATCCAGAAGGATGCTGTGCACTGGGAGCAGGATGCGCAACTAGTGTGGAGGTGGAAGAGCATTAAGTAGGCCAACAGCTGAGTTACATAGCCTTCTGCAAACGGATAGAGAGTGCTCGTTAGTCGAGGTAAAGGCGATTTCTAGTCGAAGAACAACTCGTAATTAATGTTGCTGGCCCTCTAGGTTCGTGACTGGTGGAACCGGCTACCAACCTACCCACCGGTAAAACCTAACAGTGTTCATAGTACCAACCATAAACTTCGGAATCGGACGGATGGCTTGATAAAGACCAGTGCAGAGACGAGGCTTCTTGCAAGCCCTAGGAAAAGATGGCCGGAATCGCTGGAATAAACAGGTTATTAACAAAGAAAAGAAGAAGAAAATGACGACGACGACGACGACGATGATGATGATGATGATGATGATGATGATGATGATGATGATGATGATGATGATGATGATGATGATGATGGAGAAGAAGAACAACAACAAGAAGAAGAAGAAGAAGAAGAAGAAGAAGAAGAAGAAGAAGAAGAAGAAGAAGAAGAAGAAGAAGAAGAAGAAGAAGAAGAAGAAGAAGAAGATGATGATGATGATGATGATGATGATGACGAAGGAGAAGGAGAAGGAGAAGATGATAATGGAGAAGGAGAAGAAGAAGAAGATTACGATGATGGTGATGAAGTGTTAAATGTGGTGATTTTTATCCGATACTCTAAAACAGTGGTAACTAAATATAGCCTACATGTCAAAAGACTAGACTAATGATTGTAAGTAAGAGTCGTTAGGAGAAAAGATCAATAGTGATACTGCTGGACAATCAGTAAAGAGAACAAAGTAAAGCAATGTCCTGACTAGCGTCATGATCACAGATGACAATACGTATATAACAGAAGCGAAAAGGAGAGCAGCGGTTGTTATGGAAACTCTTCATATTGAGCAGAAATCTGGTCATAAGTAATAATACTGACTCTTGAAATTGACTGCTTTTGATTAAAAAGACTTACTTCACTGAAGTAAAAGCTGGTCCTTGGGGAAGAAGGAGAATCCCAAGGAAGCAGGAGGCAGGCGAGATGTAGTTGGTCAGAAAGAAAAGAAATGGAGAATATTTTGAAGAGAAATTTAATTAAAATTCATAAAGGTTATGAGGAAAAGGCAGATGCAATTTCTACGCTCTGTGGATTTATTCTGAACTAGTGCTGGGAACAAAAACGCACAACTGTTTGAAAAAACAGTTTTCTGGAAAAAAAACGAACGAACTGTTCTTTTCCACGGAGACAAACTGTTCTCCGTTTTAAAAACGAACGTGGCGTTGACAATAGTATTGACAACGCAACTGTTCTAGTACAGTTCTCTGTTAGCAGTAAACCGTTCGTTTTCAGTGGAACTTTCGTTGAGCTGTTTGGCGTAAACTGTACGTTTTCACTGCAACGTTTGTTGAGCTGTTACGAGTAAACTGTTAGGTTTCATTGCAACGTTTGTTGAACTGTTACGAGTACACTGTTCGTTTTTACTGCAACGTTCGTTGACTTGCGTTCGATTATGTTGTACTGTCCTCGTTCTGTTTAGAGCATAATTATGCTATATTCAGTTTTATTTCAGTTACTATAAAAATATTATCCAGATATTCCCCAAAAGTTTTGATGAAACAATTTAAAACAAAAAATGCCTTTTAATATATTGGTAAATAAGAGAAATATTGACTTAATGGCATTGTTTAAGTTACATAACCATACATTTAAGAAAAATACTAAAATGAACAGTTATTTGAAATGCTCGAAACAAAACGTTTTAACAATATAATGGTAAAATCAGTAAATGTAAATAGCAACAGTTCATTAATTCAACCTGCTTTATTTCTAACTGTTTTTAAAAACAATTTTTTTTTTTTAAACGAACAGTTCGTTTTCAAAAAACAACAAAAACGCCCACCACTATTCTGAACATATTTTAAAGGAAACTGTTAACGAAGACGGAGAAATCGGCCAAGGAGGTATATTTTGCTAACGTGCAGTTTATGATGGGGATGATGAGTGCTGAAAGGTGTGATACATTCAAAAGCATGACGGAGAACAGAGATTCTTGGTACCAAAGACAAACATTGTGACGATTTAAATTGTAACCATTATAAAAAAAAGAAAGAAAGAAAAAAAAAATTAAGGTTGCGAGCCATTAACCATTTAAATCTCACAATAATAAAAAAAAAAAACATGTAGGTACTAAGTGTGAAAGGAATAAGTAATTAATAAGGGCAAAGAAACTGTAATAAAAAGGCATATTGTAAATAATTATTATTGTCGTATTTAACCCTTGCTTGCTATCAGGCGCCTACCTGTTGATTCCGGACTCGACATGTTTTCCGAGTCTTCTGTAATTAAGAATAAAATAAAAAAAACTAATGTTAATAATTAAAGAATCTGAAGACACAGCTAGTCACAAAAACAACTCATTTAAATTATGTATTTTGATCTAGGGATAGTTAGTATAAATAAAAATGTTTATTTAGAGAGAGACAGGGACTATATTCTCGCGGAATAAACACCCCACTACCCCGTGCAGTACCAGTGGAAGCGGGCGAAAAATCTCTCTCTCGCTAGGAAGTCTCCAAGCAGTGCACACGCACGAGCAAAAGCTCTGTTGGAATGTTGTGTGATTTGTTGTTAGTTTGGCTTATTTCAAATGTAGTTTATTTTCTGCTACACTAAAGAGTGTAACATGTAACATTAATTAAAAATCAGAAACGTGGTAACAAGAAGAAATATGTGACAACAAAAGTACGAGTATTAATAACGATGACTGCTAACTTCACCAACTGACGACACTTTAAACATCCTACCTGGAGATGTGAGCTACCAGAATTTACAACTCTAGTAGACCCGACAGAAGATGCAGTTCGAGACATCAGAGAATCGACGCCTACCATCGTAGAAGGTTCGACCTAGACTGCAGACGTTTAAGCCTTTAATGACTAAGACCAGGCCTAGATGAGGACGACGCTTTTAAGGATTCCCAAGACGGACACTCCCGGAGGAAACTTCTACATACCAAATTAAAGGTGACTCGATAGCACGTCTATCGAGGAATAAATAATAATTATAATTGTAACACAATACACTTTAAAAGAGAGACTTTTCAGAGACGATTAAACTTGTAAAGATTAAAAAGAATTAACTCTAAGAATTTAATGTAACTATTCAGACATAATACATTGTAAAAGTTAAATCTTAATGTATCGTAGTATAATTAATACCATTCTTCAAATGGAATAATAATGAAGCATAAAACTAAAGGTCTTGCAAGCTAATATCATGAAGTGAATATAATTAAAGGTTTGATGACTAAATACCTAAGGTTACCCGGATCCGTGGTATAGCTAAATAAAATCTGTTGTGATCCCAAAGTTTAAATAAAGAATTCAAATAACTTTAATAATCCAATTAGTAATGTCATGGGATCTATCTTTTGAGTAAATGTTATTTTTTTTCAAATGTTTAATAAAGAGAAGTCTTCTTGTTACACACATATACTGAGTACATAAATCAACAGTTTTCCCATTCCCAGATTCCTTTTATATTTACTCTGTTTTGTTCTGATTAAATTTCAGCTCGTCGAATAAGGCAGCCTGAATAATTGGCAGAACCAATTATTTCGGGTTCCCTAAGTTATAACACTAGAGAAGATGTTATAACATAAGTCTTTATATAGAAAAGCAAAGATGTGGGTGTTGTTGTTCAGAAAAATGTGTGTGTGTGTGTGTGTGTGTGTGTGTGTGTGTGTGTGTGTGTGTGTGTGTGTGTGTTATGGTGGGAGAGAAGTCTATACATCTACACATTCGCGGGTCGCAAGCTTTTTGTGTTTGTTTTCATAACGCCAACCGAATGACGGGCCAAAATATAATCAAGTTCATTATTGTACCAAACAATAATTCGGACTGATTCGGACTCCATACACAGTGCTGGTCCGTTCCGTGCGGCACATCAAAGGCTACGTCCGTTCGTTCCATGTTCGTTAGTCTTGGATCGTGGGTACTTATTTGAACTTGTTATTCATGTCTCACAGACGAACGTGAACGAAAAAATAAGACGGGCGGGCACGCGCACGTACACGCACACACGCGCATAACACATTCTTCGGAACAACAGTCAGCAACCTTCGCTTACGAGTATATGAGCTATTTAATACAGATGTGATATATTTATTAGTAAGGACTCTATAAAGCGTCACCTTCGGTGCCGTAGGAATGACGATTTGAAGGAAACGACATTTTCATCATCTTCTTCTTCACAACAGGGCATTGGCAAGGTGCTGCCTGTTTCGCCTTCAAAAATCCTCCAGCCGTCTCTTCCTGGGACTACCCACACACACCGGTGTCCTATAGGTTTGTGTTTCCAGATTTCTTTGGCTAGTCTGGAATCTGACATTCTTTCTAAGTGTTATTTCCACCGTTGCTTATAATGTTTTAATTTTTCATCCAAGTTAAAAACGTGTAACTCTTCTCTTATGGCCTCATTCCTTACACGGTCATGTTTAGAACACCGTAATTACCGGGAGTCGTGGCGTGTAAGGGGAGCAACCCCTCCACCCGACTTGCCCATCTATAGGCTGCTACTCTGTAATGGGGAATCAACGTAATTTACTAGCTACTTTCAAAAATGACATTTTCCTGGCAAAATTCACATTCTCCCTCTGTGGTTTCTTCAATAATTGCGCCTTTATTTTCAATGTGGTAGACCGCTACTCTTTTACTGAACGTGGACATGGTATGGAATCATGGACGGCATCGAAATAGAGTAATACTAAATTACCAGGGGTGTATTTACGGAGGGCCAACGGGACCAGACCTCTCCCCCCCCCCCCAGAGGGTCGAAAAATTTGACGAATTTTGTTAATGTCTTAATTTTTAGGAGGTTTTATAATTTTTATGCCTAAAGAGTGTACACTAATATAGCAGTAACTCTTTTTTAAATATACAAACAGGTTTATTACACAGCATTAGTGTATAAGTTTGAAATATGAAATATAGGAAAAGCAATTCGGCCAATAACTATTTTGTAAACAATGTTTCTATAACGCGTGTAGGTCTATATATGGTGTTATTGCCGTTTACGTTAATGGGGCTGATTTCAACCACTTTAAAGATAGTAATGTTGATAAGTTTTAACTTTTTTCTTTTGTATGAAGGCGATCCGACCACGGATCCCCCCTCCCAAGGTCAAATTCTAGGTACGCCACTGGTAATTAAAAATCCACTTGTTAGTAGCGAAAAATTATTTTCTTACCTCAGCCAGTTGTTTCGGCCACCGAGACTAGTTTCAAAGGATTACAAGAAATACAAAACCCTGTTTTCAGAGAACATGTATTTGGACTGACATAACGTGAATACGACATACAGAATTCGAACAATATACAGTAAGTCATCGCTTAACGTTGGGGTGACGTCATTGAAAATTACGGATTAAATGAAACTCCTCAAAACGGAGACAATTATTCCTATAAGAATCGATAGCAAGGATAGAGGTTAGGTTCTACAATGCAATAAATTTGTGATGAAATATACGAATTTTACACGTAGAGTATTTAATATATTGTTACGACTTTACAGGACAGTCTACGTATTTATCAAATGTTCCAGTGGAATCCGGCTGTAATGTGTGTGTGCGTACATAATGCTCCTACTTTGCGGTGAAAGACAATTACGCGTCAACTATCGGGTCTATACCGGAGCATACCAGTCCGCGCGTGCTTTGTTCAAGGCCGCAATGAATTACGTTCTAGTGTTTTCTAGTAGACGCCTATTAGCGAATATTCTGGAACCCCAGCGGGGTATAAATACAAGTAGGGCCTACTCAGCGACGTTCAGTTTAGTCTGAGTTGTGATTTATTGGAATGCGGTTCGTAGTATTATAGTTCAGTTATTGTCGGGCGATTACACCGTGTGTTTAAGTGGCGATTTATACAGTGCGATTCGAAGTATTGCGGCGAAGTATTACGCATTTTGTAATTGTGCGGGACGGTTCTAATACAATTGTGTTTTATATCATTTGACATTTTTTATTGCATGTGAACAATTTTTACTGATTTGTTGTAAGAGACTGTCTTGTTAATTACAAACTGTTTAATTGTGATAATTACAGCTGGTGATTAGTAAGTTCACTGGTGTCTTGTATTTTGTTTTCCACTGTACCGTACGACGATCAGTAGACCGTCGTAACAATATTGTGATTAAGGTTGCATATAGTACAGTAATAATTATATGCAGTTACGGACACACCCGCTCCTGCCGACGGCAGACTCAGCTAAACTAAAACCTTACAGAATCACAGAACGGCGTGCTCTACGCATGATTACCGCCGACCTCTCTAACGCACCAGAACCTCCAATACGGCTTTATATGCCCACAAACACTGCATTCCCTAACCTAGACACATTTTTACACAAACTACACTGGAAATACGCTACGACAGCCAAAACCCGTTCAACAATACAATCTATCACCACTCCCATTAATAGACCAGTCAGAAATACCCGGTGCATCCACTTCCTCATCAACCGGTTCCTGGTTCTTCCCAATGACCATCCACCCAGACATCGACGAAGAAGAACCCGCGTCAGAAGTGTCCCCGGACCCGACTAATTAGCGAAAGCGGCCTCGCTAGACTGACTAAAATAAAATAAATATTAAACTATACTCAGCTCCTTCGCCCCGTCCACAAACATCATCTACTCCAATAATAAAATGAAATAACTGATTCCCAAATAACATAAAGACCCAATTTAAAAGCCTGTAATGCTGCCCCACGCCGATCCCTTGACGCCATTACGACGCTTCTTACCACCTTTAGCGTCACACGCTGCTCGTCTCTGGCCGCCTATGTCTATACCTTTGGCACTAAAACACTCCCCTCACCCTCTCCTAGAGGCTGCCCACTTAATTAACACAGACACACTCTCTCTACTTTCAGGTACCACCACCTTGTTATCGGCAGGTCTGTGCTGGCGTGCGAACCCAACCAACCAATCCTACTCACACTGAAGGGGCCTCGCCGGAGAACAGCCTGAGCCTGGCCCTAATCAGGACCAGTCTCGAACAACTCGAAAAAAAAATTATTGACACAAGCCTTCAGTATGTGAGCCAAAAAGAAGAGTATTTTTGTTCATTAATCCAGGCTACAAACCACGGCCGATATCAGGCCACACCTAGTAATCCAGTGGATCGTGGTCCCTGCTCAGGACGCGGTACAACAGCGGGCCACGGGCATGCCCTTCGTCTCGCACAACCCACGGCTACATAGTTTTCACCGTTATTTATGCGGATTCGGGGCCGTAGTGAACAGTAGCGTGGCGTCCATGTAACCGCTGGTCCCGGCGGTAACAATACTGGAAATAAGAGAAAATAATATTAATTATATTACAGAATAAATACTTTAGTCGTTGAATAATTTGAAAACCGAACAATATTAGTAGAGGAACTTGAAGAAAAGCGTAGCATTGCTTTCGAACAGCTGGGCACTTGCACCGTCTTGTGTTGCCGGCTCAGACATCGCCAGTGTTTTACTGCGTACGGTCATTGACCTCGTTGTAGTTGTCACTGTACAAACGGCGGAGGGGGGCATATTCGTTCACGCAATGTGTTGCCGCTGTATAAACCGGCAAAACGCTCATTTAGCAGCTGTTCGTTTCGGAACTGACGTGCAGCAGATACTACGTACCTATTTGTGTTTTGTTCGTTTAATCATGAGTTTCTCTGTTTGTCTTTATTATTTTTAATTCGATTATTTGTGTTGCTGCGGCAGCACTTCCCGCTGCTAGGCCCCGGAAGTGTTCAGCGTACACACAAATAACATAACATAATATCTAAATCCATCAAAATGCTTAAGACACTTTTTCTGTGTTGTGACTTACTTCTCAAGTATATCTATAATTAATATAATTCTGTAAAGGGAGGAGGTGTAAGTAAAAGAAATTGTTGAATGCGTCAATCTGTGAGCAGAGTCGGATGCGACCCGTTTATTTCAAAAACATTACGAGCCTCTAAATTTATCTAATTATGTGCCAGTCAACAACGGTCAGTACTGAGCTAATTTTTTCTGAAAAACTGAATATAGAAAATGTTAAATGCTAAATATGGGGGTGTCGCATAAATCGAAGCTAGTTTACAAAATGGTGTACAGCGTACACGCTGTGACCTATTTATAAATTTCTGACACTGTTATCTATCGCAAAAGTTTATAAAATTGTTTCTGACACTTATGACGAGTAACTAGTTTGTCTGGGTTTTGCTTCGTGATTATGCAGCAACTAGCACCGTAAGTTATTAGGTAAAAATGTTACTTGCCAATCCAGATAAATCCTTTTGCAACCTGCTGTATCTGGTCGCTACGGCTGCGTGTTCCTCCGTACCTGGTCTGAACCACTGCTATGTCTGTGCTGGAAGATCGTGTAAAACTGTACGAAGTTCGTGTTCTCGTGTCTTCTGTCCGGAACGTTGAACCAAGTTTCGAACTGAAAGTTTTCACATCTTTTAGTACACTTTTATACCCACATCGTTCGATTAACACGCACGCAACACATTCACACAGTGCGTGTTAATTTACAATATTACAAAATAGCATTACAAGGTTAAGACTTTAAATTACATATATAACGAGTACTGACACTCAACCTTACATATCTTAGGTCTTTTCATCAAGTTGACTGACTGAAATTTAAATTTAGGCGAGGCTGACCATTACAGACAAGATACATCTTGGTTGGTTACGGATAACAATCTTTTTACATCTATTACAAGTTTTCTTTTTTGTTACAAACGTAATACACAAAATTATTAGCCACTAGCATTGATTTACGATAGCTCAAAAACAATCATAGTTACCTTGGTTATTGAGGCTCCCAAACTTGACGAAAGTCCGGCGACGGGCCGCTCAGCTCACAGCGTTTGATGGGAGACTGACGAGATTTAACAAAGCAAACGATAGGGTTAGTAAAGGGGAGGGCGTGACGTCAGGGCGTCGGGCAAGGTACAATTCGCGGATTGTTGCATTCGACAGAAGACGAATGATTGCAACAGTGTTCTGATTTATTCTGTGTAAGTATAATGAGAGTCAGATCCCGTTGAACCGAGATCCTGTTCTTCTGCCAGCGAATGATAGAAAATGCTCTAAAAGGAACGCTTGCCACAAGAAAAAATTCGAATTAGTATTTAGGATAAGTTTTAGGAGACTATCGCAACCGGCATGAGGTGTTATGTAGCCACGCCACGCCACTGGTAGTGAATAAATACGGAATCGCTTTCCACCACCGCACTCGGTTGTTCTCCATTAAGGAAGGAATGGGGGGGGGGGGGAGGATACTGTTTCGTTGTGTTCCTTTCGTTTCTTTAGAGATTTCCTAGTCGGACCTTAGACAGTCGCTCGTGTTGGACTGAACTTTCGACAAGCGCTCACGGTCCTTGTCTTCATCGCCCAGCTCTTCTTCCATAAGCTGAAATATATTTGGCAACTCTTTTACAATTAAATGTCGCTTAGGGTTCGTATTCTTCCTTACCGATTTCTTCTTCGTCCTTACGGAAAGTTCTAGTAGATCGTCATTAGCAATGTCTTCCCCACGAGACTCAAAACACTTCTGCTATGTCTCCTGTTTCCCATTCCTGATTTTTGAAGATTTTTTTTGTAGTGGATTGGCGGACACCGTGCCAATGTAGACACTGATGTGGCCTCCGATAGTGAGGCAGAAAAACGTTTGTCGATAACAACAACTGTAGACCACGGCCTAACAGCCTGGCTAATAATAATAATAATAATATCAACATTTTTTGAAGTGTTACAGAGCTGCGAGTTTATAACGAGGACTGAACCATGTAGTATCGATGTATTAAACAATAACATACTGTATTGTAAAAAGCCTATTACTTAGCATAGTTTGACAAAAACAATTGTCAGAGTTAAATTAAATCGTAGTTTCTGAAACTCAAAATATGTTTCGTAATTTCTTACTAGTTTACACGCGCGCGCGCGCAAACGACCGTAGCAGATGCAATCGCTGGAAGTGACAAGTACGTGGGCTGGCTCAATTTCGTCTCTCGTCAAAGTTTGCGTGCGTTCCACGCGGCTTCGATCCACCCTCTGACCGAACGGTTCTTAAATTTCTCTTTCAAATTACCGAAATTAAATAGACTTCCAAAACAAGAAGAGAAAAACGCTGCCTCCAGATATGGACAGGTTTTATTTTCACCGATAATGCCTGAACTCGTATTAAATCATGACAAAACTAATAGCCACATGGTTATACGAGAAAAAAATGTGGTTTCGACTTTTTGTACCCTTTGCGTGATCAAATGTACGCATAGTTTTACTATCCCCCTCCGACAACGAGGCTGTGTTTTGTGGGTGGGTGGGTAGGTGGAAGTAAAGACAGATTTGCGAGGTTAATGTGTCAGCTGTTGTTGTTATTGTTGTATATCGTTAATAGTTTCGCGTGAGGACCGGGCCGCGGCAACGATCCCTGTTGTACACAAGTTAATAATTTCACGGCCAGAGGGCGCGTGGTTTGCGTGCCGCCCGACTGTGCGGGTGGAATACATTACGGGAGAAATATCGCAGTCTCTCTGTGTATGGTTTAATAAGCGTGGGAAGTGTGTGGTTCTTCACGCGAGCACTCCATTCCGACACGACGCTTCGGGCGCATTCCGACTTCGTTTGTGAAGCGTGGGCACAAGGGAGTCGTCCGTCGGCCGTGTCGTAGAAACAGCGCGGCGTGGACCAAGAAACTATGGTACTTCACGGCGTGAAGTCACATTATGGTAACTGGCGTATGCATGCGTCACACACACCCACGCTTAAGCAATTCAGTCCTCTCTCCTACCCATCTATATATATAAAACTCAAAATCTGAGGATTTATGGGTACTGAATACAAATCCACACCGTTACACCGATTGCCACCAAATTTTGCACAGGTAACCTTTGACACAAGGCGGAAAACACTGTCTAACTTGGAATTTGTAATTTTGTCCCGTTCGCACGTTTTAGGCCCTTTTAAAGTTAATAAAACTACTGTTCCTGCAGTTCTTAATGTTTTTGATATACGATTGTATCGATATATTACGATGTGGAAAAGAAGAAGTGTAGACTACTAATTGTAAATTGTCCTATTACTTAATGCAAAGCGAAAATACGTGTTGTTTTCATTTGTGAGGTTAGGTGACAACGGTTTTTGGGTTTTAGTTTCTGAAATGAATAAAAGCAATGGTTGAGGAAAACATAACGTTTAATGTGTTATAGGCTACAATGCTTCTAACACAGTAACAGTTAAAATAAAGAATTTAGCGTTTTTTATTTAACAGGTACTTTAGAATATCTCCAAAGGCTTTATAAACGGGTGCTTTTAAATCTCCAAAGGCTGTTGCACCAACATAATAATTTAGTACAAGTGAAAATAGTAAAAGTGTTGAAAACAGCTTTGGAGAGAATTTGACTAACGAGTACAAAATAGCTATACGAGCTGACAGAACGCCATATAGACATAGACAATAACAATTTTAACAATAATTTTAACAATTACTGTTATATTATCTATTTATCTCAGGGTTAAAAAATAATAAATGCTCATTTCTACTGATAGCTCTTAAATTTATTCACATTAGTTTGCTATTACTTGTAAATATTAAAATAGCACAAAATTCTACGTACTCATTAGTACTTGTAAATATATAAAATTAACACATTACCAAAATTTAATACTCATGGCTGAATCGTAAATATCAAACAATAATACATTAATAACATTGAATACTCATTAAATTGTAACTATCAAAATAATACATTAATAAAATTGAATACTCATTAAATTGTAAATATCAAAATAATACATTAATAAAATTAGTTATCCAAACTCAATCTAATGGTTGCATATTGTCACGACACAAATAGCCAACCCCGTACCAGAGATAAAAAAAAAAAATATTTATAATTGTAAAAAATACTTCTTATCAAATGAAATGATTGATTTTAAATACAAATATAAGGAATATGACACGACAATACGACGACTTTAACCCAACCCAAGTGATTGAGACAAAAACATAAACATAAAGAAGGGAACCACAGAACATACTTAGTAAAATGTAAATATTTTAAAGTGATTGAGACAACAACCCAAACATAAAGAAGGGAACCACAAATAAACAACGAGAATGAGAAAATAATAAACCTAAGCCACAAGGAAACAAGTTTATGGGTTTAAATGACCCCAAAATGTCCCAAGAAACGGATGAAAGGACCTAATATATTAAACAAACAAGGAAAATGAAGAAGGAGGGAGACGAGCAAAAGTGAAATCCAAAAATGATTCACCAACACAAGTAAAATAGCACTCAACAAGAGCATTGAAACCAAAACAAGGGTTATCAGGAGGAAGGAGAGATAACGGTTACTACCCATTAAAAAGGCAACCAGAAACCACAAATTAGAATTGTTATTAGTCCGTAAGTATTAGTTATTAAGTATTAATTGTCATTAGGATTAAGTCATGAAAGAGAAATAAGTATAGGGGTCACCCACTATCAAGCAAATAATATAAACAGTGATATAGTGTAATAGTGTAGGTGTAAGAACCCCAAAGTGAAGTATGACACTAGTGAAATTGTAATTAACAATAAGTGATTTACAAGTGAAGGTAAGGTAAAAGTTGGAAATAAACAGTACATAAATAGCTGATGAATAAGTAGTATTAAGAGTGAATTATAGTATGAGGGATACAAAACACTAGAAGTGATAATGACTTTTTATTTAAAAGATGTTCAATAGAGTTAAGTTAACTATAGCCAGTAGTAAGTAAAAAGGGAGGATTCCAGAATAGAATAAACTGAAGGTGTTGCCATGGAGGAAATATAAAAATTGTTTAGAGATTGAGAAGTCAAAAAACTAACAAAGATACCTAATTTATAAAGGACTATTATTAATTTAATAACAAGTGATGTTGTTTATCACAACACAGATAATATGTGTTATAAACTAAAAAAAATTAGCAAATAAGGATAAGTTAGGAGTGAGTGATGATATCTCTTAATCAAAACAATAACTCTAATAACTTATAAAAAATTGTGTTCATGTTATTGTTAGAAGAGGATATGGCTGAATGCAATGTGCAGTCCATAAACCTAATGTTATATTTTTAAGATTGAAATAAGGAGAGCAATATTGAATAATAAACAAAACACCTACAGACTCAAAACACAACACAACTAATAAAAATAACAAAGTAAGCCCAATAGGCTGAAACAAAATGTGATTTGAACGAAATAAGTAAATTATTATAATGGCTACTTAGGCCTAGAAAAAACATAACTGTCAGAACCAAACATACAAAGATTCTAACAAATTGAATCAGAATTTAGAAAATCTGAGGTGAAGGAATCACCAAGGATAAATTGTAGATCATTTATAACACAAAATATTGTAATAGGCATTATTATATAAAAAGAAATGTAATTAACAAGCATTAACATAATTGTAAAAACTTAAAATCTGAAAATACCCAAGCTTGTGGGGTATCAAAATAATCTATGAACGAGAATAAATACTATAGTGACAATATTTATTAACCAGGAAGGAAGATGGAGGAATAACAGTAATCAGAAGATATACGAAGGATTCGAAGTTTCGATAACAATACATCAACTCAAAATAAGCCTATTCGAAAAATACCGTTACTATGGAAACAGCGGTTGTTGACAGAAAAGTACCGTTAGAAATTAGTAGAGAGAAAAAAAGAAGCGAAGCGTCATCAAGCCATACAGATGCAGAAGTCCGGAAGAAAGTTTTTTCAGTGTAAATCATGAAAATAATAGTATAAAATTGCTGAAAACTAATCGTCAAAGAAGCAGATGACCACTACAACCAATATTACAAGACCCAAGACCTGAATAAACGGAAATTATCCATAAATGGAACGTCCAAACACAAGACGAAAGGACGCCACAATTTAATAAAGCCCAAAATCCAAGAAAACTGATTTGATGCAGCCAATTCCTATCTCGAACCAACTACAAATGCCTCTATGCACGTCGAATTGTTAAGTACTATCCAATTATTTATTTTCCACCAACCCTAATCACTTTAAATAATTTTGAAAGGTAAAATTACCACACTATAAAGATAATCTTTCTCTTTCATAGAGTATTTAAGCAAATTAAAACATAATGAAACATTGTTAACATAAAATAACCTAAGAATTGAACACAAACTTACAGAACACCTTTACAACACCACACAACAGATTGTAACAACACACTTTATATTTCCTGTACTCTTAGATTAAGGTAATTTGTATTTTTATTGTAACCATTGTAGTTCTCTAACTCATAGCCAAAAGAATCCACGGATTTTTGAAACCAAAACTGTAATAAGCCTAACGTAAACAGACGCTAGGTTAAATGGTTTCTAAATTAATTCGCCGCCCTGAAGATAAGATCTCATGTAATCAAACGATAATTATTTTGTTGTAATTGTAAATGTTTCCAGTTATCACCATTAAAAAAAATATTCATTACAGGGAGTAACAAGCGTTATCATTTCTTAGGGAGTGCTAGATAATAATTACTTGTATTGAAGAATAAATTGTAGCAGTAAGCTAGTTGCCAGTTAGTCGTCAGAAGCGACGATTGAGACGGCTGTGCGAGCGGGAACGATTCGAATACACCAACCCGCTACGCTGATAACTTGTTCAAATACGGTTTTTAGTTGTTTTGTAAAACGACTTGGCGCCACCCGGGATTATCACACCCCCTAAGAATAACAGGTAAGGTTACTGCCGTAATATACAGGTGATCAGAACTACGCTACGAACATCGCTAGCCACCAAAATTACTGTAACGACCCGGTGCGAGGCGAACGCACTAATCATCCAAAACACATTATTTTATGTACACATTTTGCAGGTACGACCGAATTATCTAGTTACAGATTGGCGACCAACCGGTGAGGCTGTAAAAGAAGGCCCACGGCGGCTATGAAGAGACATTCAATGTTTACCAGACAGGATAAAAAGAAAGAAATTGAAAGTGAAGGCCAGCCAGAAGAGATGGAAGAAATTGAAGAAATAATCGGGGAGTTAGTCGAAGAGGACGTTCAGGAAAACCAACCTGAGAATCCAGTTCAACCAGAACCGGAAGTGGAAGTAATGATAGGGGACCAACTACTCAAACCAACGGAAGAAACGAAGTTAGATCACATGCTGAACTTCATGATGGAACAATTTGGACAATTGAATAAAAAATTGGAGTCAACCAACACAAAATTAGAGACAACCAACACAAAATTAGAGTCAACCAGCACAAAATTAGAGTCACTGCAAGAGGGAAGGAAGCAAGATAGAGAAGAATTGAATAAAAAATTGGAGTCAGACAAAGAAGAATTGAATAAAAAGTTGGACCAAAATAAGGAAGAATTGAAGAAGCAATTCAAGGAGGACTTAGAGATCCTGAATAACAAAATGGAAAACAACCGAGAGGCGTTAGAAAAGAAGAGTGAGGAGTTGAAGAAACAAATAAAAAAGGATCTTGAAGTGTTAAATGACAAGATTGAAAATAATTGTGAGACACTCCTACAGCAAATAAAGGAAGATGGTGAGAAGAACAGAGAAGAATTAAGATTCATGCTAGTAGAGTTTTGTGAAGAAGTTAAACCGGCAAAAACGGGGATGAATAAGAGATGGGAAGAAACAAATTACCCAGTAAATCACCTTCAAGAAACTTTAGATAGTGATTTCAACCAATTGAGTGAAACACTAGACAGCACTCCGGGAAGCATCAAAGAAACGTTGGATGAGAACATGGAACCAGGGAATCAGAAAATAACACAGAAGGAGATGGAAATTGTAGAAGAAACAAATATATTGTTTTCTGAACATACAGATAACAATGACACCAAGAGAATCAAACACATAAAAACCAACCACAGAAGAGGAAGAAAGAAGAACCGGATAATTAAGAAAATTAAGAAAACAGAGGAATTAAGAAAGGTATATAAGAGGAAACTCATCAAAACACGAGAAGAAGTGGAGATGATGAAGAACGGACTGATCGATGTGTTTAATTTGCCCATTACCTACCAAAGCAAATTAATAAAGTACAAAGATTGTAGGAGGACTCTGAGGGAAATTATAAAAGGAATTCAGAACCAAACAGCGGATGAAAATTTCAACAAATCAATACTTGGATGGAAGATGCCAGAAATAGAAATGACTGACAACAAAACAGAGTATAACAGATCAAGAAGGTCAATAAAATACTGGAGCACACCAGAAATGGAAATACCAAATAAAAAAGCAAAGATAATATTAATGAGAGATGCACAATTAACTTCTCTGATTAATGGACAAAATAATCAAATGTTTGCGGTAAACATAAAGACTACAGAACATATGGTATTAGAGGAATTATGGTACAAGACGGAGGAGACCTATTTCACCAGTAAGAAAACAGTTCTACACTCCAGAGTTATCCGAACCATAAGGGCAGAGGAACTCATGGACCATGGGTAAACTAAGTGAAGATACCACAAACCAAGAAAAGGGACGGATCTTCAAGTTACCAGCCGAGCAACCCAATGGAATAGAAGAAAAAATTAAACTATAACAGACTTAAAATAACCTTTATCCAGAATAAATGTCACCCATCAGACATTTGAAGGAGAAAAGGAGAAGATCGTCAAAGTGTTTTGTATAATAAAGAATAGAAAGGACCTGGAAGATATTCTAAACGAGGTAGTGGTACAGCAGAAACAAGATTCTAAATTACTAAACATAAGAAACAGACTGTTAGAAGATGAAGAAGTTGCGAATAAATATTATTGTATCCACCAAGATATACTCTTTGTTAAAACAAGAAAACATGATAGCACATGGAAACTTGTAGTTCCAAAAACATTAGAAAATAAGATAATTAAGGATTATCATGTTCGATACGGACATATGGGAACTGTAAAAATTGTAAAAGCATTGGAGGAGGAAGTCTTTATAAAAAATATAGTAAGGAAGGTAAACCAAAATATTAAAACATGTGTAATATGTCAAATGGTAAAGACCAATAACGAGAAAAAAGAGGGAACCATGATACCCATCACCTCAACAACAAAGTTAGAAAAAATATTCCTCGATATATGTGGTCCATTCCCACGTAGTGGAGGGAGACATAAATACAAGTTTATTGTAATCATGTTAGACCACTATACAAAATATACAAAATTATATGCAATAAACAGAGCTACGACTAAGAAAATACTGGAAATAGTAAAAACTAAATATATAACTGAAGTAGGAAGACCATGCATGATAATAACTGACCATGGAACGCAGTTCAAAGGAAAGAAATGGCGGAACGAGTTACTAAAAGAGAATATAAAAACCTATAAAACTTCCAAATACCACCCTAGTAGCAACCCTGCAGAGAGAGTGCTAAGGGAAGTTGGACGAATACTAAGAACTTATTGTCACAACAACCAAAAAGAATGGCAAAAGTATTTGGCTTCTACCGAAGCATTTCTGAACATTAGTTACCATCAATTCACAGAAAACACCCCATACCTGATGATGTTTGGAAGAAAGCCCCACAGAGAGATACAAGACTTAATAAACTTCCCAGCCAACCCAGAAGACCCCTATGATGAAAACCACTTTTATAACCGTATTATGGAGAAAATAGAAAAACAAAGAGCAAGGTATTCACAGAAACAAATTAAAATAATAAAGTACCACAAGGGAGAGAAAGTGCTAATCAAAAACAGGGAACTACCCAGTACACTTGAAGGAATAGCCAAAAAATTGCTATTGTTATACATTGGACCATATGTCATCACAAAGGACAATGGAAACAACACTTACGAGATAAGTAATATAACCACCAAAAAAATAAAAGGAGTGTACAACCAAGCTTCCATAAAGAAGTTCTATGAAGAAAACTAAATAACTGGAATACGTTCATCCAGAATAAGTGTGACTATCATACACTTGAAGGAGAAGAGGTGCATAATAACGAAGTGTCGAACAAAAAGGAGAAGGCTATAATATGGAATGGAAATGATAATATAATAAATCCACAACCATGAGAATTGAATTGATACCAAAATAAAATTATATATATAATAAAATGTACGGCCATATGTCATCACGAAGGACAAGTAACTGTAAATAAAATACAGATACCAAAATTTAAAAATTATGTGTACACAACTTGCAACAACAGATCGATGACTTATGAGGTCTAAAATAAAAAAATATCAAAACAAAGGAATGAGATACATAAATTCCTACTAAGTGAAATCAACTTACAATATATTAAAAGTTGATGTGTGAAGTATATGAAATAATTAAACAAAATGTACCAAAATAGGAATACGCTACACAAATTCCTATGGTGTAAGAAAATGAACTTACAAAGAATTAATACAAACTGAAATATACAAAAATAAAATCAGACCAAACCTGATAAGATAAGTACATGAAATTATAATAATGAATCAAAGATATTTATCTGTAAAATAAAAAAATCTAAACTGGTACAAAGAAAGAGAGAAGTTATGTATGAATCAAATATACAAGCTATGGCTAAAGCAAAATATTGCTAATTAACTGAGAAAGGTATACCAATGTCTAAGATAATTAAAATGATCACAATGAGAATTGAAAACCGAAAAATGAAAAGTTAATGATGAAATTAACATATAAATAAATAAAAAACAATCAATGTATGAGCAAATGATAGTATATAGTCAAGGTACAGCGGAAGGAAGAATGAGTAAAAGGCCAAAGTGATCTAAAAACAAACCACAAGGTGGACAATCCCAAAATATATTATTATTATTAAGTCACAAGTTGACAAAAAAGGTATTTATGATTGACTGTTGAAAAATCCAGCAATCAAATAAACTGAGCAGAGATGACGTGCCTCTGGTCTCAGAAAAATGAGTAGTAATGGGAGAAACCAGCTACTAAAGTTAGGGAAAAAATTGTGTATAAGGGAGAACACACCAATGGAAATAAAAAGAAAAACAGATCCAAATAAAATGGAATGAATTCAGTAAGAAGAGAAATAAAGAATGGAGAAACGACCAAGAAAGAAAAGGAAAAAGGTTATGTATAACTGATAATTTCATAAAAAACTATACTAGTGTTTTATCAAAATGATCAATTTTAAAGGAGAGGCATTATGTCACGACACAAATAGCCAACCCCGTACCAGAGATAAAAAAAAAAAATATTTATAATTGTAAAAAATACTTCTTATCAAATGAAATGATTGATTTTAAATACAAATATAAGGAATATGACACGACAATACGACGACTTTAACCCAACCCAAGTGATTGAGACAAAAACATAAACATAAAGAAGGGAACCACAGAACATACTTAGTAAAATGTAAATATTTTAAAGTGATTGAGACAACAACCCAAACATAAAGAAGGGAACCACAAATAAACAACGAGAATGAGAAAATAATAAACCTAAGCCACAAGGAAACAAGTTTATGGGTTTAAATGACCCCAAAATGTCCCAAGAAACGGATGAAAGGACCTAATATATTAAACAAACAAGGAAAATGAAGAAGGAGGGAGACGAGCAAAAGTGAAATCCAAAAATGATTCACCAACACAAGTAAAATAGCACTCAACAAGAGCATTGAAACCAAAACAAGGGTTATCAGGAGGAAGGAGAGATAACGGTTACTACCCATTAAAAAGGCAACCAGAAACCACAAATTAGAATTGTTATTAGTCCGTAAGTATTAGTTATTAAGTATTAATTGTCATTAGGATTAAGTCATGAAAGAGAAATAAGTATAGGGGTCACCCACTATCAAGCAAATAATATAAACAGTGATATAGTGTAATAGTGTAGGTGTAAGAACCCCAAAGTGAAGTGTGACACTAGTGAAATTGTAATTAACAATAAGTGATTTACAAGTGAAGGTAAGGTAAAAGTTGGAAATAAACAGTACATAAATAGCTGATGAATAAGTAGTATTAAGAGTGAATTATAGTATGAGGGATACAAAACACTAGAAGTGATAATGACTTTTTATTTAAAAGATGTTCAATAGAGTTAAGTTAACTATAGCCAGTAGTAAGTAAAAAGGGAGGATTCCAGAATAGAATAAATTGAAGGTGTTGCCATGGAGGAAATATAAAAATTGTTTAGAGATTGAGAAGTCAAAAAACTAACAAAGATACCTAATTTATAAAGGACTATTATTAATTTAATAACAAGTGATGTTGTTTATCACAACACAGATAATATGTGTTATAAACTAAAAAAAATTAGCAAATAAGGATAAGTTAGGAGTGAGTGATGATATCTCTTAATCAAAACAATAACTCTAATAACTTATAAAAAATTGTGTTCATGTTATTGTTAGAAGAGGATATGGCTGAATGCAATGTGCAGTCCATAAACCTAATGTTATATTTTTAAGATTGAAATAAGGAGAGCAATATTGAATAATAAACAAAACACCTACAGACTCAAAACACAACACAACTAATAAAAATAACAAAGTAAGCCCAATAGGCTGAAACAAAATGTGATTTGAACGAAATAAGTAAATTATTATAATGGCTACTTAGGCCTAGAAAAAACATAACTGTCAGAACCAAACATACAAAGATTCTAACAAATTGAATCAGAATTTAGAAAATCTGAGGTGAAGGAATCACCAAGGATAAATTGTAGATCATTTATAACACAAAATATTGTAATAGGCATTATTATATAAAAAGAAATGTAATTAACAAGCATTAACATAATTGTAAAAACTTAAAATCTGAAAATACCCAAGCTTGTGGGGTATCAAAATAATCTATGAACGAGAATAAATACTATAGTGACAATATTTATTAACCAGGAAGGAAGATGGAGGAATAACAGTAATCAGAAGATATACGAAGGATTCGAAGTTTCGATAACAATACATCAACTCAAAATAAGCCTATTCGAAAAATACCGTTACTATGGAAACAGCGGTTGTTGACAGAAAAGTACCGTTAGAAATTAGTAGAGAGAAAAAAAGAAGCGAAGCGTCATCAAGCCATACAGATGCAGAAGTCCGGAAGAAAGTTTTTTCAGTGTAAATCATGAAAATAATAGTATAAAATTGCTGAAAACTAATCGTCAAAGAAGCAGATGACCACTACAACCAATATTACAAGACCCAAGACCTGAATAAACGGAAATTATCCATAAATGGAACGTCCAAACACAAGACGAAAGGACGCCACAATTTAATAAAGCCCAAAATCCAAGAAAACTGATTTGATGCAGCCAATTCCTATCTCGAACCAACTACAAAGGCCTCTATGCACGTCGAATTGTTAAGTACTATCCAATTATTTATTTTCCACCAACCCTAATCACTTTAAATAATTTTGAAAGGTAAAATTACCACACTATAAAGATAATCTTTCTCTTTCATAGAGTATTTAAGCAAATTAAAACATAATGAAACATTGTTAACATAAAATAACCTAAGAATTGAACACAAACTTACAGAACACCTTTACAACACCACACAACAGATTGTAACAACACACTTTATATTTCCTGTACTCTTAGATTAAGGTAATTTGTATTTTTATTGTAACCATTGTAGTTCTCTAACTCATAGCCAAAAGAATCCACGGATTTTTGAAACCAAAACTGTAATAAGCCTAACGTAAACAGACGCTAGGTTAAATGGTTTCTAAATTAATTCGCCGCCCTGAAGATAAGATCTCATGTAATCAAACGATAATTATTTTGTTGTAATTGTAAATGTTTCCAGTTATCACCATTAAAAAAAATATTCATTACAGGGAGTAACAAGCGTTATCATTTCTTAGGGAGTGCTAGATAATAATTACTTGTATTGAAGAATAAATTGTAGCAGTAAGCTAGTTGCCAGTTAGACGTCAGAAGCGACGATTGAGACGGCTGTGCGAGCGGGAACGATTCGAATACACCAACCCGCTACGCTGATAACTTGTTCAAATACGGTTTTTAGTTGTTTTGTAAAACGACTTGGCGCCACCCGGGATTATCACACCCCCTAAGAATAACAGGTAAGGTTACTGCCGTAATATACAGGTGATCAGAACTACGCTACGAACATCGCTAGCCACCAAAATTACTGTAACGACCCGGTGCGAGGCGAACGCACTAATCATCCAAAACACATTATTTTATGTACACATTTTGCAGGTACGACCGAATTATCTAGTTACAGATTGGCGACCAACCGGTGAGGCTGTAAAAGAAGGCCCACGGCGGCTATGAAGAGACATTCAATGTTTACCAGACAGGATAAAAAGAAAGAAATTGAAAGTGAAGGCCAGCCAGAAGAGATGGAAGAAATTGAAGAAATAATCGGGGAGTTAGTCGAAGAGGACGTTCAGGAAAACCAACCTGAGAATCCAGTTCAACCAGAACCGGAAGTGGAAGTAATGATAGGGGACCAACCACTCAAACCAACGGAAGAAACGAAGTTAGATCACATGCTGAACTTCATGATGGAACAATTTGGACAATTGAATAAAAAATTGGAGTCAACCAACACAAAATTAGAGACAACCAACACAAAATTAGAGTCAACCAGCACAAAATTAGAGTCACTGCAAGAGGGAAGGAAGCAAGATAGAGAAGAATTGAATAAAAAATTGGAGTCAGACAAAGAAGAATTGAATAAAAAGTTGGACCAAAATAAGGAAGAATTGAAGAAGCAATTCAAGGAGGACTTAGAGATCCTGAATAACAAAATGGAAAACAACCGAGAGGCGTTAGAAAAGAAGAGTGAGGAGTTGAAGAAACAAATAAAAAAGGATCTTGAAGTGTTAAATGACAAGATTGAAAATAATTGTGAGACACTCCTACAGCAAATAAAGGAAGATGGTGAGAAGAACAGAGAAGAATTAAGATTCATGCTAGTAGAGTTTTGTGAAGAAGTTAAACCGGCAAAAACGGGGATGAATAAGAGATGGGAAGAAACAAATTACCCAGTAAATCACCTTCAAGAAACTTTAGATAGTGATTTCAACCAATTGAGTGAAACACTAGACAGCACTCCGGGAAGCATCAAAGAAACGTTGGATGAGAACATGGAACCAGGGAATCAGAAAATAACACAGAAGGAGATGGAAATTGTAGAAGAAACAAATATATTGTTTTCTGAACATACAGATAACAATGACACCAAGAGAATCAAACACATAAAAACCAACCACAGAAGAGGAAGAAAGAAGAACCGGATAATTAAGAAAATTAAGAAAACAGAGGAATTAAGAAAGGTATATAAGAGGAAACTCATCAAAACACGAGAAGAAGTGGAGATGATGAAGAACGGACTGATCGATGTGTTTAATTTGCCCATTACCTACCAAAGCAAATTAATAAAGTACAAAGATTGTAGGAGGACTCTGAGGGAAATTATAAAAGGAATTCAGAACCAAACAGCGGATGAAAATTTCAACAAATCAATACTTGGATGGAAGATGCCAGAAATAGAAATGACTGACAACAAAACAGAGTATAACAGATCAAGAAGGTCAATAAAATACTGGAGCACACCAGAAATGGAAATACCAAATAAAAAAGCAAAGATAATATTAATGAGAGATGCACAATTAACTTCTCTGATTAATGGACAAAATAATCAAATGTTTGCGGTAAACATAAAGACTACAGAACATATGGTATTAGAGGAATTATGGTACAAGACGGAGGAGACCTATTTCACCAGTAAGAAAACAGTTCTACACTCCAGAGTTATCCGAACCATAAGGGCAGAGGAACTCATGGACCATGGGTAAACTAAGTGAAGATACCACAAACCAAGAAAAGGGACGGATCTTCAAGTTACCAGCCGAGCAACCCAATGGAATAGAAGAAAAAATTAAACTATAACAGACTTAAAATAACCTTTATCCAGAATAAATGTCACCCATCAGACATTTGAAGGAGAAAAGGAGAAGATCGTCAAAGTGTTTTGTATAATAAAGAATAGAAAGGACCTGGAAGATATTCTAAACGAGGTAGTGGTACAGCAGAAACAAGATTCTAAATTACTAAACATAAGAAACAGACTGTTAGAAGATGAAGAAGTTGTGAATAAATATTATTGTATCCACCAAGATATACTCTTTGTTAAAACAAGAAAACATGATAGCACATGGAAACTTGTAGTTCCAAAAACATTAGAAAATAAGATAATTAAGGATTATCATGTTCGATACGGACATATGGGAACTGTAAAAATTGTAAAAGCATTGGAGGAGGAAGTCTTTATAAAAAATATAGTAAGGAAGGTAAACCAAAATATTAAAACATGTGTAATATGTCAAATGGTAAAGACCAATAACGAGAAAAAAGAGGGAACCATGATACCCATCACCTCAACAACAAAGTTAGAAAAAATATTCCTCGATATATGTGGTCCATTCCCACGTAGTGGAGGGAGACATAAATACAAGTTTATTGTAATCATGTTAGACCACTATACAAAATATACAAAATTATATGCAATAAACAGAGCTACGACTAAGAAAATACTGGAAATAGTAAAAACTAAATATATAACTGAAGTAGGAAGACCATGCATGATAATAACTGACCATGGAACGCAGTTCAAAGGAAAGAAATGGCGGAACGAGTTACTAAAAGAGAATATAAAAACCTATAAAACTTCCAAATACCACCCTAGTAGCAACCCTGCAGAGAGAGTGCTAAGGGAAGTTGGACGAATACTAAGAACTTATTGTCACAACAACCAAAAAGAATGGCAAAAGTATTTGGCTTCTACCGAAGCATTTCTGAACATTAGTTACCATCAATTCACAGAAAACACCCCATACCTGATGATGTTTGGAAGAAAGCCCCACAGAGAGATACAAGACTTAATAAACTTCCCAGCCAACCCAGAAGACCCCTATGATGAAAACCACTTTTATAACCGTATTATGGAGAAAATAGAAAAACAAAGAGCAAGGTATTCACAGAAACAAATTAAAATAATAAAGTACCACAAGGGAGAGAAAGTGCTAATCAAAAACAGGGAACTACCCAGTACACTTGAAGGAATAGCCAAAAAATTGCTATTGTTATACATTGGACCATATGTCATCACAAAGGACAATGGAAACAACACTTACGAGATAAGTAATATAACCACCAAAAAAATAAAAGGAGTGTACAACCAAGCTTCCATAAAGAAGTTCTATGAAGAAAACTAAATAACTGGAATACGTTCATCCAGAATAAGTGTGACTATCATACACTTGAAGGAGAAGAGGTGCATAATAACGAAGTGTCGAACAAAAAGGAGAAGGCTATAATATGGAATGGAAATGATAATATAATAAATCCACAACCATGAGAATTGAATTGATACCAAAATAAAATTATATATTATAAAATGTACGGCCATATGTCATCACGAAGGACAAGTAACTGTAAATAAAATACAGATACCAAAATTTAAAAATTATGTGTACACAACTTGCAACAACAGATCGATGACTTATGAGGTCTAAAATAAAAAAATATCAAAACAAAGGAATGAGATACATAAATTCCTACTAAGTGAAATCAACTTACAATATATTAAAAGTTGATGTGTGAAGTATATGAAATAATTAAACAAAATGTACCAAAATAGGAATACGCTACACAAATTCCTATGGTGTAAGAAAATTAACTTACAAAGAATTAATACAAACTGAAATATACAAAAATAAAATCAGACCAAACCTGATAAGATAAGTACATGAAATTATAATAATGAATCAAAGATATTTATCTGTAAAATAAAAAAATCTAAACTGGTACAAAGAAAGAGAGAAGTTATGTATGAATCAAATATACAAGCTATGGCTAAAGCAAAATATTGCTAATTAACTGAGAAAGGTATACCAATGTCTAAGATAATTAAAATGATCACAATGAGAATTGAAAACCGAAAAATGAAAAGTTAATGATGAAATTAACATATAAATAAATAAAAAACAATCAATGTATGAGCAAATGATAGTATATAGTCAAGGTACAGCGGAAGGAAGAATGAGTAAAAGGCCAAAGTGATCTAAAAACAAACCACAAGGTGGACAATCCCAAAATATATTATTATTATTAAGTCACAAGTTGACAAAAAAGGTATTTATGATTGACTGTTGAAAAATCCAGCAATCAAATAAACTGAGCAGAGATGACGTGCCTCTGGTCTCAGAAAAATGAGTAGTAATGGGAGAAACCAGCTACTAAAGTTAGGGAAAAAATTGTGTATAAGGGAGAACACACCAATGGAAATAAAAAGAAAAACAGATCCAAATAAAATGGAATGAATTCAGTAAGAAGAGAAATAAAGAATGGAGAAACGACCAAGAAAGAAAAGGAAAAAGGTTATGTATAACTGATAATTTCATAAAAAACTATACTAGTGTTTTATCAAAATGATCAATTTTAAAGGAGAGGCATTATGTCACGACACAAATAGCCAACCCCGTACCAGAGATAAAAAAAAAAATATTTATAATTGTAAAAAATACTTCTTATCAAATGAAATGATTGATTTTAAATACAAATATAAGGAATATGACACGACAATACGACGACTTTAACCCAACCCAAGTGATTGAGACAAAAACATAAACATAAAGAAGGGAACCACAGAACATACTTAGTAAAATGTAAATATTTTAAAGTGATTGAGACAACAACCCAAACATAAAGAAGGGAACCACAAATAAACAACGAGAATGAGAAAATAATAAACCTAAGCCACAAGGAAACAAGTTTATGGGTTTAAATGACCCCAAAATGTCCCAAGAAACGGATGAAAGGACCTAATATATTAAACAAACAAGGAAAATGAAGAAGGAGGGAGACGAGCAAAAGTGAAATCCAAAAATGATTCACCAACACAAGTAAAATAGCACTCAACAAGAGCATTGAAACCAAAACAAGGGTTATCAGGAGGAAGGAGAGATAACGGTTACTACCCATTAAAAAGGCAACCAGAAACCACAAATTAGAATTGTTATTAGTCCGTAAGTATTAGTTATTAAGTATTAATTGTCATTAGGATTAAGTCATGAAAGAGAAATAAGTATAGGGGTCACCCACTATCAAGCAAATAATATAAACAGTGATATAGTGTAATAGTGTAGGTGTAAGAACCCCAAAGTGAAGTGTGACACTAGTGAAATTGTAATTAACAATAAGTGATTTACAAGTGAAGGTAAGGTAAAAGTTGGAAATAAACAGTACATAAATAGCTGATGAATAAGTAGTATTAAGAGTGAATTATAGTATGAGGGATACAAAACACTAGAAGTGATAATGACTTTTTATTTAAAAGATGTTCAATAGAGTTAAGTTAACTATAGCCAGTAGTAAGTAAAAAGGGAGGATTCCAGAATAGAATAAATTGAAGGTGTTGCCATGGAGGAAATATAAAAATTGTTTAGAGATTGAGAAGTCAAAAAACTAACAAAGATACCTAATTTATAAAGGACTATTATTAATTTAATAACAAGTGATGTTGTTTATCACAACACAGATAATATGTGTTATAAACTAAAAAAAATTAGCAAATAAGGATAAGTTAGGAGTGAGTGATGATATCTCTTAATCAAAACAATAACTCTAATAACTTATAAAAAATTGTGTTCATGTTATTGTTAGAAGAGGATATGGCTGAATGCAATGTGCAGTCCATAAACCTAATGTTATATTTTTAAGATTGAAATAAGGAGAGCAATATTGAATAATAAACAAAACACCTACAGACTCAAAACACAACACAACTAATAAAAATAACAAAGTAAGCCCAATAGGCTGAAACAAAATGTGATTTGAACGAAATAAGTAAATTATTATAATGGCTACTTAGGCCTAGAAAAAACATAACTGTCAGAACCAAACATACAAAGATTCTAACAAATTGAATCAGAATTTAGAAAATCTGAGGTGAAGGAATCACCAAGGATAAATTGTAGATCATTTATAACACAAAATATTGTAATAGGCATTATTATATAAAAAGAAATGTAATTAACAAGCATTAACATAATTGTAAAAACTTAAAATCTGAAAATACCCAAGCTTGTGGGGTATCAAAATAATCTATGAACGAGAATAAATACTATAGTGACAATATTTATTAACCAGGAAGGAAGATGGAGGAATAACAGTAATCAGAAGATATACGAAGGATTCGAAGTTTCGATAACAATACATCAACTCAAAATAAGCCTATTCGAAAAATACCGTTACTATGGAAACAGCGGTTGTTGACAGAAAAGTACCGTTAGAAATTAGTAGAGAGAAAAAAAGAAGCGAAGCGTCATCAAGCCATACAGATGCAGAAGTCCGGAAGAAAGTTTTTTCAGTGTAAATCATGAAAATAATAGTATAAAATTGCTGAAAACTAATCGTCAAAGAAGCAGATGACCACTACAACCAATATTACAAGACCCAAGACCTGAATAAACGGAAATTATCCATAAATGGAACGTCCAAACACAAGACGAAAGGACGCCACAATTTAATAAAGCCCAAAATCCAAGAAAACTGATTTGATGCAGCCAATTCCTATCTCGAACCAACTACAAATGCCTCTATGCACGTCGAATTGTTAAGTACTATCCAATTATTTATTTTCCACCAACCCTAATCACTTTAAATAATTTTGAAAGGTAAAATTACCACACTATAAAGATAATCTTTCTCTTTCATAGAGTATTTAAGCAAATTAAAACATAATGAAACATTGTTAACATAAAATAACCTAAGAATTGAACACAAACTTACAGAACACCTTTACAACACCACACAACAGATTGTAACAACACACTTTATATTTCCTGTACTCTTAGATTAAGGTAATTTGTATTTTTATTGTAACCATTGTAGTTCTCTAACTCATAGCCAAAAGAATCCACGGATTTTTGAAACCAAAACTGTAATAAGCCTAACGTAAACAGACGCTAGGTTAAATGGTTTCTAAATTAATTCGCCGCCCTGAAGATAAGATCTCATGTAATCAAACGATAATTATTTTGTTGTAATTGTAAATGTTTCCAGTTATCACCATTAAAAAAAATATTCATTACAGGGAGTAACAAGCGTTATCATTTCTTAGGGAGTGCTAGATAATAATTACTTGTATTGAAGAATAAATTGTAGCAGTAAGCTAGTTGCCAGTTAGTCGTCAGAAGCGACGATTGAGACGGCTGTGCGAGCGGGAACGATTCGAATACACCAACCCGCTACGCTGATAACTTGTTCAAATACGGTTTTTAGTTGTTTTGTAAAACGACTTGGCGCCACCCGGGATTATCACACCCCCTAAGAATAACAGGTAAGGTTACTGCCGTAATATACAGGTGATCAGAACTACGCTACGAACATCGCTAGCCACCAAAATTACTGTAACGACCCGGTGCGAGGCGAACGCACTAATCATCCAAAACACATTATTTTATGTACACATTTTGCAGGTACGACCGAATTATCTAGTTACAGATTGGCGACCAACCGGTGAGGCTGTAAAAGAAGGCCCACGGCGGCTATGAAGAGACATTCAATGTTTACCAGACAGGATAAAAAGAAAGAAATTGAAAGTGAAGGCCAGCCAGAAGAGATGGAAGAAATTGAAGAAATAATCGGGGAGTTAGTCGAAGAGGACGTTCAGGAAAACCAACCTGAGAATCCAGTTCAACCAGAACCGGAAGTGGAAGTAATGATAGGGGACCAACCACTCAAACCAACGGAAGAAACGAAGTTAGATCACATGCTGAACTTCATGATGGAACAATTTGGACAATTGAATAAAAAATTGGAGTCAACCAACACAAAATTAGAGACAACCAACACAAAATTAGAGTCAACCAGCACAAAATTAGAGTCACTGCAAGAGGGAAGGAAGCAAGATAGAGAAGAATTGAATAAAAAATTGGAGTCAGACAAAGAAGAATTGAATAAAAAGTTGGACCAAAATAAGGAAGAATTGAAGAAGCAATTCAAGGAGGACTTAGAGATCCTGAATAACAAAATGGAAAACAACCGAGAGGCGTTAGAAAAGAAGAGTGAGGAGTTGAAGAAACAAATAAAAAAGGATCTTGAAGTGTTAAATGACAAGATTGAAAATAATTGTGAGACACTCCTACAGCAAATAAAGGAAGATGGTGAGAAGAACAGAGAAGAATTAAGATTCATGCTAGTAGAGTTTTGTGAAGAAGTTAAACCGGCAAAAACGGGGATGAATAAGAGATGGGAAGAAACAAATTACCCAGTAAATCACCTTCAAGAAACTTTAGATAGTGATTTCAACCAATTGAGTGAAACACTAGACAGCACTCCGGGAAGCATCAAAGAAACGTTGGATGAGAACATGGAACCAGGGAATCAGAAAATAACACAGAAGGAGATGGAAATTGTAGAAGAAACAAATATATTGTTTTCTGAACATACAGATAACAATGACACCAAGAGAATCAAACACATAAAAACCAACCACAGAAGAGGAAGAAAGAAGAACCGGATAATTAAGAAAATTAAGAAAACAGAGGAATTAAGAAAGGTATATAAGAGGAAACTCATCAAAACACGAGAAGAAGTGGAGATGATGAAGAACGGACTGATCGATGTGTTTAATTTGCCCATTACCTACCAAAGCAAATTAATAAAGTACAAAGATTGTAGGAGGACTCTGAGGGAAATTATAAAAGGAATTCAGAACCAAACAGCGGATGAAAATTTCAACAAATCAATACTTGGATGGAAGATGCCAGAAATAGAAATGACTGACAACAAAACAGAGTATAACAGATCAAGAAGGTCAATAAAATACTGGAGCACACCAGAAATGGAAATACCAAATAAAAAAGCAAAGATAATATTAATGAGAGATGCACAATTAACTTCTCTGATTAATGGACAAAATAATCAAATGTTTGCGGTAAACATAAAGACTACAGAACATATGGTATTAGAGGAATTATGGTACAAGACGGAGGAGACCTATTTCACCAGTAAGAAAACAGTTCTACACTCCAGAGTTATCCGAACCATAAGGGCAGAGGAACTCATGGACCATGGGTAAACTAAGTGAAGATACCACAAACCAAGAAAAGGGACGGATCTTCAAGTTACCAGCCGAGCAACCCAATGGAATAGAAGAAAAAATTAAACTATAACAGACTTAAAATAACCTTTATCCAGAATAAATGTCACCCATCAGACATTTGAAGGAGAAAAGGAGAAGATCGTCAAAGTGTTTTGTATAATAAAGAATAGAAAGGACCTGGAAGATATTCTAAACGAGGTAGTGGTACAGCAGAAACAAGATTCTAAATTACTAAACATAAGAAACAGACTGTTAGAAGATGAAGAAGTTGTGAATAAATATTATTGTATCCACCAAGATATACTCTTTGTTAAAACAAGAAAACATGATAGCACATGGAAACTTGTAGTTCCAAAAACATTAGAAAATAAGATAATTAAGGATTATCATGTTCGATACGGACATATGGGAACTGTAAAAATTGTAAAAGCATTGGAGGAGGAAGTCTTTATAAAAAATATAGTAAGGAAGGTAAACCAAAATATTAAAACATGTGTAATATGTCAAATGGTAAAGACCAATAACGAGAAAAAAGAGGGAACCATGATACCCATCACCTCAACAACAAAGTTAGAAAAAATATTCCTCGATATATGTGGTCCATTCCCACGTAGTGGAGGGAGACATAAATACAAGTTTATTGTAATCATGTTAGACCACTATACAAAATATACAAAATTATATGCAATAAACAGAGCTACGACTAAGAAAATACTGGAAATAGTAAAAACTAAATATATAACTGAAGTAGGAAGACCATGCATGATAATAACTGACCATGGAACGCAGTTCAAAGGAAAGAAATGGCGGAACGAGTTACTAAAAGAGAATATAAAAACCTATAAAACTTCCAAATACCACCCTAGTAGCAACCCTGCAGAGAGAGTGCTAAGGGAAGTTGGACGAATACTAAGAACTTATTGTCACAACAACCAAAAAGAATGGCAAAAGTATTTGGCTTCTACCGAAGCATTTCTGAACATTAGTTACCATCAATTCACAGAAAACACCCCATACCTGATGATGTTTGGAAGAAAGCCCCACAGAGAGATACAAGACTTAATAAACTTCCCAGCCAACCCAGAAGACCCCTATGATGAAAACCACTTTTATAACCGTATTATGGAGAAAATAGAAAAACAAAGAGCAAGGTATTCACAGAAACAAATTAAAATAATAAAGTACCACAAGGGAGAGAAAGTGCTAATCAAAAACAGGGAACTACCCAGTACACTTGAAGGAATAGCCAAAAAATTGCTATTGTTATACATTGGACCATATGTCATCACAAAGGACAATGGAAACAACACTTACGAGATAAGTAATATAACCACCAAAAAAATAAAAGGAGTGTACAACCAAGCTTCCATAAAGAAGTTCTATGAAGAAAACTAAATAACTGGAATACGTTCATCCAGAATAAGTGTGACTATCATACACTTGAAGGAGAAGAGGTGCATAATAACGAAGTGTCGAACAAAAAGGAGAAGGCTATAATATGGAATGGAAATGATAATATAATAAATCCACAACCATGAGAATTGAATTGATACCAAAATAAAATTATATATATAATAAAATGTACGGCCATATGTCATCACGAAGGACAAGTAACTGTAAATAAAATACAGATACCAAAATTTAAAAATTATGTGTACACAACTTGCAACAACAGATCGATGACTTATGAGGTCTAAAATAAAAAAATATCAAAACAAAGGAATGAGATACATAAATTCCTACTAAGTGAAATCAACTTACAATATATTAAAAGTTGATGTGTGAAGTATATGAAATAATTAAACAAAATGTACCAAAATAGGAATACGCTACACAAATTCCTATGGTGTAAGAAAATTAACTTACAAAGAATTAATACAAACTGAAATATACAAAAATAAAATCAGACCAAACCTGATAAGATAAGTACATGAAATTATAATAATGAATCAAAGATATTTATCTGTAAAATAAAAAAATCTAAACTGGTACAAAGAAAGAGAGAAGTTATGTATGAATCAAATATACAAGCTATGGCTAAAGCAAAATATTGCTAATTAACTGAGAAAGGTATACCAATGTCTAAGATAATTAAAATGATCACAATGAGAATTGAAAACCGAAAAATGAAAAGTTAATGATGAAATTAACATATAAATAAATAAAAAACAATCAATGTATGAGCAAATGATAGTATATAGTCAAGGTACAGCGGAAGGAAGAATGAGTAAAAGGCCAAAGTGATCTAAAAACAAACCACAAGGTGGACAATCCCAAAATATATTATTATTATTAAGTCACAAGTTGACAAAAAAGGTATTTATGATTGACTGTTGAAAAATCCAGCAATCAAATAAACTGAGCAGAGATGACGTGCCTCTGGTCTCAGAAAAATGAGTAGTAATGGGAGAAACCAGCTACTAAAGTTAGGGAAAAAATTGTGTATAAGGGAGAACACACCAATGGAAATAAAAAGAAAAACAGATCCAAATAAAATGGAATGAATTCAGTAAGAAGAGAAATAAAGAATGGAGAAACGACCAAGAAAGAAAAGGAAAAAGGTTATGTATAACTGATAATTTCATAAAAAACTATACTAGTGTTTTATCAAAATGATCAATTTTAAAGGAGAGGCATTATGTCACGACACAAATAGCCAACCCCGTACCAGAGATAAAAAAAAAAATATTTATAATTGTAAAAAATACTTCTTATCAAATGAAATGATTGATTTTAAATACAAATATAAGGAATATGACACGACAATACGACGACTTTAACCCAACCCAAGTGATTGAGACAAAAACATAAACATAAAGAAGGGAACCACAGAACATACTTAGTAAAATGTAAATATTTTAAAGTGATTGAGACAACAACCCAAACATAAAGAAGGGAACCACAAATAAACAACGAGAATGAGAAAATAATAAACCTAAGCCACAAGGAAACAAGTTTATGGGTTTAAATGACCCCAAAATGTCCCAAGAAACGGATGAAAGGACCTAATATATTAAACAAACAAGGAAAATGAAGAAGGAGGGAGACGAGCAAAAGTGAAATCCAAAAATGATTCACCAACACAAGTAAAATAGCACTCAACAAGAGCATTGAAACCAAAACAAGGGTTATCAGGAGGAAGGAGAGATAACGGTTACTACCCATTAAAAAGGCAACCAGAAACCACAAATTAGAATTGTTATTAGTCCGTAAGTATTAGTTATTAAGTATTAATTGTCATTAGGATTAAGTCATGAAAGAGAAATAAGTATAGGGGTCACCCACTATCAAACAAATAATATAAACAGTGATATAGTGTAATAGTGTAGGTGTAAGAACCCCAAAGTGAAGTGTGACACTAGTGAAATTGTAATTAACAATAAGTGATTTACAAGTGAAGGTAAGGTAAAAGTTGGAAATAAACAGTACATAAATAGCTGATGAATAAGTAGTATTAAGAGTGAATTATAGTATGAGGGATACAAAACACTAGAAGTGATAATGACTTTTTATTTAAAAGATGTTCAATAGAGTTAAGTTAACTATAGCCAGTAGTAAGTAAAAAGGGAGAATTCCAGAATAGAATAAATTGAAGGTGTTGCCATGGAGGAAATATAAAAATTGTTTAGAGATTGAGAAGTCAAAAAACTAACAAAGATACCTAATTTATAAAGGACTATTATTAATTTAATAACAAGTGATGTTGTTTATCACAACACAGATAATATGTGTTATAAACTAAAAAAAATTAGCAAATAAGGATAAGTTAGGAGTGAGTGATGATATCTCTTAATCAAAACAATAACTCTAATAACTTATAAAAAATTGTGTTCATGTTATTGTTAGAAGAGGATATGGCTGAATGCAATGTGCAGTCCATAAACCTAATGTTATATTTTTAAGATTGAAATAAGGAGAGCAATATTGAATAATAAACAAAACACCTACAGACTCAAAACACAACACAACTAATAAAAATAACAAAGTAAGCCCAATAGGCTGAAACAAAATGTGATTTGAACGAAATAAGTAAATTATTATAATGGCTACTTAGGCCTAGAAAAAACATAACTGTCAGAACCAAACATACAAAGATTCTAACAAATTGAATCAGAATTTAGAAAATCTGAGGTGAAGGAATCACCAAGGATAAATTGTAGATCATTTATAACACAAAATATTGTAATAGGCATTATTATATAAAAAGAAATGTAATTAACAAGCATTAACATAATTGTAAAAACTTAAAATCTGAAAATACCCAAGCTTGTGGGGTATCAAAATAATCTATGAACGAGAATAAATACTATAGTGACAATATTTATTAACCAGGAAGGAAGGTGGAGGAATAACAGTAATCAGAAGATATACGAAGGATTCGAAGTTTCGATAACAATACATCAACTCAAAATAAGCCTATTCGAAAAATACCGTTACTATGGAAACAGCGGTTGTTGACAGAAAAATACCGTTAGAAATTAGTAGAGAGAAAAAAAGAAGCGAAGCGTCATCAAGCCATACAGATGCAGAAGTCCGGAAGAAAGTTTTTTCAGTGTAAATCATGAAAATAATAGTATAAAATTGCTGAAAACTAATCGTCAAAGAAGCAGATGACCACTACAACCAATATTACAAGACCCAAGACCTGAATAAACGGAAATTATCCATAAATGGAACGTCCAAACACAAGACGAAAGGACGCCACAATTTAATAAAGCCCAAAATCCAAGAAAACTGATTTGATGCAGCCAATTCCTATCTCGAACCAACTACAAAGGCCTCTATGCACGTCGAATTGTTAAGTACTATCCAATTATTTATTTTCCACCAACCCTAATCACTTTAAATAATTTTGAAAGGTAAAATTACCACACTATAAAGATAATCTTTCTCTTTCATAGAGTATTTAAGCAAATTAAAACATAATGAAACATTGTTAACATAAAATAACCTAAGAATTGAACACGAACTTACAGAACACCTTTACAACACCACACAACAGATTGTAACAACACACTTTATATTTCCTGTACTCTTAGATTAAGGTAATTTGTATTTTTATTGTAACCATTGTAGTTCTCTAACTCATAGCCAAAAGAATCCACGGATTTTTGAAACCAAAACTGTAATAAGCCTAACGTAAACAGACGCTAGGTTAAATGGTTTCTAAATTAATTCGCCGCCCTGAAGATAAGATCTCATGTAATCAAACGATAATTATTTTGTTGTAATTGTAAATGTTTCCAGTTATCACCATTAAAAAAAATATTCATTACAGGGAGTAACAAGCGTTATCATTTCTTAGGGAGTGCTAGATAATAATTACTTGTATTGAAGAATAAATTGTAGCAGTAAGCTAGTTGCCAGTTAGTCGTCAGAAGCGACGATTGAGACGGCTGTGCGAGCGGGAACGATTCGAATACACCAACCCGCTACGCTGATAACTTGTTCAAATACGGTTTTTAGTTGTTTTGTAAAACGACTTGGCGCCACCCGGGATTATCACACCCCCTAAGAATAACAGGTAAGGTTACTGCCGTAATATACAGGTGATCAGAACTACGCTACGAACATCGCTAGCCACCAAAATTACTGTAACGACCCGGTGCGAGGCGAACGCACTAATCATCCAAAACACATTATTTTATGTACACATTTTGCAGGTACGACCGAATTATCTAGTTACAATATTAATGATCATTCATCAATTGCGTTTAGTACTTAAGTAAATTATAATGTTTAGCTTCATCTTATAAATTCTTAATATGAATATCTCTTAAGTTGTTACTATATTTTGTAATTACGGATTCATTTAGAACTTGGAAATAAACATTACTCCAAACTGATAAACAATGATAATTTTACTTCTACACAAACTTTAGAATCGATTTCTTTAATTCCTTTACGATTACTTTATTGAATTTTATTGTGTGTGGATTCTTTGAGATGACAGACAGTGGATATAAATTAATTAAGACATGTTTTACTATACTTGGTATTCGAATATCCAATCACTCGGTAGTTGCGGTGATGATTCCCCCATGTCGATCGTTCTAGAATCGTGCAGATAACTCCTCCAGATGATAGATGGCACTGGATGAATTCCACGATGTCACTCACAGACACTTCACTCACCAACTCCACGCATTCGGATTATAATTTATGAATAAAAGTTAGCATTCTCTGTTGTACACCGACATCGTAAATTATTTCAAATCTGAATTATTATTACGCACCTTTGTTGCGGTATGTCTGGTTATTAAGTGTTCATGAATGTAATTTGTGTTGTTAATCGTTCTTAAAAGTTATTGTTGTAAAGTGTTCGTATACACTGAAATTACATTATTGTCTGGTTACTATTTGTTTCAGTTAATGTTCACTGGTAGGCTAATAGTGTGACTCTACTTCATAGTTCGTTTGCTTGTAATGACTGTATTAATTTTTGTTATAAGTTCGAAAACTACCTTCTCACAGTGTGTATCGAATTATTCTAAGTTCGATAAAATGCTAATTTCTCTCGTCACGGACTTCACTCCTCTCGCGTCCGAAATTTTAGTTAGAACTCCTTCTCGCGTCCGTATTTTAGTTAGAACTCCTCTCGCGTCCGTATTTTAGTTAGAACTCTTCTCGCGTCCGTATTTTAGTTAGAACTCCTGAGCGCGTTCCTGTCTCCTTCCTATATTTTCCTTACCAAATCTCCCACCAGACTCTGATTCCAACGACGCCGTGTCCTTATTGGTTTCATATTTTTCCCTCCAAGTCCAAATACCACCCATTTTTTCAAAGGCGTTCTCTGATAGGGCTTCTGGTTCCCCACCAGATTCTTCCCTTGCTTCATATTTTGAGGTCGTTGCCATTTCCAGACAACGCAGCAATAAATTGTATCTGTCGTTTTTTCTAAAGTCTTCAGTGACAACTCTGAGTTTCTCTTCCATTTGCATTGTTTCTCAACTTCGTCGCTCTGCCGTTATTATCTATTGTTGTTCAAGGGCCTCGCCTACCCTTCTTTGAAAGTTGGTTTTTTCTTTTAGTTGCCAGGCAACACCCCATCCTTGAGTTTGGACGTACTCTCTGCGCTTTCGTTTCCAAGTAAGGTCAAAACCCTGTCATCGACCGCTGGAGTCCTTCAAATCAATCCACCCTTCGTCGCTTTCTCCTGACAGCTGGCGTACACATGTATGCTTGACCATTGTTAAGCCTTTTCTCCTTTAATGGCTCTGTACACATTGTATGTAGTTTCCTATGGAATCAATGTGTTTTCACAAAAAACTGGTGTTCTACGTACCGGGAGCAGTGAACTCTGTTCACAGGGTATTCGTTGCAGCTGCCTAAGAAATTTATGACCTGTCCGTCACTACAGCGTGCTTGCTCGTTCCCCTTTTGTCCCTTACAAAATATGTTTTCCACACATACACCCTTCGTTATTGCTTTCAGCGACATTCCTTACTGCTGATTATAAAATAAAACTTTTCGAAATTTTTTGTGTTATACAATTATATTAAAATACTTATTAAAAGTCAAATATTCGCGTGCGAAACCGCGGGTAACAGCTAGTTTGCTATAAACATCAGTTCAAACTAATGTCTTTACTTGTTGATAAACGTTATGTTTCAGTCCTTACTATTTTGTGTAAGGATCGTACTAGACTTTTCATTAAGATTTTCAATCAGTGCTCCCTTTGGTTTTTCTCTCTTCTTTTTCCCTTGCGTCTTTGCTTCATAACTACATTTAAACAGTATTCATTCATTATCAATAAACCTCCACGTCAAAGGTGTAGGCTATTTGCTTCTATAGATTATATTTTTGTTTTTCTCTCACTCGATCTTATCCAATCCCTTTCAGTCTAAATATCTCTAGCTCTGCCTTAAATTCTTAATTCCTGTTAATGCTTCCGTTCACGCACCGTATTGAGACCCTAAAGTAAAGCCCTCGTCATGAAGACCGAGAGTTGGGTTGAGGCCTGGTACCCGTCATGCATGGGCCCCACAGCTTTCCTGGGACCCCACCCCAGACCACCTTCCGGGCCTCCCATTCGCCGTTAAAGAAACCCCTCTTGTTTTGAAGCCTTTTTCTTCTTAGACAAACATATTACTTGTGTGTCTAAAAGCATTTTTCTGTAAACAGGCTAATAATAAAAATGCTGAATAGGTTAAAAGCCTTTTTATTGGCTAGAAAATTATAGACTTATCAGTCTAACGCTAGGTACATGACTGAGGTTTTAAATTTATTTTCTTGATATTTTGTTTACTGAAAAATCACTATTGGATTGATCCCTAATTTTCTTCCGTCTTTTGGGAGATTCAGGAGAAACTTTTATTCGTTCTTTTGCAACTAATTTTGCTTCTTCAATTATACTGTCAGGATTATCACGCAACAATTGCAATTCTGTCAGCAAATTTTCGATTAGAGCTATTTCAACATTGAGTATGATTCCTTTGCTTTGAATAACAACATTTTTTTTGTGCATACATGAAACCACTTTGAAGATTGACCAACATTAAGCCCCTTATGGAATTGAAATATTTCTTAAGCCCTAATACAATGTTGTCGACAGAGGAAGTTAGGCTAGAAGACATCTCTTCTAAAAATATATCCAACAATTTAAGTACTCCTGGGTAGTGCTTAACTATCGGTTTGGCAGCTTGGATCCTCTCACTACACCTTGTTTCAAAGAGGCTCTGTAGTGACAAAGGAATGTGCTTTTTCAAAACTTCCCAACATGCAAGGCTTCTAGAGAAAAATGAGTAAAGACTTCCAACATTTCCGGAAAATGTCATCACATCTCCATTGAGTTTTGCAGCATTAACACCCACACGGTTCAAGGAATGCGCCCCACGTGGTGAAAATATTGGGGATTCGTTCTTTTCAAGGATTCTATTTTGTACTCCTTTAATTGCTGCCCGCATATTTGGACCGTTATCGTAACCCTGAGAGGGCCAATCTTGTAGTGGTTTTTTTTTTTGCGAGGGAGGAAAAATGCATTATGCACCATCAGGAGACACCCGACTGGTCTCCCGGTGTGTGGGACTCGCACCCACCAAAAACCTCCACTTTACAGGCAGGGAACCCCCCTGGAACAACTATTCGTATGGCTTCAGGGTGGCACCTCGTATTGCGCCTATTAGGCTCCTACAGCTTTGTCTATATCATCGACTTGTGAGAGGGTCCAGTTCAGGCTTCTTCTGCCGTAGGACCATCCTCACGAAGGTCACAGCCATGTCCCAGTTCTCTTTGCTGTTGAGCATGACGCCTATGATGTTATCAGGCGTCATGGGGCCAATCTCCGATTCCAGTCCTCGCCTCTCCAGCACCCACCCTTGACACTCGAAGAAAGTGTGATGAGCGTCATCAGAGTCTGAGTCGCCGTACACGCACGACGGGTCCTCCATCTTACCCATCCTTCGCAGGTATGCACAGAAATAACAATGCCCTGTCAGGAAATGGGTTGTAGTAGTGGGTTGTTAAAGCTATCTAAAGTGGAAACAATCTCGTTGGCAATCGCCTCTCCTGTTTTGCTGGTCTTTAAAATACCATTGGTGGTCTTTTGTGCTTATTCTAACCAATTTACTATATTTGTTGCTTTATCATTATTGATGTGATTTTTAGATTGCTCTTTTAATTATATAAAAGAAAATAATAATAATCTCTAAAACAATTTTCGACCATAAATTTGCTTAAATCGGAAATATTTTAAAGTCATAGTCTTTAAATGTTGTTGATTTTGAATTTTTTTCCCACTGGCCCGGGCCTCCTGAAGCCTGGGCCCCTATGCCACGGCATACGCTGGTCCCCCTTGTGGGTACCATGCCACCGTGGAATTAACAACTGCTTCGCATAACGTTTTCCGTTCACGCACCGTATTGAACCCCTAAAGCTGGCGTCATGAGGACCGAGAGTTGGGTTTCGGCCTGGTACTCGCCGTTGTATTAGCAACGGTTTCGCATTTTGCGAACGTGTAATGTAACTTTCACATTTCATTATCGCGCCAAATGGAAGAAGAAGAAGGACGTTCGTTTGTTCGTCTTGCTTCTCTTTTTGCAGAAAGACGCAACAAAAGAAATTGTACAATTTACTTGTTGTTTTTTGTTGTATTGTTGTAACAAAAGTTGCCTATATATTTACTCTGTATTGAGTAATCAAAATTGTGGTGCCCACATCGGAAACACGTTTCCATGGTTCAGCATAAATAAATGGAATCAAATCTCCAAGGACTTTGCCGAAGACGATGGTCTCAGTGGAATCCTTAAATGCGGACATCAAAATCTTGTTTGTTCTGTATTGTTCTCTTTAACTATTACGCGTTTCCTCTTTCTGTCTCTTATTCGTTTTTCTGTTCCTTTTCCTATGGGCCTAATAAGAAATACTGTTCTCTTAACTTTTAGTTCTTCTTCTTCTTCTTCTTCTGTTCAAGGATTAGGTTATGTAAACCTATTCCGGCACCCACCTCATCCTCGGACGACCCACGTCTCTTCTACCAATGGCTTTATAGTCCAGTGCCGCTTTCAGCAACCGATCCTCTGTCATCCTTGGCAGATGATCCCTGATGTGACTTTCAGTTTGTATTCGTTATTTAAGTTTTGGAGTTTTCCAACGAAATGGCAACACCGCAAGCAATCTGAGGTCGCAGTCGGAGACTTAATTAGCCAGTGACGAAGCGGCGTCCAGTGGCGTGCGGGTGCAACGGCGATACGTTTTGCGTGCAACGCGAACTGCGAGCCGGCAAACACCTGGACATTGCACGGAATTTGCCAACGACAGTCGGCGTGGAGAGGCTCGCGTGCGCGACGTCAGGCGGAATGCACAATGCAGCTGCCTGCCTGCATAGCGCGCGCTCCGGGGTAAACTTTGTGTGCCCATCGTCATTACCGCAGTGCGACAGGTGAGCGTAGCGTGTTACACGAGCAGAAACCTAAGGTACGTATTAAAGGTACGCCGAGACTGCGTGCTAACTAACGAGCGAGCTGCGTTTCATGACACTCTGCTACATACACGTTCACGGAGGGCACAAAAGATGACACTACAGGTAACAGTACATAAAAAGAAAACTTATGATACATCTCAGTGAAGAGCGTTTTAACCTGTGTATCTGACACGTGGTCAATTACAGAGAGAGGTAAGAGAAATTAACAACCGCTGAAATGGATCTTCAACGAAAGTCAGCTAGAATATCAGCTACCACAAGTTATGTGGGAAAGTGGACGGCACACGGGCGGCTATACCAAAGGGGCGGTCGTAGATTGCCAAATTTGTTGTACCGGTGGATTATCCTAAGATAAATTACCAGCAAAATATACTACCTGCTCGAGTGGCAAAACAGACAGTAAGTGTAGGTAGTTTACTGAGTTAAGAATTAGAATTCAAAGATGCCAAAAACATAAAGTATATTTATTTTCTTGGATTTCGTTGTCCGTGACGTGTCCGTTACTTAACTAAATATCACTATAGTATTGACGACTCGGAACACTAAGTTTTTTATAAGTAAAAACGTAAAGTTCTACCTTACAGCCTAAACCGGCTTTCACCTTTAGAAGGCTTCATCAGAGGCTGCCATAGGTAGCGTTGTCCGTCTTGTTGTTGGCGACGGGATAGTTATTCGAAAGATTGAAGCTGTGCGTGTGTGGTGAGATGTGTTCGAATATTTATTTCAACAACAAAAGTTGCAATGTAATTACTCTTCGATATTTCTAAATTAATCTCAAGTTACTAGTTAACAGTATTTTTTCCAAATTATTACTTTCATTAAAAAACTATTAGTTTTTAAATTATTATTATTAATACAGAATATCACCAATGTGTCCGTTTCTTCACACGCTCAGGTATGTGCTACGCGCGGCAACCCTCTGGAGTTGGTGCTTTACCACGCTTTACGCTTACCTTATATACCCAATCTTGTTTACAAAGTTGAAAGTGAAACTTGTTTACAAAAGCGGCTCCGTACTCGAGGCAATGACGAATTTACCTAATATTTCTTTCTCTACGTTATGAAACTAGTCTACTCTGAGTCCCAAACATATCCCGTAAACCAATGCTAAAACATATTTAATTACAAAAACACAATATAAAAATTATACAATAAATTAATCAGCAGATATTGCAAAATAACTCAAAACAATTAATACCGACTAGGTATAGGTATATGACATTAACTTTTATTGAGTTGTTCTTGATAGTTGTTTTGTTACCATTGCCACAGTGTACTGGCATCAGCCTTTGTTTTGACTGCCAAGAAAGCGTATAGGTATTGTTGCGCGACATTTATATCTGAGTTATAGCTGCGGTATCTTTGTGGTTTTGTGCATGTCGATGCTGGCAGACTGTAAAGTACCTACCCGATAAGATAAGGTATTATTTATGCTTTGTTTTGGAGAACGGGCACCTTTACGACAGTCAACTTGTATTCAAAACAACAGCAGTTTGTAAGCAGTAACAGAAATTTGTTAGTTGTGCTTAAAACGTTTCCAAGTACGGTCTTGTTTTTGGTCACAGTCTAGCGGTGTAATTCTGAGACGTGTCGTATTTGTTTACGGTTTATATTTATATCATCATCATCAAGAAGAAGAAGAAGAAGAAGAAGAAGAGTTATGCGATGATGATGACACCTTACTTATTTAAAATTAACCTCGGAATACTTCTTCTTCTTCTCCTCTTCAAGGATTAGGTTATATAAACCTGTTCCGGCACCCATCTCATCCTAGGACGACCCACGCTCTTCTACCAGTGGCTTTATAGTTCAGTGCCGCTTTCGGCTCCTCTGTCATCCTTTGCAGATGATCCCACCATTGTCTTCTGTAAATTGAAATAATTTCATTTATGTCCTTCACTTCGAGTTCTGCTCTGATATCTTAATTCCTTATTTTATCTTGTAATGTGTAATTTAAAGTATTTCGAAGAAACTGCATTTCAGCACTCTGAGTTTTCCCGCTTTCCTTTTCTGTCGTGATCCACGCCTCACTTGCATAAATCAACGTGGGTATTGCAATTGTCTTACAAAATTTATTCCTTGTCTTATAAAAATTAATCTCGGAATACCACAAATAAAATATGTTTTGTAATTGATTTTATTTCGAATATATAAACTTTTACTTAACGAACAGCCTGCCTATGTCTGGGTCATACTGAAATGAGAAAAACAGAAATCGTGCCATATAGACATTGAAAAAACTCAACACCTAAATGGAAATTGAAACTAGTTCTCAATGTTTATCAATTAAGTCGTAGTTATTAAACAAAATGGCGTTTAATCTTCCAACTCTATTTGCTGGCATTTTCTCGGTACATGTCAGTCGACTTTGATGTCGGACCAAACGCCCGTAGCGACTACGCGCGCTTTGATATTCCCACGTTCGTCCGTCGTCCCACTACGAACTCGTCAATTTTTTCATCAAAAAGTACGTAACACCGTTAAACCCGCCCCGTACGCGTAGGATCGAGATTAACCTCCGCTGCTGCTGCTACCATCTCTGCGCGGTACTAATCCATCACCGCTCTGACGATAACATGATCAACGCCAAAATTGAAAACAGCGGCTAATGGATTTTGCTGTTTCTGGCCGGTGTGAAATCTCTGTGGGATCAGATAATGGCTGCCGTTCCCTTGTCTGTCCTGCAGGCAGAATCTGCCTGATAATAATTTAAACAATTTTCTCGGTAATCCTAACAATATCGAACCACTAAGGGTACCGATCTGCACCGTATTTTACTTGTACTGTTATTTTTCTCTTCTGTCTTTTTTTATTTTTCATAAATATTTTTTCATATCTAAACCGTCTATCGCACTGAGTCTCTGATAACTCTCGATCCGCTGTGCGCAAGTTTTTTTTACCATCACCGAAAAAAATGTTAAAATGTTTTCGTGTTTTGTTACAAGCTTATTTTTCTTTTCTATTCATTCTTATTTAAATATTTCCTTATGGTATAGTATACAAAATGTGAAGTAAAAATCGACTTTGATTTATTTTGACGGGGTTGAGTGATAATTTTTTGTATTAACTGTTAGAACTGTTTATTTTTACTAACTGTTTTATTGACTGTTGGAAACAAACTGACTAAAATCCGGGCTGTTGCGCCGTGATCCACTCCTGTTGTTACTGACAGACGTTTCGGACTCTCTTCTGTTCTTCTGGCCTTCTCTTCGGAGGCCATCTTCAGTATACAATAACTATTCTGCAACTGACACGATCTTCGTAAGTTAACCACAATCAGTTGGCGAATCGTTATTGTACACTGAAGATGCACTCCAGAGGAGAGGCCAAAACGTGTGTTAGTGGATCACGGCCCAACAGCGCGGATTTTAGTCGGTTTGTTTCCAATACTGTTGACGCTGACCGTGACCTTAGATACAGAACATCAACACTTATCGATTCATTACCATGACAACGCAGACAAGCGACACGTAGGCTCTGCACATTTACTTAGGCTCTACGTTTATTTAGCGTAAACAATACGCTAGAATTGAATAGTACCACCAAACGTTAACCCTTTGATAAAATGCAATAAAAGCCCAGCTCATTAGACAGATAGTAAAACAGTATAGGACAGGTCATGCATCTTTGTGGGTTGGAAATAACTAAATGGACTGGAGTTGAAAACAGCACATAGGCTGGACGCCAGGAACGACATTACTGAGGTAATTTCGTGTGTCTCATACTAGGGGGGGGGGGCAAACCGATGACGTAGGTGAGGAAATACGACACGTATAAGTGACGCAAATAAAATATTTCCTTCAGTCGTCATTGTTAGTCCCAATAAATGTTGCTTAATAAGTGAACCGTAACGTTTGAAAGAGTGTATTAAGAAGTGTATACGGTTCATTTAAAGAAGTTGGTGACTGGAAATTTCTGTGACCGTGAGCTGAGACAGTTGTGAAAGGGTTTAGATCTCTTATGGTAAATAGAAATTAATGGACTCTAATGGCATGTGCAAAGAAAGACTGACAGTAGAGTTGCTGAAATATCACCGAAAGTGTGTGTGTGTGTGTGTGTAAATTTTGGTGGAAGTGATTAACATGTGTGTAACACGATTAACATGATTTCAAATTTTATGTCTCATTTGTGTCACATGTTTTACTCTATAATGCATAGTATAAAGATATAATTTCTAAATAACAATAAAAAATCAAATACACATTTATTTAAAATCTAAATTCACATCTCCTGCTCTAGACAGTAATAACAGAAAACAAAATCTTAGTACTAAACTAAATTAAAAATTGTACCCAAGTCAAGTTCTATTCGCGGTAATACACATGAGAAAAAAAGACTGGATTAGTATCTTATTCTTACACTTTGTTACTTGAAATGACCTGTAGAGGGAACTGGAACAGGTTAGATGAACCGATCGTATTGAGGACTCGTAAAACACAGTTGTCCCTGAAAAAACCGCCGTTGGTAAAAGAAAAGGTGAGACACCGAACCTGAGGTGACAAGATGTTGGCACCGAGATGCTAGAAGAACCGGAAACACAATTGCAGCCGATTTATGTTGTAGCGTTCTTTAGTTGACGAAGTTGAAGGTGATGAATTCAACGCCTTCACGACTATCCAAAACCGTTACCTGTGATTTTCTTATGCAGCCTACAGCTGTAAAACTCTTGGAAACGCTTGGAAAAAATGTTCTCCAGGCAGTTAAAGAATATAACTGTCTAGTAAGTAAAATCACAAGTGATGGACATAGCAGTAAGGAAATTATAAGGAGAATTAACCAGGCTAAAATTGCTTTCAACAAACAGAAAAACCTCTTCACTCCAAACACTGTCAGCCTAAAAATAAGGAAGAATCTAGTAAAGGTATACGTGTGAACTGTTGCCCTATACGGGAGTGAATTTTGGACAATTGGAGAAAGTGACAAGAAAAGACTCCAAGCACTTGAGACCTGGTGCTAAAGAAGAATATTCAAGATAAGCTGGAGGGAGAAGATAACGAATGAGGGAAGTCTTGAGAAGAGGTTAGGAGGAGAAAAGCTACGTTTATAGGACATATACTACGACACAATGGGTTGGTTAAGAGAATAATAGAAGGAACAATTGAAGGGAAGAATCACGGAGGACGACCCCGTTTAGACTACATGAAACAGCATATGGTCGTTATGGACTGCACATCATATTGTGAGTTGAAAAGAAAAGCAGAGAAGCGTGAAGAATGGCGAGCTGCTGCCAACCAGCCTACGGGCAGCTAACCTGGAAGTGAGCTGTAAACCCACCAAGCAAGAATTAGACGTCAGTGTGACTCAAGAATGTCTTCTTCACTCCTCGGATTGAGTAATAATCCGTTTCGAATTCACAGAGTGTCTGAACATTGTTTCCAGCGTCCCACGCGATGCCTCCCACCAGCTGGTCTATATTTCAGAGCTTCTTTAGGAATACGCGACTCTACCCCGCTTTTCGTATGAGACTTGCCTGTATTCTTTTATTCTACCACTTACTGCTGGCATCTTGAGGTCTTTTCTTAAACTCTCTCGTTTCTAAAATGGTCCCTCAAACTGCATCTCAGTTTAATTTCAGATGCCTGTTGTTTACAAATATCTTTTTGGCTCAGGTTTATAAATCTAATTTGGACACACATGCAATAAACACAGGACATGAATTCCCAGACATAATCATCATGACACTAATAAAACACATACCACACTAAGGAACCATAATGAACATTTGGGAAAATTTACAAATATACAAACAGAACAAGTACAAATCAATACAAAACGTGGCATAATTTTCAAAGCACTCAACATCAAACATACACAAAATACTAATATATATACACCACATCACACACAATAATACCTGTTTAAAATACGAAAAAGCAACAGGAAACCATAACAACAATCAACCAACCAACACCCAAGTACTTCACAAGATTCAAAATTAAGAAGGCTGAGGATGGGAACAATAAGTTTCCCGAAACATGTTCCAAATAAAGGAAAAAACATCTTGTGATAAAGTTATTATAAATATTAAATATATTATATTAAATGGACTGTACAGAACTGATGTTTTGTAAGGTCGTGGCGCGCACACTTCAGTGTATGGACGTGAAACACGGACTCTACTACAAAAAGATATTTCAAACACTTTTTGCTCTGTATCTTATTCTTTAATACTGTAGTCGTTTAATTGTTCAACAGATAAACTAAATTTATTTAAATTTCTCTAAGTTTCTTGATCCTTCATATACGACATATCACAACCCAAAATAATGTAAATACCTGCTCCAAAGCGTTATTATCATCTGTAACTTTTGTTCTTAAAAAAACTTCCTAGGGTCCTTTCCTATAGGAAGACCACTGTTTTTGTTTCAGTACTACAGATTTTAAAATTGTATTTCTGGCTGATTGTATTTAATGTATAAATAGACATTGGGAACTAATTTTCACTTTTTCCTACAATTACTTCATATAACGTCATATAGTAATGTGTTAATTAAGATTCGTATACCTGTAGAACAAACAGTCATCGATGAAGGTAAAAAGCAGTATATTACTACTGTTTATTGACGATCTGGTAAGGAAATGGAAATATCTAGTGAACCCTGGTATTAATTTATCACGAGACAGATGTTTGAATGGTTGTTGTTTGCTGACGACTTGCTTGTACTTCAAAATACAGAATCTTATTTGCAAACCACTATAAAAACAAAGGTAATGGCATTTCGAGGCAAGGAGCCAATAAGAACAAAAATAATGATTAGTGATCGAATTCTAGAACAGGTGAGCCACTGTAATTATTTGGAAAATGTTATTTGCTATGATAGAAATTATGACATTGATATTAAGTTAGGTAAGTTCCAGACGATCTGTGGAACAATCAGCCGTAATTTTAGAAACAAGGTACGTCGAGGTACAAAATTAAAGTTTTACAAAACTATGGCAGTTCTTGTGCTGTGCTATGGGTGCGAATTATGGACAACAACAAGACAGTAAAATGCATGCCTCGGAAACGGCATTCTGAAGAGGAATTAAGGTGTTCTAAAGTGGACCGTAATGAGGCGATAAGAGAACAGTCGCAAGTTTTTAACTTGAATTAAAAATTAAAAAAGATTACAAACAACTTAAACTTGCCATTTAACAACTTAAATGGCAAAGCGGAAAACAACTAAACTAGGACATTACCTGTGTGGTTTTCTATTTCGTATGTAAATGTGTTTGTGTGTGTGTGGGACGAATTGGGTCTGAAAGAGAGGGAGCGTGAGAAAGAGAGAGAGATTCCCTGTTAAAACAATAGGTGGTTGATGAGATTCGGTCGGATCTTCCCTGCTCCGTCTGTCTCGGACTTTTGGCTTCGTTTTTATTACATTTTACTGCACTTAGCCTAATGGGGACGCACTAAACATACGGACCTGTATTGCCTTAGGAAAAGTAATAGACACACCTTTAAAATAAAACCAAGCCATAGTGATGGCTATAGGAGAAGGAAGAGAAGCTTGAATGTAGGAATCTAAGATATAAAGTGGAGAATTTGAGAACGTCCCAATTCTAGGAGTGATAACAAAAGAAAAGGTTTGTAAATTATTAAAATATTATAAACAACGGTGGAAAGAACACTTACAAAGAACGTCAGATTCCAGACTGGCCAAAGAAGTCGGGAAATACAAACCTATCGGACACAGGTGTGTGGGTAGACCCAGGAAGAGACGGCTGGAGGATTTTTGAAGGCGGAACAGGCAGCACCTTGCCTATCCCATGTTGTAAAGGTGATTATGATGAATTTTTAACATGTATTTAGTAGGCTAATTGGTCTGTAATTGTCACAGTTGCGTTTCCCCTTCTTAAGTAAGTATATCACTTTGGCCGCCAACCAAGGCTTGGGGATCGTACATTCTTTACAACATTTATTGAATCAAGTATAAACTCTATATTCGCTCTACTTTGAAAAAATGTTTTTGCCGGCCGTCTAAGAACCACATGCCAATTTCAATTCTTTATTCTTTGTTCTTTTCTTTTCCTCCAATATTCTTTCATCTTTTCACCGTGTCTCTTCTTCCTGTCTTCAGTCCACTTTGAACCTGCGTTTTTCTCTCTCCTACCTTCGACTCCCTCCATTTTTAACACTTTTGCCCGAAAAAACTTCTCTTTCAATTGCTTCTTCTGCATTTATATTATTTTTTTCTAAATCCTTTTGGATTTCTTTAATCCAACTTCATGTTTACTTCTTTCCTTACAGACTTTTGAAGACCTGTGGGGTTTATATTATTTTTTTCTAAATCCTTTTTGACTTCTTTTTCCACAGATATTTTAAGATCTGTTTTGTTAACCTATTGTCGTCTATTCTATATAAATGTTCAAAAAATACTAGTCTTCTTTTTCTCACTGTTTCTGTATATTTTCTAAACTTTGATAAATTTCATCTTTACTTCTTAATTTCCAACCTTCTGAAGTTTTCGTAGGCCTAATATTTTTCTAATAATTAGTCTTTCCAATATTTCTAGTTTGTCTAAATTATAATTCAATGCTAGACATTCACTTGCGTATAGGCATTCTGGCTTCACTACTGTACTGTAATGCCTTATTTTCGCAATTTTAGATATGAACTGTTCGCCCTACTTTATTTACTGAATAAATTCTTACAGTACGTCAAGAATAAAATACATCCAACAAAACCGCACAAGGTCAACGATTGAACGATTTACATAAAATCGTGGGTTATGGACACAACACACGATACGCGAAACTAATTCGAACAGAGCCTCGCTCCGGTTACAACATGTCACAAGATGAATTTATAACACCATTTTCTACACTGTTTTTATGTTGCTAACAAAAAAAAAAAACCTACACCCTTAACGAGCGAAAACCTACAGAAAACTTATGAATTATTAATACCTTTTTGAAGGAGAAGAAGAAAATAAAAGAATAATCTATTTAGTTTACGTTTTTACTGGCTTCGGGAAATAACTATGCAAATTTTTAGTTACACGATCTAATAGGCAGTGATGACTGTAACGTGATCTCGTTTCGCTTTTGGCAATTCTCGAATGAGTGATTTAAAACGTCTCATGGAGTTCGCTTCGTATTTTAGTTGGACATGCGTAAGTACAGAGCCCAGCACTCACGCGCCCGCGCCCACACACACACACACACACACACGGACATGCTCGTTCGTAAACATAAGCACCTGGCAGTCGGGATATTTTAGGCGGAGTTACGCATGCTGGGCATCGTCATTAAATATTATGATTCTGTAGGACATTTCGGTTTCCACATTCATGTTAGGTTATGACAAGGGTACAAGAAAAATGGGACCAAGCACGAGATATGAAGTTTCTTAGAAAAATTATGGGATGCAATGGGAGAGATACAAAAAGAGATGGAACAATAACAAACCAAAAATTTAATTTGAACGGGACGACTGAATAAACTCCTAAGGTACTTTAGGACATTCGGTATTTAGGAACTTCACTCTTGATTGGCCATTATCTTTTAAGACATTCTTTCATTACTTTTGACGTTTGTTTCGTCTCCATACAGATGCTTCGAATAGTTCTGATGCAAGCGCTGAAGAAATAGAAATGTTATAACAGGACTTGTCACATTGTACGGGTATCAACAAAATTAAATCACGTCACCGAGTGTTATGGCGGCGTTCGGTCGGATTTCATGAATATCAGGAGGGGTGTAACAACCAGGATCCCACCAAAGGGGTCGCGATGTGTAGTGGAAGGACGAAGAAGCTCAAATAGACCGAGGAAAAGATGATAGCCCTTACGAACGAAGGTGCCTTTAAGACGATGACGATGATTAAGTAGCAGCTTGATATCCTGTACCCTGTAAATAAGGACGCGTATCGAACCGCTGCCCATATCGGGGTGTCGTGGAATTCTGGTGTCCAACTTTCTGCCAAGAAGTCTACGGTGATGGTTTCAATCTGTTCAACCGTTCTATTCTTCTTTTCTACATCAACGTTGGGAATCCTTAGGGCAGGGACTTCGCACACAACCCATGAGCTGCATGAGACTGAAATCTGTACCTCTGATAGAGGGGATAAAGTATTAGTGAGTGTGTTTGTGTTAGTAGAGTTAGTTTGTCAAGGCCAGTGGTTCATGATAGCTGCCATATCCTATTCACAGTCAGACTGGCATCCACTTACAAAGGCAATCAGACATTGGACACTTTGTAATTTTACTGCAGTCTGGTTTTCACTGTTACTGTATTAAGTGCGTTCGAAGACTACGTATTATTGGTTTTGTGTTTACAACTTAGTACTTTTCAAGTAGTTGGGTTATAGTAACATTAAAAATACGAATTTGTGAACTATCGTTTAGGATTAGTGTACTTTTTTAGTTACTTCCAGTTAGTGAGCGAATTGCCCTGTTATTTATTTATTTGTAGCTGTCTGTTCGCACTTCAAAGTACATTGAAAGAAAGAAAAAGAAGTTTCGTTGTTCACAATAAAGGTAACGAAATAATTAGTAATATAACTGTTAAATGTGATGAAGAAAAACAACGAAATTCATTTAACATACCGTCTGAATCAAGCAAGAAACCGAGCTGCGTATTACTGTAATAAATCGAAAGGCTTCGTTAAATACTTGACGGAGCAAAGGAAATGCAGTCCAGAAGGTAAAGTCTTCACACCGGGGAAAAAACTTAAAACATGTGAGAAAAGGAAACTTTTTCTTAGTAAGAAATATTGTTCGCTCCGCACTCCACAATCTCGCCAGATGTAACTAACTTCTAAGCCGGCCGCTGTTGCTTATATATAGCCCGCAGATGTTTCAGAATAATTTTCCATTCTCTTGGCGACGTGCCAGCATAATTCGCCTAGTTAAAAGTACTAGAATAGTCTGCAGTACTACTTGACAGAGACGCTGCATCTGATCGGCTAGCCGAGAATCGTGTAGAACGACACTCTTCACCTTCCGAGAGAGTTCCGTAATTATCGTAGCAATATAATCATGTTTACTGAGTTCAACAATTAGAAGGTCTCCTGTAAACATAGACTACGTTCAGATAACTATCTTGTGATATTAGCCTATCTTGTGATATTAGCCTATCTTGTGAATCTGGTGTCTAATGTTTCCTTCAGTTTCCACATTTTGGTGTTCTGCCCTAAGGCAGGTCTTCAAATGGTAAAAGCTTTCCAAGCTGTCCTATCGCATGCCAGTGTTTTCGTTTCTTCGTAACACCCTCTTATTTTAATGCTATCTATTAACTTAATTCTTCTACACCCTCTTCTTTTTTCTCCTTCTATGACACCCTCCATGTCAGTTGTAAGCGAGTAGTCTCTTCTTAAACAATGACCTAACCAATTCTTTTCCTATTTTCTATTATCTTCAGGATTCTTATCTCTTCCCCTATTCTTCTTAAAACTATTTCTCTTATGATACCTGAATATAGTGTTACCAACCGCTAATGAATTTTCTGTGCAGAAGTTCACCAGTCTTTCCCCTCTTTCAATTCTCCCCACTAAACCAAACTCGCCAACTGTGCCTTCTTCCTTGCTTTCTCCAATAAACGCATTCCAATCTCCCAGCACTGTTATGCAGAAATTTCTCTTCTCTGTAGCTATAATCTTCCAGTAACATTCCTCCACTTCTTCTTCTGCGCATTGACTTGTTGGCATGTACATCTGAATTATTACTAAATCTTTCTTCATTCCTTTCATCCTCAACAATATTCGTCGACCATCTAAGTTTCCACACGTGTGTATTAAAAAGAATAGAATATAAACTATACTCTCGCCGAATCCCCCAGCCGATTGATTGACTGGGGGTTGGCCGATTGACATTCATTGACATTGATTGATTGGCCGATTGACCATTATTTTTTAAGATATTGTTTCGTTACTCCTGACGGTTGGTTTCGTCTCCATACAGAGGCTTCGAATAGGGATCTCTTCGGTTAAGTGGCAGCATGCAGTGAGCAATTACTCTACGTAGCAATCGTCAGTACCTTTCTTACTGTCTGACGCACGTAGCGATAACCAGCGACAGTTTGTATTTTTATTTTCTTTTGACATATTTTTCTATATTTTATTTTTATATTTTTTACAATTTACTAGAAATTTATATTTTATTCTAGTTTACATTTTATTTACAATTTTACTTACATTTTAAATTGTAAATGTAAAAACATCACTAACAACTACAAATTAATTACAGTTACAAACATAATTTATAACTACAAATACAGCGATACATTTCATAATTTATTATAGCTACAAATAAAATATAATATAAATTACTGAGGAGGCATAAATTGTGCCATGTTTTCAATAATTTTTTTCAAATTTACTATCATTTCGATACCTTTGCCGCCACAGGAAATCTTTGCTACCTCATCCTGGCTACCTCAGCCAGGTAGGAATCCAACATCAGTCGCGAAGTACCCCAATGCCTGTTGTTCCTCACTTTGGCCTTAGCCCACATGCTTTCTACATTTTGGGCGTGGGTTTGGATTACTGGGTTTAAAAATTGTATCGAGTGGTTCACTGTTAAATGCTGATAATTTTGATGTATATTGTGATATCCCCTCCACTCATCGGACAAAACGGTTGTACCTGGGGCAACATACTGGTTTATTATAGGCACTAAAGTCCCCACGGATCTGTCTGGAAGCTCACAAGGAAACAGTCTCTTGTTTCACGACAAATTCCACCAAACACCCATTGATTTGGCCACGGTGTCACCATGGAATGGTTGCAAAATGCGTTGTTACTGGCGATTGCTACGTAGAGTAATTGCTCTGAATCAAGCACTAAAGAAATAAAATGTCGTAACAGAACTCGTTACAATGTACCGTATTAACAAAAATAAAATCTCATCACCGAGTGTTATGGCGGGGCTCGGTCGGCAGCCTCTGATCTATTATTTACCACTGAAGCTTACGCATATATTGAATTCACATTATCTAGAATAATAAACGAAGCATTTAGTTACAAAGCTGTACAAGAGTATTTACATTTTTTCCTTTATTCATTTCGGTCGAGAGACATCATCGCTGAGTTATTATGCTGCACGAAAAAACTATTTTGAATATGAATAGAATTGGGTTTTGTTTGGTGCCACACAAAGATAGGCACACCCGCGCGCGCGCGCGCGCGCACACACACACACACACACACAGATCGGCCGAACTTCACGTCAAGTTAAGTTATCGACTTGAGCCTGTTATAACTTAAAAATGTTTAAAACCTCTCCCAGCTAGGCACGCGCCCTTGCGTATGTATGCGCGCACGCGATTGCGTGTGGTCGCGCACGTACTGCAGTGTATTCTGACATAATAAATTCACAAAAATTATAAGCGATAATTTAGCCAACTTAAATGGCAAAGCGGACAACAACGAAACTAGGACATTACTTGGGTGGTTTCTTATTTTGGATGTGAGCGTGTTTGTGTGTACGCGGAGAAAGGGTCAGAAAGAGAAAGAGTGAGAGAGATGAATTCCCTGTTAAAACGATACGTGGTCGGTCAGATCCGGTGGGATCTTCCTGCTCCGTCTGTCTCTGACCTTTGGCTTCGTTTTTTATCACATTTTACTACATTTACCCTAATGCGGACGTGTTACTCGTACGACACTATACTGTTTTAGGGAAAAGTTGTAGACACTACCACTAAACGAAAAGCAAACCAAGTGATGGCTATAGGAGAAGGAAGAGAGGAATCTAAGACATAAAGTGGAGAATATGAGAACGTTCCTATATCTAGAAGTGACAACAAAAGAAAAAGCAACGGATGAAGCGGAAGACAATGAAAGAGTGGAGAAAACTGTAAGTCTTGCTACACCATGAGTACACGCACGAGTGCTTGTGTAGCTTCTGTCGTCTCTCGCACCCTACACATCAGAGACTCTTGGTATTTATATTGAGTCTCCGAAAGCTCCTCATAACACACCATCCATTGTTGCATCAGTGGCGTCTTCATTTGCGACATACACACTATACACTCACGTCATATCATGTGACGTGACGTACACCTTTAACCTCTATGTGGACCTCTGAGATCCTTACATTTATATAATTCCATCCCTTTACTCAGGTCCTATATCGCTTACATTTCTTACAACAAAAGCACCAGAATGCGCTCTTGTCTCCTTACCAACACCACACCACTGTATAAGTGAATATAATTTTTGTTTCTTCACTACTTGTTGTTGCTAATCTTTTTATTTCAGTAAGACCAAAAACATCTATCTCTAATCTTTCTGTTTATTCAAAAATTTTCTTTTGTTTCTGAGCTAATCCCTGGACGTTCTAACCATGAGTAATAATTTTGTAAATAAGAGATAAATTACAAATAAAACATAAACGAAGGTATTTAAGGCAACCTATATATATATATATATTTAACAATTAAAATTTTAAATTGTATAAAAATTTACATATAATTTAATTTGTATAGTCCCACACTTTGTTGGAGCGCCAATACTTTAACAATACAAATTGCTAATTTAAATGTATTTTAAATTGTGTAGTGGTAAAGCTCATACAACATTACTGATAAGGTGTATTTATAAATGGAGTTTGGGTGTAATCGTAATAAGAGTAGTCATTTTGAATTGTAACATGTTTTCATTAATTTATTCATAAAAAATCACAAGTGTGTTTAAAATCGCATTTACTTCTCCATAAAATATTAATTATTGTTTGTTTAAACGTTTCTTTGTTGCAGTACATTCATCATGAAATAAATCTTATATCCTATATTAACAAAAGTATATGCTAAACATTTGTTAATCTAAAATTTCTCGACCGCTCAGTCTGACTGTGTGCTTTATTGCAGTTTTGTTTTATTTTCTTTATATATAGGCCTATTTTTATTACATTACTTTATGCATTGCATACATCTTAATGATTTATTAAAATTTAAATTGACTAATAGAATTGTTGGTCTTTTTCTATAACTTCCAACTACGTTACTTTATGCATTGCGTGTAATATTACTCACTGATTACTTTACAGGCTTTAAATGAAAATTTACATTTACTAAATTAATTGTTAATCATCCAAGCAAAGATTTAAATTAACTTTAAATTAATTGTTCACCATCAAAGAAAATTCTTACTGAATTTAAATTATAACTTATTCTCTTATCTCTATCTAGATTTTACATAACTTTTATTTATTTTTAAATTTTAAAGTGTCTTTTCAGTGTCTTTATTCTCTCATTTACAAATTATAAATTGATTATTTGTCACCTCGATTCTGTAGATCGTACCCATGTCCTCCGTTGATCCGTATGTCCTCTTCTAATGGAGTTCCCTGCACGTTCTCCGGTTCCATTTGTCGTCCTTCAGTTCTCGTCCCTCATGGTCCCATCTGGTTGCTGTAGTGTAGAATGATATGTTGCTCTGCACCAGCTGCTGTTTTCCTAGCAGACGCCTTTATTGCTCTGCATAGCGTTCCTCTGCCTGATGTGACCTCGTCGGTTGTCTTGAGTGCTGAACGTTTGTGGTTGTAGACTTGTAGAGTATCTTCGATAATCGTATTTAAAATCAAACTAAGAGTTACTGTTTGATACTTGGATGAACGTATCGTCCATCCGACTTTACAATTTATTTAAAAATCGCGTCGATACTGAACATAGCGTCCCGCCGCTTCTGAAGACTGATTGAGAGTATTAAAAATTCGCGTCGCCAACGGACATAGCGTACCGCCGCGACTGAAGACTGCTTGAGAGTAAAATTGGCTCTACTGTGCCCGTATTTATATTCAATCAAGAAACCACACCTGTCGGAACAGAATTCTGCATGTCAGAAATTGTTCGTGGCGTCTGTTTCCCCACTATCGTCCAATTTCATATTTTCGCACATTTCTGCCATTTGCAATGTCTAATGTGGATTTCAAGGTGTTCTAACATTGTCTGATTTAATTACACATATTCTACGTAATTACCATCGGACTCGCATAATTCGTGTAATTACTACGCTCTTAAAATCGCACAGAATTCGCACTGAACGACCTATTCACACCGTTTTCGCACTGCACATGTGTATTATTTTTATACATATTTAGAAGTCTTTGCAAATTTTCTACCACTTCTGGTTCGCTTATAATTAAATAAACTATAATTTAGCATCTATTTGGGGTGAGATTGCAAACTTTCAGGCTTGAACAGGCCTCACGCACACACTCTATTTACTAGTGTACACACTCTCAGCGACAATCGCGTGATCGTGCATGTTGATTCCTGCGTATAAACTCAGCTTTCAATCTCACACCTGCTTATATATTACATATTTCTAAAATTAATCTAAATATTTATTTTATTTAATAAATGTACAGTACAGCCTATGCTTGTATTGTCGCAATATATGTTGTTTCATTTGGTTACGAGTCCCGGAACCTGAGAACTATTAGTAGATGAGTTGGTAAGGAGACATGGGCTTAGAAAGTAGAAATCAGAAAGAGGCACGACCTACACTTTAACTTAAAGACAATTGAGAATATAAGAAAACAGAAAGGCATAGGCAAACGTGGCATAAAGTAGTTGCAAGAATTTTAGAAAGGAAAGAAAAATATTAGATAACGCGAACAGTGGAATAAAGAGTAGAAGAAATTTGTGCATTAGTAGTGTATGTAATTTACCTCCATATCATTTCATGATAATTAAGATTCTAACTAAAAAACACAGACACACACGCATTAAGGTATAGACTATGAAAATTTACAGATTTTCGCGGGTTATACGGTGCGTCCTATATAGGGTTGGAGTTCAACGTTTAGGTAGATGCATCTCTGCTGTCTTCAGGCTTGGATTCCTTAGATGGTGCAATGATTTTGCAATGCCAGCCCTGTACTAAAACTGCAGTGGGGGTTGAATGGCTAGTTTCTATTGATTCGCAGCCGAGGTTTATCTTAAAAATCTCATTTTGCTCTTTGTTTACTTGTATACTTTACCGCCCTGAGAGTTTAATGGTACTGAGAAAGTTGTTCTCCCCAGAACTTTTAGCCTCAGCTAACAGTACCCCTTTGACTGTGAATTCCGAACAATCGCGGCAAGAAATGTTCTACATCGTTGTTTTTATTTTCTTTGCTTTTCGTTAAATTTTCTGTACTCATCGTCGAACTTTATTACAACGATATAAATCAGGACTAATTTTTAAAAAAGTATCGAGAAAAATGTTTTGGTAATCACAGCTCAGAAGAAATTCGTAGCAGTGACGGATCCGATGTAAAACAAAATTGTAGAAAATAAAGAGAGCTGAACAATTGGATCCGATGGCGGCGCTAGCTTTCGTCTAGACCCCTCCCGAATCTGGAACTGCGCCTTCCATGTTTGGGTGTTGCGTCCATGTATTTAAATGCTGCGGGGTCTGTAAGAACAGTGGCAGGCCCTGATCAAAGTAAGAACAATGGTAGATAAGTAACATTGGTAGATTATGTTGGGAAGTGCGTATAAACACGCAATTTATACGGATGTTAGGTGAAGCTTGGAACAGTAGAAAAACGCTTTAACAGGCAGTCTGCCTAGTAGGCCTGCTCGATGTGTAAACGAAGAAGGAGTGTGTGAAGTGCAGAAGAGGAAGGCAAATGAAATGAAAGCTGGAGCCACAGACAGCTGAAATGAAATACAGCTCAATGAAATGAATACTGACATCTCAAGCCACAGAAGCTGGAGTTTCTCTGAAAACTGCGGTGACAGACAAATTGCTGAATAGATATTCTGCCTAGCATATGAAATACAGGCTTGAATGAAAAAGAAACAAGAAAATAAAAAAAGAGCGGGAGTTGAGGATATTGACAGTGGGAGCTCTAGAAGGTCTGCAAGAGATTGTTGCGATCGGACAGCCACAACGGAGGCAAACGCTCGTTCAGGTCTCTTGTCACAAAGTGTGAATTCGCTCTTCACCTTTGTTTGGCCTGCACGTGTATTATAACCAAACACTTGAGTTTCAAGTGGGACGTACTTGTTTGAGTGAAACTTGTGTCGCCTTTTGTCGGAGGCGCGCGAATATCTGAAACAGTCCCGACTGTATAAATATTTAAGAAGAACAGACGATACAAAAGCGAGCGGGTCGTGTTGGATACGTTTGGTGAGTCGTGACTGGCCCGGAGGCGGAGGGAGACACCGGGCGGCCAGATAATCTCGGCAGCTTCACTACACTCGTCCCAAAACATGTTGGCAGCATGTATCATCCACGCCTACACGTTCTCAACTTACACTTTTGCATTACTCCTACGTCTCGCGTCCTCCTAAGAAGAAGACTCAGATTTGCTGCACCAGCGAATTGAGGGACCAGCGCTATTTAAATCTTACCGCTCCAAATTCTTTCTAGACAGCGAAGAACTGTACTGGAGTGGATATACTTTGAAATTTCGAAAAAGGGATAAATCTGTAATGAATTGTTTTTCGAACTACATGTTTTGTTTATATATTGTGGGCATTGCAGAGCGTCCGCCTCTGAATTGTTTATAAGATCCGTTTAAGTCATTTTAAGTAGACATTTATTTTGTATTAGGCCTATCTCTGAAGAGTGCAAGGCACTACCGTTACGTATATACACAATGAATTGCTTAATTTTACGAAGAAATGCTGGTACATACTGGTTCGCTCAAACCAAGAACGCATGCGTCGTACGAAAACTGAAGTTTAGGTAAAATTCAGTAATTTTAACTATCTTACATTGCATTGAAAGATTAAAATTTAAAGATAAAAACAAACACATATGTTTGTACGAAGAGTAGAGCCCAAGTACTCGAGTAATCAATAATCAAAATAAAACGCGGTTTGTTACCGTTCTGTTAAAAATATTTTTACGTAATAATTGCCGTTGAAATTCATCGCTGTTAGAAGTATATTTTCCGTAAGTTTCACAAAAATCCACGCAAATACCGTATATTCTGGGTTACTACAGATTGTCAAGATTTTTCTACATTCGATGGTTTTAATTTGTCGGTAATTAAGCACTTGGAGTGTTCTAATTACACGAGATTGTGGAAAAGCCCATAACAAGAAAATGTATTTTTTTATTTTGATCATATTCGTATAAGCCGAGATATTCGAAAAATACTGAAGAAAGAACAATAAAAATAGCTTTTAGAAAATATTAAAAAAGTGACTTCCGGTCATGGACCACAGTAAATACTCAGGGATTGACTCACTGTGCTATCAGTACTCCTAGGACTCGCCCCTTTTTGTCATTACTTCTTGGATATCAACTTTCCACGAACTTATTGGATGTCTACTATTCCTTCGTCCACCTGGTATCCATTTAAACATTGTTTCTGGTTATTTTTAGTTTAATTGTACATTCTCTGTAATTGACCATACCACTAAACTGTTTCTGGGGTACTGTATCCAGGTTCGTCGGACCCCAAGTACAGCCTGTGTCCAGCTTCCGTGCGTTTGCGTGACGAAGTGCGTAGGGAGAACAAAGTGTATGACTTCACACAAATCTGTCTTTTACTGCGAACATTACCTCTTGTGTAAACTGTTTTTATATGATTTAGCGTAGCCATTGTATTAGCCAGTAAGAACACATATGTTTTCACATACGCTAGTATGCTTTCTCTGTAAACAAGGAGTTATTTATCTTGTTTTATCTGCATACCTGTCAGCCACACTGGTTGCAGTCACATACAATACCAGCGACACATCTGGTTTCCTGATTTTTCCATGTTCTCCCTTAAAATACTGTAATTTATCACCTTTGCCTCCAAAAAACGGTTCCTCTTGCAAACGTTACCAAATTTTGCTGCCAATTGGTTGAAACATCTTTTTCCCTTGAGCGATTTTGTTAAAAGTATCTCTCCCACTTCTTCCAACCTTAGAAAACAGCTACAAAGCTTAATACAATCCTTAATTACAAAACCCTCAATATTAATGATATAAACTGTCGATTGCAAACAACCCACGAAGAATATTGACCGTTACGGAGCACGTCAATGATGAGATGGTATTAAAAACCTATCCATGTCTGAAGTGGAAAGGCTGAGGGGGGTAGATATTGTAATATAACACTTCTTATATCGTCTCTTTATAATTACCTTGTGCTATTATAATAAAAAATAAAAAATATAAAAAAATTATATATTTTTCTTCTTAAATCTCGTTTAATTGTTTTTATTTTATTTTTAGTTTAATTTATTCCGTTATTTAAATTATTTGATTCGATATTTAAACGGTTAAGAAATATTAATTAATGTGTATTTGTTCTTCATCCGTTTTGGTAAAATCTTATTAAAAGAAATGTTTTGTGTCAATTCCGTTCGATTGTAAAATCCACTCGTCGCATATAGGTTATCTGCTGGTTCACTTCTTTTTGATGACGTTCCAATTATCAATGTGTTCACTTTTCCTTTCCTACTTAAAAAAACTTCTATTCTATTTTTATTTTAAGAAATAAAACTCCCTTTACAATCCATTAATTGTATTTATTGGTTATTATTGCTTTGAAAATTTGTAGTACGATTCACAGATCGAAAATATTCGTTTCCCGGCTCGACTCTCTATCTCGGGTCGATAGTAACAAAATTAATTTTTCTTATTTTATAATATTGATTATTGGATTCTTTTAAACTGGTACCAAAAGTCAGAAATGCTATCATGAAGTACAATACTTACAATGTTTATAAAATCTTACTTACTATTATACATAAAGTTAGTTTTGTTTAAGTATTTGAATAATAGTTATTTACTTCACACGTCCAAAGTCAACAAAGATGGCCGCTTAGAGTTTGAGTTGCAGACAGATTAAAAGATGGCCGCTTGGATCCCACCTCAAAGACTACGAAAGTTTTATTTCACTGTTTCGTTTAAAATAAATGATTTTATTTGAAGTTTTCACTATAATTATAGTTAATTCTCTGTTTTCCTTCACTACTGTGTAGTTAATAAGTGTTGGTGAAGTTATTCGTGGTGTTGTGTAGTATTAAACTGTGCTTTAGTATAAGGTTATTTTCTTACCATTCCGAGCATGAATATTGCTTTTCATTTTTTATTTCTTTTAATTTTATGTTTTACTTATTCTTTTCTTGCTATATACTTATTAGATTTGCTTTTTGGTTATAATTTTCTTAATTTTTACTCTCAGAATTGATCCTTTGTTACATTTTGTCTCCCGGCTTCACAGAGTTGACCTGTACATTTTGCTTCTTAACGATAGAATAATTCGTTTTCTTACTCTTTCAAACGGTCTTGATCAAATTTTGCTAATTCCTCATTGGTCAGTTCCGCTGAACTCTGGATCACATGACTAGTATTATTACAAATAAATAGCTTTTTCACCTTCCAGTATAAATTACTCCCTAAATATTACCTAATTTTACTTATTTTAATTTACATAATGGTTTTCCTTATTTTATTACAAACATTTTATACCTGATATGACCTGTGTGTGTGACCTAATAAGTATTTTTTGTGATTTACAAAATCATGTTTTATAGGCCATTTAGTCACTTGACTTTCACAAAATCATGTTATAATTCCTTAAACTAATTACTATATTATGATTACTATAAAAAAGAAAATCTATTTAACAATTCTGGCTTACTTTCACTAATTCACAGTGGTTTGACTTTTTGTTAACTAATTTTGATACTACTTTTAATGTTTAACATCTGCCTAGGCCCTGTTGTTTCTTTAATTCCTTGTTTTGTTCTTTTACAATCATTATTTGTCCTGTTAATTTGAAGACTTACGATTAATTACATATTTTCTCTGTAATTCTACTACATTGTATTAAAATTTATTATACCCTTTTTCTATTTCTTCATTAACAAATTTTATAAACATTTAAATTCATGCCATGTTTCCATGACTGGTATTCTAACAAATTTTCAGCATTTAAATTAACTTCCAACAACTATAAATACTGGTTAACATACCATAATATTTTCTTATTTCTGCAGTTTACCATAATTAATTATATGACCAATCCTAAAACACTACTATTGGCCTATTGCTTGGTATACTGCTTTGACTTTACCAACTGTATTGTTTTTTATTACTTTGTTACCCTCTGGTGAATTATTTAAGCTATACCCTTCATTACATTCCTATAACCATATTTTAACAAACAAAAGATATATTATTATATTAACTTACTGTCATGCCCATGTGGCTATGATCCTAATGAACATTTGCATAACTAAGCTAATTTTTTCCCAATTAAACTATATAATGGTTCTACACATAGTAACCATGTCTCCTTTCAGCCCACTTTGCTGTGTTTTATTTATTGATTACTCTTTTTGTATGATAATTAACGGTTGCCCTTTCACTTAAATATAGTCCTGTTTCTATAGTAGTAAGGAATTGGGAACATAAACAATTATTATTAACTTTGTTATTCATACACATAATATTGTCACTTGATTGGTGATCGTTGTTTGTAAAACACTTAGTTTGCTATGAGCTTCCACCACATATTTGTGGTGATTTTATGGTGATGATTTATCAACTCGCATAAACACTAACACTAATTTTCTCAATCCTGTTTGATTGATTATCACTCCTTATTATTCACTGGTTTATGCTTGTTGTCACTGCACTCTTATCATTTAATCTTATATATTATTGTACATTACTCTATTTACTAAATGCATTGTACTTCATTGTCATTTATTATTGTTTTAGTTTCAATTATATTTTTTAGGTCTTTTTATTTTTGAGTTTTTACATTTATTTAGCCTTCCTATTTTGTTACATTACAATATCCACCCGAGATGATGCCAACCACCTGACAACAGGCACGACTGGTGGATCATCACGAACTTCTTATCAGCACCTTAAGTTACGTTTCAGAAGGCGCAGTATGAACGCCGCCAGAGGAGAAGGACTATAATTACTTGGTCTATTGTTCCCCCCCCCCCCCGTGTACTTGTTTTTTATTGAAGTGATTCTCAAAAGACTTCATTTAAGAATGATTACCTTGTCTGAGACAAGGTAGCGGCCTAAACTGCTTCTTCATAAGTAGGGTTAGTATTTACGTAGAACGTTAAATCAATACCAGGGAAAAGAGTCAGCACAAATTGTGTAAGTCACTATTAGAAACTCACTATTAGACTTTATGAGTCTGAGAATTGGACTTTAACGAAAGGCCAGGCCAGTCACATCCAAGCGTCTGAAATGAGATTTCTCAGGCACGTGGCAGGGTATACTCTCCATGATCATAGAAGAAACACAGATATACGGCAGGAACTGAATATTAAGAATATACTCGACAGAATCGCCCAGGATCGGCTGAATTGGTGGGAACATCTTTGCCGAATGGATGACTGCCGCATCCCCATACAACTGTGGAACTATAAGCCGAGGGGACGGAGAGGTGTGGGACGTCCGAGGAAGCGCTGGCGTAACCAGCTGTAATATTTGCCTATTTGAGACCGTAACAAACCAACCTTGCTTTAATCCTTGATGATGATGATGATGATGATGATGATGATGATGGTGATGATGATGATGATGATGATGATGACTATTCGGAGGTTACTAACCAGGCGAACGGAGAATTCGTTCGATTGAAATGAATTTCTTTTGGCAGTGAAAGACTTTACGCAACGAACTAATACGCGCAATGTTAATATCAAAGCTATCCCGGAGATTTTTTATTCAAACGAGATAAATTCTCTTTTTTTAATTTCAGTTCTATCAGAAATATCTCCAAGAGTGGCAGAGGAATTTAAACAGAACGGCAGACAAAACTGGCTTCCGGAGATGAATTTGAAGGCAGAAGATGTGGGCTGATATACCTATAACAGGTATTTTGAAACATTTATTTTTGTGGAACGGATATAACAGTGACTGAAAATTTGAAATACCTGTTCCGATTCAATGATAACTGAAAAGTCGAACTACCTGTTCCGATTACTCGCGGCCTCACGGTTCCGAGTCGCGGGAGCTCCCTACGCAACTGACGAATAAACGAGTACACGAGTACAAAGTCACTTTTTTGGTGCTGAATACTTCATTTTGCTATACAAGAACGAAACGAAGCAAAACAGCGAGGTTCAGAATATCTCTATGCCAAAGAGACGAAGCTGATTTTAATAAATAAAAAAAATTCATACTGATGTTACATTTATTCTCGTGTATTCTGCAGATATATAATACAGATTATAATAACAAATTATATATTATACTAGTCAGCAACTTGGTAAATTTTAAAAAAAAACGAATTACATTATATTATAATATCGACTGATGGTGGGTGATGGTTGATAGGGCATATAGTACTTTTTGTTAATGTGATTAGAAGATGATTTTAACTTCACTCCACATCTCACATAAACGATGCTGTGACTCTTTTGTGGCTTACTGTTATGTTTTTATTATATGTTTCTGATGTTTTTTTGACATTCTTTGTTGTGGACTCTAAATTTCTTTGCCTGAGTTTCGCAACTGATTTGTCTAACCAAAATGGAATCAATAATTTAATATTAAACCTATGTCAGTTTGTTTTCTCCTAGTGAAAACTTAAATTAGTAAATTAGTAAACTCAAAAGGAGATATGCCTATAAATTCTCTTGTTTCTTATTTTCTTTAAACAGTAACATCTTAATAAAGTCACAGTGTAAAGTAACACTGATAATACTTATAGTTTCAATTTATTTCTTATAACAAATTATATAATACAGGTATATGTATAATAGGTATACAATAACAGAAATTTGTACGTGTTATGTTTTTGGAATGGTTTTGTTCGTACCTGTTATTTTCAAATACTAGTTTAGCACAAGATGTGTAGACCACCTGACACGCACGATCTATTTTTCCTACGCCGCTTGGCATGACAAGAAGGTGTCTTCTTATTCTTCACGGCCTGCGGCCTGTTGCACATCCTGGTCGTGATACAACTCACGTTCCATGAAAGTCAGAGAGAAATCAGCCATGTACGAACCACTTGCGGTGGGGAGGGATTTGTGCGTAGTGTATGTGTACATTTGTTACTTACACACCTCCAGGGATTCCAAACAAACTCGCTGTATTATTTGTGGCCAGCGATAGGGGTGGGTACTCAGACCGAGTCGTGACCTCGACTCGATCCCACTACTGCAGCACAGCCGTTGCGTTTGTGAGTCGTAAGCGAAACAATTTGTCGGCCCCCGCCGATAAGAAGATGTCTCTTTATAATATTATTATTGTCTATTAATAATATTATCATTTACTTCTTTTTTTCACGTTGAAAATAATATGCTTACATGCAGAATTGCTTCGTACTACTTTGATCCACTGCAAAGCAATCCAAAAACAACCAGAAACGTCCAACGGTATCACGAATCAACATGTAGGTATCATGTTACTTGGCAAGGATGGACTAAAGAAGTATAACTAGAGTATGGCTAGACTAAATGAGTACAGCTAGATTTAGTTGTGATGTAAAAGTATTCATGATTTGTTTATTACTGAACATTGTTAAGCGGCTGAAATGACATTTCTCAGGCACGTGGCAGGGTACACTCTCCAGGATCATAGAAAAAACACAGATATAAGGCAGGAACTGAATATTATGAGTATAGGCGACACGATCGCCCCGTATCGGCTCAATTGGTGGGAACATCTTTGCCGAATGGATGACTGCCGCATCACCAAACGACTCTGGAAATATAAGCCGAGGGGACGGAGAGGTGTGGGACGTCCGAGGAAGCGCTGGAGTGACCAGCTGTAATCTTCGCCCATTTGAGACCGGAACAAACCATCCTTGGTTTAATCTTTGAAGAAGAAGATGGTGATGATGATGACTAAAAATTGTTGCCAATTATCATTATACTGTAATTTCATATAATGGTGCGAACACATTTGTGAAGAATGGCGGGTGACTGTATTATGCTGCTTGCAATAGAATACAGACCGATGGGGAAGAGAGATATAGGTCCGAGAGCGAAGTGGGGCCCAGAACAGGTTCAGGATGAGTCTAATCAATGAGACTGATGATGATGATTATACTGCTTGCAATAGAATACAGACCGATGGGGAAGAGAGATATAGGTCCGAGAGCGAAGTGGGGCCCAGAACAGGTTCAGGATGAGTCTAATCAATGAGACTGATGATGATGATTTATTTAATTTGCAAAGATTATATGAGATTTAATTGAATTTGAAAGTGTTGTTTTTATGTCGAATATTGCCATAACTGCCAAATATTAGATTAATTATTTTATATTATTAATAATAGTTTTTGATACTATGTCTGAGTTGAAATCATTGATGTGAATTAAGGTTAAAAAGGATTAATTCAGTTGGGATTAATTTTAAAATGTTAAGACTATTATTTTTAGTATATGGTGAAATTTAGTATAGTCTGTATAAGGTTTCGGTGACTGCACAATACATATGTGACAAAATGGTTGGCGATAATTGGGCCTATGGAAGACTGTTTTTGTTGAATTAAGTATATAGCAAGGACATTAATAAACCTTAACTTGTCACTGCTCACACTATGTGTTGAGCAGGTAATTCCTAGAGCTGTGACTGTAATGAACATTGTAAACTTTAAAAATAGGAAGAAATATATACAAACAAATAAACAAAATGCTTTCTTGGCTAGCACAGCATAACTTGCATTGCCGACATCCTTTATGAACACAGGATGACCGCGGCTCAATTAGTTTGTGCATTGTTTTGTAGAGATTAGTGAAAGTGTTAAGTGTCTGTTACATTTGTTTGATAATTGTGTTTACCAAGTCAGTATTGTAACTAACCAACTTATAATCACTGTTATTATGCCTGTGGTGCACAGGGCGTAATTTATATCTATATAACATAAGAAAATTGTTTAATATAATTTGGATACATCTATTAATAAAAAAAAAAAGTAAAACCGTAATGGCTTTCAAAGGCAAACATTCCATAAGATCAAAAATTACGGTAACTAAGCAACTTATAATCACTGTTATTATGCCTGTGGTGCACAGGGCGTAATTTATATCTATATAAAATAAGAAAATTGTTTAATATAATTTGGATACATCTATTAATAAAAAAAAAGTAAAACAGTAATGGCTTTCAAAGGCAAACATTCCATAAGATCAAAAATTACGATCAATGATAAAGTTCTGGTGCAAATATCCTATTTTCAATACATACGATAATAGGACGTGATATTATATATCAATTTGACGAAGACATCGAGAGAAAGATAAACAGATTTCAGGCGATTTGTGGCACTCTTAAAAGAACTTTAGGGAGAGAAGCAAGAAGGGAGAGTCAAATGAAGTTCTATACGATTATGGCAGACGCCACTCTTTTATGCGGTCCTGAAACCTGGGTATTATCTAATAAAGGTACAAGTTTACAAGCTGCAGAGATGAATTTCTTGAGATACGTAAAGGGATGCACACGAAACGATAGAATTAAAAACGATGTGATAAGACATGAATTGGGTATATTCTCTGTAATGCAAGAATCCGAGGAATGTAACACATAGGTAGACTGAGATGGACTGAATATATAGGTAGAATGGAAGCGGAAAGGCTAGCAGAACAAGTTTTACAATATGCGCCTAAACGGAAAAGAAATGTGGGAAGACCACGCAAAAGATGGCTTGAAAATGAAAGACCGCAACAGGTGATGTCGCCTAATCCTGGAATGAAGAAGCAGAAGATAACGTAAGAGAATCGTGTTAGGAGTGACTCTTCGAGAACAGAAGTGAAGCTCTGAAAAGTAATTTGTTATACCTTTTGTTTTCACATATGATTTATAAAAATAAAGTGGATTTTTACTTTCAGTTACCGTGATTATAATTAAGACTTAATTTTTAAGATACGTAGGTCTATATAACATTAATTATACTATATTGGCACTAATAATAAGTTATATAATTACTGCAAGAAACTTTTGAGTTACTTGTACAGAAAATAATAATAAATTTGTACGAGTACCGTAAACGACCTTCTTTTATCCAGAGATTCCCGAGTGTGCCGGCAGTGGCGTACGCAGGTGGAGGGGCTCAAGCCCCCACAACCGCAAAAATGTAATATGCACTTCCTTAATTTACTTAATCTCTCGTTTAAAATTACAAAATTCCATATTTCGGCCAATTTGGACGGGGATAGAAATACTAACAAAATAAGTAGTTTATAATAACAATTATTACTTCAGTTATAATTTATAGTTCACTGAGCGGTGTATTACGCTGAGTGTAACGTTCAGTACGTTTTCTTTCTCTCTCGCTCTCATTTGACGGCGCCACACCGGCCCGGCCACTACTATCAGTGAACCCTAAGAATTTTTACTTAAGTATTAAATAATGTTTTTATGAAACTTAAATAAGAACATAAACCTTTTTCATAAAAATATTATTTAATAGTTAAGTTAAATTCAGCACTTTTTTGCAGATATCAGCTGATAAATAAAACGATAATTTTAATAATGTTCCTAATTTCATATCTTGTAATAGAATAATAATTTCATATTATATTACATATAATAAAAATTTAATATTTTTTTTTATAATAATAAAAAAATACTTTAAAAAACTACATTTATACGAAATTTTTCGATAAATTTTTGTTAATTTTTTGGATAAGTCCCCCAATCACGAGTAATTCATTTTTAATAAAGAAAATGTGAAATCTACTGAAAATAATACGCCTACGCCTACTAATAAATTGTAACCATTAACTGGTATACGTACTCTATCTTATACTATAAGTTGTAGAAGAGTGCTATATAAATATATTTATAAAGCTTTTACGGTACTACGACTGCAGCGCTGACCCATGTTACTGACAAGCGACCAGCGGATTCCGTTGCGACACACGTGCACCGACCATCCCAGAGTTGCAAAAGAGTAATTCCGAAAGTGCAAAGACAAAGAGTCCGCCGAAACAGGTTTCTTTCACGACGCCGAAGTCGCACTCGACAACGGAGTAACATTATCTTTTCCTGTTTTTGTTTATTCAAACAACGGCTGTAATACGCTGGTGTACTGCCGGATGTATAACTCTAACTGCACAGATTAGCGTGCGTGCAATCTGGAATCTTGTTTTATGCACACCGCACTGCACACTAACCACCTGTCGGCAGCATGACAACGCAACAACACTCGCCCGCGCGCTCCTACGTGTGTCTTGCGTGCGCACAATAGCGTGTATTGTCGTTGTAATTTATACGAGTTGCAGCGTCGATTCGATCCCGATAAATAAACTGCCTTCATTTATGTGAAGGTAGCTTTATTACTTACTTCAAACAATTGTGTGTCGGGATTATCGTGTTTTAAAAATAAATGAAGATTCAGCCTACTAAGAGACGCAATACAGAATGTAGCATAGTCAGAAAGTGACAGGAGTGATTAATGCGGTAAGGAAGGACAACCGGATATCGTCAACGACAATGGTTCTGAGAAACAGCCGTGATTGAGTCGGTGTTGGCCTACGGAAGCAAGATGTGTACATTATAAGGTTGCACACATTAGGTTGTTTACCGCGCGGTGTCGCTCCGTGCATGTTGCAACAACGCAAAACGCAGGTTCGATGCACACACGCGTGACTAGCGGTCACCTGGCCGCAGTCGGCAGCCCTGAGTTTGCTACATACAGCCATGTATTTATATCATAGAAAACGTGTAATGTTCTCTTATTTTGTGTACAGACGTTTTGTTTCGAATCGGATACGGTTTTGGGTCCACCCATTTACTGACTCAAGACTTATTAGAGGCAGATTTCGTATGGCTTTTGGTGATTTAAGAGAAAATTCGGGTAAATTTTTCTATTATTTTCGAATGAGTGTTCATTCATTTGATGAGCTTGAAGGGAAAATAAGCGACAAGATAAAATACCGAGATACGTGGATGAGACTGTCTGTGCCTCCACAGGAAATGTTAGCTATAACTCTTTAGGATAGATAAGGATACTTTTTTTATTTCACAAATAAACAGCTGTATGTCCGAAATACCTTCAGAACTTGACACAGCCATAACTATAATTACGTCAGATCACCGGAAGTGTGCACTGCTCAGTAGACAACAATGTACTGAGTGTGTGCGGCGCCGCTGTAGTAAGAAGGGGAACTGCGGCGAAGAATGAACGCACAGTGGACGTGCGGTGCCGCAGCTTCGCCGGACGTATCTCATATGCCTTCCAGTCCTCCGCGCCGCACTTGCGGGCACGCAGACTCCACCGTACGGTAAAAAACCGGATGTGTGCATCAGACATGCAACAACGCATCGTAACGCAACAGCGTCGCGTGTCATATTCAGACGGCACACCGCAACCGTAACATCGGAGAGTTCCGTCGCTTGTCGGTTTTCCAGCGTCGCATCAAAGGAATGTTGTGCACTGGCGTTACGCATGCTCTTTGCATGTCTGGACGGGATTGCGTGGCCAGTGAGTGCTTTATCAGTACACAACATGGAGCCCTATAAAATTAATCAAAAACTCAAAGTCTGTCGATGTCATCTGGTAAAATTTTTTGTAGCGCCCACTAACTGATTGAAATTTCAAATCTGAGAGTAACTGATTACCACTGTACGTTCTTCTATTATACAACTGCGTATGTTACCATCGTCTTTGATATTGTTTGGATACGTACTAAAGAGAATGACAAAATCTAATTTGGGAGATATTTAAAATGTCGTTAAATCCGATGTCAGATTTGAAGTATTGATCAAAGACAGTACGTCAATTGAACAGGCCGATGAATTTAAATACCTAGGGGCACTAATAACACGGGAAGGCCTAGGAAAACCCGAAATCAAAAAACGAATAGAACCGAGCGGGAAAGTTTTAGGAAGCTTGAACCCCATTTGGTGGGACAAATATATTTCGAGAGTCACAAAGATTTATATAATAAAAGCTTTTGTTAAGTCAGTTCTGTCTTACGGCTGTGAAGTATGGACGTTGAGCACGGAAATTATACGACAATTGAATGCCGTGGAAATGGATTATCTCCGTAGAAGTGCCGGAGTCTCACGAAGGGAGAGAATAACCAGCGAGGAGATCAGAAGAAAGATCCATGGAGAAGACACAATTTTTAACCGAGAAGAACGAAGAGGCCTAAAGTGGTTCGGTCACTTATTCCGAATGGATGAACAGAGATGACCGAGGAAAATATTTCAGTGGAAGACTCCAGGCAGAGGAAAAAGGAGGAGACCTACACTGTCCTGGTATGAAAACATGAGGAAGGCCATGGAACATCATAACTTGGCAGAAGAAGATGCACAGGACAGAAATAGATGGCGGTTAGGTGTGGGTATGCGGCAATAGCCGATGAAAATCCCTTTGAGAGAGAGATTTAAAATGGAAGAAGCAGAGAAAGAGACCCAACATAAAGCCAAGGACGAGATTAGGTAGATCAAGTATTCGGCGACTTAAAAGTTATGAAAATGACAGAGTGAAATGAGAGAGTGAAACACATGAAGAAACGGAAGAAGGTGATCAAAGTATAAGAACCTGGAAAGCATGATGATGGAAAGAACGAATGGGATGAAGTGACTTTCACTGACCTTCGTGAATGTGAAAAACTCGAAAGGGCGGTTAAGCTTCGGGTCCCCTGCTTACCCGCCACGATGGTAATACGCACACTGTGAAATGACCAGATACGGAGAACTGATCGCCGTACTTCGATTTGGAAGAAACAGAAGAAAACTGAGTCTTAGTACTTAGACTGTATTTGTTTGTAAACACAAAATATCGTTTCAGTTTTAAAGGTCTCAAAAATCTCTTTTTCACTATAGAAAATGTAGGTAATACGAAACCTTTCGTTAGTCAATTATGAAATCTTACGGGCACCTCTTTCACGGAACATACTGTATTTTTGTCGCTAATTGAACCGGATTTATTTAATTTAAATTTTTAAATAACCATAAAGTACAAAACACCCGTTACTCGCGGCAACAGTTAAATATTAAATATTATTATTATTATCATCATTTATTTGCATCTAAATAATTTAATTCATACACGACCGTGTTCAATGACGGTACTGTGAATTCGCACGGCAGGAAGACGACACTGTTTAATAACAGGTTTTGTGCAGTTAATTTATCGCGAGGAATCTCGGATTGTCTCACGTGACCCGTGTATCGTAAATTGCCCGACCATAAATGAGAAGAGGGAGAGGGAAAGGAAGAGATAAGTTATTGAGGTTAATTTAACGTCATTCCCCGTGCAACTGAGAACGAAACTCCGAGAACTGTCCCCGCTGAAACTTATATCATCCCAGCTCTCTCCATTGACCAGGAGGTATTATAAACGTTGAACCTTGATCGTTTACGATATTTTGACCAGAGCCCTTTTGGCATGCACCTCATCTTTCGCAGGATATCTAGTATCTAGTATCTAACAAAACACTTTACAGTTTCTAACCATATTCAGTACAGTTAATTTTGCAGTTGAAGTCTGTTGACGTAACATGAAGTATATTGTTACGACATTAAAGAACAATCTACGTGTTTCTTGGATGTTCCAGTGGAATCCGGCTGTAATGTGTGTGTTGACTTTCAGATGAAGGACAATTACGTGACACTTGTCACGCGTCCGCAACGAGACTTTTCCAGGCCATACCGGTCCGCCCTCGCTGTGTTCAAGGCCGCAATCAATTACGCTCTAGTGTTTTCTAGTAGAAACATATTATGGAATGTGCTGCAATCTCTGCGGGGTATAAATACAAGACTTCAGCGGCGCTTAGTTCAGTTTGAGTTGCGATTTATTTCAGTGCTGTTCGAAGTATTGTGGCGAAGTGTTATGTGTTTTCTAATCGTGCGGGACAATTGTAATATAATTGTGTTTTATAGGCTATTATTTGACATTATTATTGCGTGTGAACAATTTTATTTTATTTGTTGTAAGTGACTGTCTTGTTGATTACAAGCTGTTTAATTGTGATAATTAAAGCTGGTGATTAGTGACTTAATTGGTGTCTTGTATTATGTTTTCCGCTGTACCATACGACGATTAGTTGACTGTCGTAACAATATTAATCTCCTCTACTGTTCTTTTACATTCGTGGAAGTTTCTTAGTATTGTAACGAGAACCGTACCGAACAGATTACAACATCCTCCATCCGTCCCGCCATAGACAAACAGGTGTACCTCAGTTAAGGATGCGGTCAAATACGTTCCAGAGTACTCTGGAGAACATTTGAAATAGTCCTACGCATTAGCTGGCGTGCAGTAAGGAGTGAAAGCTTTGACAGATCAGTTCGTTGAGAGCGCGGATCGAGTGTTTCTCAAAGTATTGTAGTGAAGTGTTATTGCGTAATAATTAGTGTGGAACTCTATTATTTGACATTATTATTGCGTGTGGATAAATTTAACTGGAATTATTGTACGTGTTGATTACAAATTTGTTATTTGTGAGTAATTAAAGCAGGTTATTAGTGATTTCATTGGTGCCTGCCTGTATTTTGTTTTCCACTGTACCATACGACGATCAGTGATACCGTCGTAACAGTTCCTAACAGTAATTACTGGAAGAGCGTCTAATCTGTTTCAGTTATCTTCCATTACTATGCGATTGGTACTACCGCCCAAATATATTGTATCTATTTGTCTTTTGTGATGTTTAAATCGAAAACTGTAATATTTTCACCATCAATTCTCTTCCAATAGCCTCTATATTGGTAGGAACCTTACATTATGGAAAAGTACACCTAATAGTCTATAAGATAATACACTTTGGTAAACTGCCGGCTATATTTTTAGGGACAACTGAGAATATACAGGGTGTCCCGGGAGGAGAGGGAAATAATTTGAGAAATGATTCTATAGTGTAAAAGAACAAAAAAGTTCATCTAAACATATGTCCGGAAACGCTTTGTAAGCGAGTTACGGCTAGCGAAAGATTTCGCCCGGGTTTCGGTTCCCCCGGGCAAATGAAGACTTTCTGAAATTCTGGGAAGGGGCGAATTCTGTTGTTTCTTATGGTTTTTGACATGAAAAATCGAATAAAACAGGTCGCAGAACTGTATCTCCCATAAGTTTCATGATATCCGACGTAAAACAGAAAAATATTTGCCTAAAAACGTATTGTATTGTTTTTAACCAAAATTGGAATTTTTTGTTGATTTTTATTTACTTTATTTACACCATTTTTCTCAGAATTAAATTCTTTACAAGTTTCGTTTTTAACTTTTATGCATTTATTAGTCATTTAACAAAGTTATTGTACTTCTAACCTAAAAACACGTGTTTTTAAATGACTAATAAATGCATAAAAGTTAAAAACAAAACTTGTAAAGAATTTAACTCTGAGAAAAATGGTGTAAATAAAGTCAATAAAAATCAACAAAAAATTCGAATTGTTTCCAATTTTCCAAAATTTGTTTTTAGGCAAAGATTTTTCTGTTTTACGTCGGATATCATGAAACGTATGGGAGATACAGTTCTGCGACCTGTTTTATTCGATTTTTCAGGTCAAAAACCATAAGAAAGAACAGAATTCGCCCCTTCCCAGAATTTCAGAAAGTCTTCATTTACCCGGGGGAACCGAAACCCGGGCGAAATCTTTCGCTAGCCGTACCTCGCTTACAAAGCGTTTCCGCACACATGTTTATATGAACTTTTTTTCTTCTTTTACACCATAGAACCATTTCTCAAATTATTTCCCTCTCCTCCCGGGACACCCTGTATATCAACGAGCTTATAATTCATGTTGCAGGACAAATGGATTTCACTCTCAAACCAGTCGTAATATGACGTCAGTAGGAAAATAGAAATTTCAACTGCTTTAGATTACAGGATTGTGTCAGTTTTAACTCGACTGTTTGATGTTTGTCTGTCTACCTGTTTCATGTTTGTCTCACGATAGCTTTTGAATGCGTCAACCGATTTTCGAAAAAACTTGCAATACGCGACCACACTTTCACCTCACAGACCCTTATTGTTTTTGACACAGATAGCACCAAAAATTTAGGGTCGAGAGACAAAAATGTGAGAAGTCAAAATTTTGAAAAAATCACAATAGTCAGGGCATGCCATCAACTTAATGAAAATTTAATCCAAAATCGCTTTGGTTGTTGTACAGTTTTGAAAATCTCCAAACGGCGAGATGCCAAGATTTAAAACGTTGATAAAAAATTTGAATAAAACCGCAAAACGCCAAGAGTTAAGTTAAGTAGAATTTTGACGAAAATCTGATACGGTTTCACGATTCAAAATTGTAAATTTATATGATAGCAGGGCCCAAAAATGAGGTAAAACTTATGAAAAATTTATAAAATTCATGCCGGATGTCAGACTCAAGCAATTTTAACCCACGAATGTTGCGTTTACACTGAAATTTTGTTAACTGTTGGGGCACCACAGGTTAAAAATTGAGGTCAATATTTATTTAAAAAGTTTTAAAAGTCTATGTGGGGCATCAAGTTATGAGAAACTGTATTCAAATGAAAAACTCGCTATCTTTATTTATTTAACAAAATTAATATCTGTCAACACTCTTGAAACATCTGAACACCTTCAAAACGTTCGCAAGCTGTTTGCAAGAAACTTTACATATTGTCATTATTTATGTAGGCTACGCATACATTTGTGAAAAGTATTAGGTATAGGCCTGTGGATACCTATGGAAACGTACATAAACTTTCTTTTTTTTCCAATCTGTTTACAAAATAAACATTTGGTAAAATTGGTGACAATATATATGACATGTAGAGGGTGGTCCATTGATCACTCCTGCTTAAGCACTAGTATTACATAAATCTAGCCGGAATGTCCTCTTGTTTGTGGCGTTTGAGTCTTCTTGTGTTGGTGCCTGCGTCTTCCATGAGCTTTTGAGCTAGTTCGTTGGGATGCGCTGCTAGTCTCTTACTGTAGTTAACGAAGAATCGTTTGATTTCATGACGGACAGAAGTCACTTGGAGGTCGTTCTCGATGACATTATTCGGTACGTACCAAGGAGCGTTGACCATAGCTCGGAGCACCACATTCTGGAATCGTTGTAAAATCTCGATATTTGAAGTACTCACTGTCCCCCACAGCTGGATGCCATATGTCCAGGTTGGCTTAAGTATGGCTTTGTAGATAAGCAGTTTGCTTTCCAGAGTTACAGGGGATCTCCTTCCGAGTAACCAATACATTTGCCTGTACTGTAGTCTGAGCTGTTTGATTTTGGTAATTATGTGCTTTCGCCAGGTAAGGCGGCGGTCCAGATATATATACCGAGGTATTTTACATCTTCCTTTTGCGGTAGTTGGCAGTTATCGAGTGTTAACGGCGGGCAGCTGTCACGTCTCAGAGTGAAGGTAACGTGTGATGATTTAGTTCCGTTCGCCGTGTCGTCGGCGAAAGTTGCTGTCATAACTTGATTTGAAGTTGAAAGGTCTGCGGTATATATTAGGTAGAGCACAGGACCCAGTATACTTCCTTGTGGGACTCCAGAGTTGACTTGATGCAAGCTTGTAGATTCATCTTGATGTTTGACAAAGAAGTATCCGCCTTGGATCTGTATGATCTGAGGACAAGATAGTAATCGTGTGGAAGGAGTTTCTCCAATTTGTATAATAGGCCGGTGTACTAAACCTTGTCAAAGGCCTGGCTTATGTCCAGGAAGGCTGCAGAGCAATATCGTTTACCTTCGAGATCGCTGCTTGTTTTATTTACAATGCGATTGACCTGTTCTATGGTGCCATGTTTTTTTCTGAAGCCAAATTTGAAATAAGGTATTGTCTCCCTCTCAACATAAACTTAAAAGCTAGGATTAAATTACTCGTCATTTAAGCATTATGGTTATAAGTTTAACTAATAACCGACGCAGTAGTTCAGAACATTGAATATTTGTTATGATTGTTTATTTTACAATTGTTATTTCACTATAAAACACTAGAGAAATCGGGGTCTTCGTAAAGTTTCTGATATTTGAAGTCTAGAATTGTAATTATCATCATCATCAGCCTCAAGGATTAGGTTCATCCTGAATCTCTTCCGGGACCCACTTCGTTCCCGGCCGTCCTACATCTCCCTTCCACACCGCTCTCCTAGCTCCGGAATCCTATCAACCGCCATTCTTTTGTTGCTCCTTAGCTGTTTCTACAATGGGTCGACCTGCAGTTCCGTCCTTATATCCACATCCTTCTTTTTGTCGAGAATGGTACAGTACTCCTCATAAATCTTTGCTTTGTCTCTTTCCGTCATAACTCTGGCTTCATCAACACTGGTACCGCTACCGTGTTAAGAAACCTTATCCCTGTTTCCTTCATTGTCTTACTTTTAAGGTACCTGTGAATTGTTCCACAGATATTCCTAAATTTGTTAAATTTTTCATCCAGGTCAATTTCTGTCACATATGTAAACCATTTCCGAGGCTTTTTTTGGATCCTGTAAGTAAGATATTTTTTACGTGGGTGGGTTACTGGCCCTATCCATACACAATCTCCTTCTGGAGGGAGGAAATGTAATTCGGACTTACCTTGTGCCGAGGGGAATTACCTTTTCCATGGCTTCGAGGCCCCCTCCCCGTATTGCACAGTATTATAGCTGCCTGAATCATCCAGATTCACGCCTGCAGTATTCCAAATATAAGCTGTTCCAGGAAACGAACGGCTATTTATATTATAACAAATATATTTCGTTCGAAACAATGAGCGAGTTCTTTGCCGTTCAGGTTCTGGTGATAATTAATTCAGCCATACACCAACGTTTCCCAGTCATCCCAACCGCTACTGATTGTTACGCGTAAGGACGTTCTGAGCAGATAAACGAACGGAAGCCATTACACTGTTGCGAACCGACAATCGAAGTACCGCAAACTATTGAGAAAAATGGCGCACCTGTCGGAGATAAAATGCCACTGCGAAAAGTATGTCAGTAGGGAAGAGAGTAAGAGAGAGAGAGACAGAGAGATTGAGAGAACGTCCCCCTCTGCGTATCCTGATGGGCGGATGTTTGAAATTACTGCCGTCGTCGTCAGGGACGAAGGGCGTAAAAACGCCGGCCCGGTCTAATGAGTGATTTGGCAGTTTGTCGCATCCGAGATTGGCGCTGTGGACGTTAACAACAGTCCGCGTAGCGTTTTTTGTCGAGCACTGCCCGACGACTGCGTTCGCTGCAGCCTTTGTAAATACAAGAATTTACAATAGTAGAAATACTATTACGATACTGATCGTCGTATATTATAGTGCAAACAAAATTCAGACATCAATGAAATCTCTAATTACCAGCTTTAATTACTCACAAATAACAATTTATAATCAACTCGTACAATAATTCCAGTTAGATTTGTTCACACGCAATAACAATGTCAAGTAATAGAGTGCCACGCTAATTATAACACAATAAGACCGCTACAATACTTCAACCGCCACTCGATCAGCACTAAGGAAAATCCGCTCAACACAATTCTTAATCTGCTCTATCATATTTACAATTGACTCTTTTATAGTTGTTACAATATATCTTCTCCAGCGGCGTGATAACCCATTTCTAAGTCAAGGCCTCCTTTAACAGCCTTCGCCAGTTGTCTCAGTCAAGTCCAGAACTGACTGCCTGAGACACTGATAGGTTTCTGCACATAAAAGAGTTTGACAGATGGGATATGTGAATTCTCCGATCCAACCCCCAACTTGAAGGACCAGGAACTTTGATTTCGGGGTGCTCTTCCCCTAGAGAGTTGGTTTCACCTCAGCTGACGACCTCTGTATGCCCGGTCGCAGAAGCCTAACTGACTCAGCCCATGTGTACAGCCGTTGAGCTACTATAGCCTCCTCCGCCTCCACACTAGATGCACATCCTGCTGCCGATATGCACCATCATGCCAGGCCAGGACCCAGGATGCCCCCAGACTGCATCGTCAGAACCCCCATCTCTCGTTTGCTTTTTGTAACCCCCATCTCTCACAGTTAACAATTTGTAATCAACTCGTACAATAATTCAAGCTAAATTTATCCACACGCAATAATAATGTCAACTATTAAGAGTTCCACACTACTTATAACACAATAATCACTTTTCACTAATGATTCGATTCGTACTAAAGAAATTGCTCTCGGTAACTGAACTGACAAAGCCAGCTGCTTTTGGTTATATAGGTAGCGAAGGTGTTCCAGAATAACTTTCCATCCTTACTGCGGCGTGCCAGCATAATGCGTATTTACAAGTGCTCCCGAACACTCTGGAAGGTACTTTATACAGACTAGGCACGCTGGGCTAGTCGAGAAGCGCGTAGAACGACACTATCACCTTTTCGACAGATTTCCGTCGTTACAATACTTTTCTGACGTTGAAACGTGGTGTATGGTATTTTATTAATGTTGTGTGTACGGTACATCTCTTTGTAAAGACCGCGGTAACCTGTAGACAAAAATCAATTGATGCACTAAAACAGCGGATTTTAGTAATGTTGTTTGAAAAACTTACAGTTGAAATTTCATAAAGCCAATATAGCAAATATCGTCGCTTTTATTTCAACCAGAATCATCACATCTACTTTCTCAGTAGTGTATTATTGTTTTCTTTTTCGTCTTCTTCAATTAATCCCGTAAGTCTGTCACTTCAAAGTCTAGAATTATTATTTTTGTGATAACGCGTTAAGTGGTAGCCCATTATTGGATGTAGTCTTTTCATTAGAATTTTTTCGGTTACATCTTTGAAACGTCTTCATCGTTCTAGCAAAAAGTAAACAATCATTAGAGCCGTTAAGGACAGACCGTCGCAGATGCAGTCGAACTGTTTCACCGGGAAAAACATCTAATAACGGAGCGCGTACTTGACGCCACTGAAACTATAAAAAAGCCAGAATTTGTATGTATTCCCCTTCTGTTCTTATGGGTTTAGGGACGTTTTCCTTTGCGGTTTCACCCTCTTTCTCCTTTGTCTCACAACAGCTCTTCTATCCAACTGTGCAATTATGAGTTATCGGGTTATTTTGTCTGGAGATGTAGGCTTTGCGAGGTCCCTCTGTATTTCCTTGCACTGTGCTACTATTTCTGTTATTGTATTTACTTCCTACCTCACATCATCACTATTCTTGTTCTATTCTAGTACTACTTTCCATCGTCATAAGAAACGTTATCTCTTGTGATTCATATTGTCGAAAAACTCCTTTCACCAGCCGTCCATTATTCAGATCTGAAGAGTAAGGTGGGGACTACTGTTACTATATAAATTTTTATTAGTGTATGGCTTGAGGTTTTCTTTTTGAGAGCCCGTCTTTTAGGAGCCCCATATTGTTTTTCAATTTTTAATTTAATTAATATAACCTTTGACTCCTTCGTAAGTTAAGTTACATCGCAACCTAGAAATTTAATGTGTGCTGCTTATCGTGTCGATGCACCACAAACGAAGTCTATACTTACGCTCAGATTTGTTGACGGTATTGCCACTCTAATTGAGCGTGAAAAGCCATATTAATAAAAACAGATTATTGTAAGGAAGCCGTGTAATATGAATATAAATAAATCGAATATTATGGTTGATGAGAAGTCAGGGCAAGCTTTAATGGGAATTAGAGTAGGTAATGAACTAATTGAAGAAGTCGTCTAGTTAACTTATCTAAGAAGTAAGATCACTGGAGATAGACGGGGTAATGGAGAAGTTAAGAAGAATAAATAACAAAGCAAAAAGACCTTCAATAAAAAGAAGTTATTAATCTCTCAAACTGGCGTTTTGAAGACAGGAAAGACTTCTAAAAAGCAGTGATGTATCTAAGGTTTGGCCCTTAGGAGGGGAGGGGGTCGGTTTCATAAAAAAGAAAAAACAAGTTAAGTCTAATCAACATTACTATAAGTAAACGGTAATAGCACAATAACAATACGCGTTATTGAAACATTGTTTACAAGATAATTATTGACTGAATTGATTTTCCTACGTATATTTCATATTTCAAACATATACCCTAATCCTGTGTAATAAACCCGTTTGTATAGGCTATTTAAAAATTATTTACTACTATAAACAGATGTAAAAAAATAAAACAGCCTAAAAATTAAGAGATAAACGAAATTCGTCAAATTTTACTACCCTCTGTGGCGGTCCGGTCCCGATCGTCCCCATCCCCCGTAAATACGACCCTGCAAAAAGCATATGTTTGGAGTATTGCTTCATGCTGTTGTGAACCTTTAACTCTGCGCACTAAGGAAGAGACGAGACTCAATTCGTTCGAGATACAGTGCTGCCGACTCACGATGAAAAACAGGTGGACTAATAAGGTAAGACACATGGCGGTTTTTGAGATACTAAGAGAGAAAGAAACCTGTGAAATCGACTGTAAAATGAAGAGCGCAAATTATTGACACATATGGATTCAGGGAGATATGGGAAGCTCATAAGGCGATAACAGAGAGGGACTCATGTTAATGGAAAAAGAACCGCAGGAAGACGACGATTGACATAGATGGAACGGATTATGATAGACGTAAGTTAGCCATGATGGGAGAAGACAGAATACCACGAAAACTATTGAATACCAGAATCCACGGAAAAAGATCAGTGGGAAGACCGAGCAGAAGACGGGAGGCGCGGTGGATGAGGATGCGAAAGAAATACTGAAAGTGCGTTCCTGGAGGAGGATGGCTACCGACAGAAGAGAATGGCGGGAAAATTGAAGGGGGCCAGGGACCAACAAGGGCTGTAGTGCCATAGGAGAGAGAGAGAAGTTATGAAGAAATGAAGAGGAAGGCAGAGAGGCGTGAGGAACGGAAAACTGCTGCCAACATTTTCGGACTCTTAATCTAGGAAGGACCTGTCCTATCGACAAACGGTATGTTTTTTTTTTTCTAACGATTAATTAGGGCGAACGCCGACGGAGCAATCATCAAATAATAAGAAAGCGATGAGCCGATTTGAATAAAGGCTACTGCCGGCCATCGCCAGCTCGCACGCGCGCCACAGTTTGGCGCGTTTACGGACATAAAATTAACCGAGACGAGACGCGTTCCCGCGGCAGACGTTTTACGACCTGCCGTCTCTACGATGAGCCAGAGAGTGCATCATTATATTATAATCAGCGATGATGCTAGCTTTCGATACGCCATTTTGTTGGCCTGCATAGAGACGGGACTGCCGAATGCGCGGAGACCGCCGGTGGGGGGTCGAATCGGTCTGCTTTCACGGCCGATTTTATTACGGACAATTAAAACCGGCCACCATCGTCATCACCATAAACATACGGCGACAGCCCCAATGACAGCAGCGGGGTGTTTAAGTGAAAAGCCCGCTCTAATTATACGGTGCAAAACAGACGGTAATCTTACCACTGTAATTTTGGTTCTCTACTTTGGAAATTATTTTCTCTTTCCAACTTTCGTTAGTCTCTCGCTGGGGAAAAATAATAATAAAAACGCTACAGTATTTTTAATTTTTGTGTAAATTTTTCTCCGGCTTCTCCCCGATGACCCGAACTCATCTTTCTCGTCCGGTTGAGGGTGGTGGTGGTGGTTAATAACACGGCGGTTGGGGGTGGGGAAGAGAGAATTTTCAATAATTGGTAGGTAGCACTGGCTGACAGCGTGACGAACCGAGGTCTCTCCTTTTCTCCCCCCCCCCCATCACACACGGTCTCTCTCTCTCTCTCTCTCTCTCTCTCTCTCTCTCCCCCTCTCTCTCTCACGCGTTCCGTCTATAAAATGTATCAGTGTGTGTGGTCCAGGACTTTATAGCTTATAATTAATTCTTGCCTACCACCACAACACCGACCACTCAACAACACTGATATTGTTATTGTTGTTGTTATTGTGCGAGCGTACGTGTGTGTGTGTGTGTGTGTGTGTGTGTGTGTGTGTGTGTGTGTGTGTGTGTGTGTGTGTGTGTGTGTGTGTGTGTGTGTGTGTGTGTGTGTGTGTGTGTGTGTGTGTGTGTGTGTGTGTGTGTGTGTGTGTGTGTGTGTGTGTGTGTTGTTACAGCAAATTACGAAAAAAAAGAAAGAATGGAACGGAGACAATTTAATTCTGTTTCCCTTCCCACGGGCACAAATATCGCAACAACAACACGATTGAGTCAACTAAATTAGTATCCGAGTTTAGTTGCAACTGCAGCTGTAGCAGATGGCCAACTACAAGTCGCATCTCAGGTCAAGGTTAACTTAAAGGGAATCTACAGCTGTCCACTGAACGTTATCTAAATTACTGGAACAACGCAGTGGTGAACTGTCACCATTATCACCACTATCATCATCATCAGTAGGTTCACAGCCCACCGTGGGCCGCAGGTTCCCTCAGGATTTTCCTCCAGACTCCCTAAGTGAAAAGTGAAAAGTGAAAAGCCCGCTCTAATTATACAGTGCAAAACCGAGGGTAATCTTACCAATGTAATCCTTAAATTACAATGTAATTCTTTCTTAAAGATAATTTGAAGATATAAACAAACTATCATAAGTCTTCACATAAAAAATGATACATACATACGCACGCACACACTCACATCACCAACACGTTCACCCAAATATTTAATTGTTTCGTTATGTTTGATATTTCTATAGTATTTCATACACAGGTCCTGAAGATGACAATAAATATTGTCGAAACGTCGACGCAAAATAACTAAAAGTTGTATTATTGACCGATCCTCACTAACCATACACTAAAACACTTACCAATGTAATTTTGGTTCCCTTCTTTGGAAATTATTTTCGCTTTCCACCTTACGTTGATATCTCGCTGGGGGAAGAGGAGGGATTTTCATCATCATCACCAACCACAAAATCGTCAGTAACACTTGTCTGCCTGTTGCAGAACGAAAGACTTCTCAGGCGTTCGACCTATTGTTGACCAGTTTACTCTATCAGAATCCCTCCACCCTCCAGAATCCCTCCAGTTTACTGTACCAGACTCTACTGTACCGGATCATCTCTCCACTTTGCAAACGCCCGTCAACGTAATCTTTTACAGATCTTAGTTTCCAGTCTAGCAGCCTTCCAGAGATTCTTTTATTTCCTCGCAGAGCAAACCGTCATGTCATGCAAACTAACATTCGATGCTTCAAACGATATCATCTACTGTAGAATGTTTGTGTATTCACTTAAATATTTTTCCCTCTCTCTTCCCATTTTATTCACAACACTCCTAATCCTTTCCGTGTTTTTCTGTGCGGTCCGAAATTTTGTAAGTTTGTCATATTCACTGTATACATTTCTTAAATCATTTCGAGAAGCACACGCTGAGTGTCAACTTTCTTCTTATACTCGAATTTTCTTTATATCTGTCGGCTCTTGGTCCTAGCTGCCAGCAGTTGTGGTCCATCAATTTCCATCCTCCATGGCAATGTTTACTTCTGTGTTCCAACTTTTCCTCGATCTGTCTTTTGTTTTCTTCTGTTTGGGGGAATCACATAATTCTTTATTTAGCCCCCCTCTCTATCACTCATGCTCTGTACATAGTTCTACCACCTCAGACTCTTGCACTGTATGGTTTCAAGTATATCAACATTAATTTCCACACGCTTTCTAAGGTGCATATTTTTATTCCCTCGATTCTTCATAATTGACGCCGTCTACGCTAGCAATTTATTTCCATAGCGTGCATTCTGGACTCACATATTTTAATAATTATCAACAACGCAGAACCATATTTTGCAATACTTTGTACGACTGTTTTTCAGATCCTTGTTTTGGTGGTTCGAGAGATATTGCTACTCCAAATTATCCCGTCTAATTGACGTATAGCAGCACTCCCTTGATTGACCCTACTAGTAATTTCCTCTGTGCTACAACTATTATCTGTTGTCTGCACACCGGAGTACCATTTAATCTACGTGTATTCATGCTGTAATTTTTTTCCTGAATCGTCTGCCAGTAGGTATTCCGTCTTAGATGGATTTATGGTCAGTTCACAGTTCTCATATTCTTTGTTAACGTTCCGCAGTGCGTAATGTAGGCTATGTCGTTTCATCCTCTGATAAAATCAGTTTGTCATCTTCAAAATGAAAACTACAGAGCCTGTCTTCTCCAACTTCTATACCCATCGGCGGTCCACAGTCCCTCTTCCAGTTTTCTACCGTTCCCTGTAGACAGACACTGATCAGTGTTGATGCGATACAGGCCAAAGTCTATGTCTGACTGTTGCCCTACGCGTTGCTCAATCTTACTGAGTTTTTGTACTTTTTGTTTTTTGAACAACTCTTTAACAATGTTAACAAACCCAGATTGTATACTTATGATTTTACCATATAGGCCTACCACACAAGTTCGAGGGCTGTGCGGGGGACGAAGGGCATAGCCGACGCCCGCTCGTATACTGTTTCCCGAGCTTCAAATAGAGCTCCTGCCGCAGGGACGATAGATAGGTGCTGGATTTAGGGTGTGGCCTGCTACCGGCCGTGGGTGTTCAATTGATTATTTAATTAACTGAGGGTGAGAGTACGCCCAGGCAGGGTCCAAGATTCTCGTGGCACAGATTGGTAGGGCGACCGAGGGTGCTAATGAGGTGGTTGCCCTGGAATCGGGCGGTGCGGCGATAGAATTTTCGGGACGGTTTCCGTATAGTGGCGTCCAGGGAACGGACACGCAGGGCTTCACGGATGGTTCTACTAGATGTCAGATAGTGGGCTTTGCACGCCCAGCGTAATCCTCGCTCAAGGAGAGACTGAAGCTTTCGCTTATGGGTCTTGGCCAAGTAGCCCCATACGGGGATCGCTTAGGTAATCATCGGCACCACATAGGTGGAGGCGATAAGATTGCTTAGGCGGCGGGTATAGGCCTACCAAAGATTTTTCACTGGTACTCTGTCATACGCTTTTTGGTGGCCTATATTATAAACGTTAAGCAAGTCAACAGGTTTCCAAGTTGTCCTCAGCACTTTTTTTTATTAGTTTACATTTATTTCTCAGTGTAATCTCTATATAGTTCTATACACTTTCCAACAATGTTCTGAAGCGGTTGTGCCAGACTGATAAGCCGATTTGTCGAGGTACTCAAAGTAGCCATTACCAACATCAGGGTCATTCCATGCCAAACCAACCAAAAAATTTTAAGATTCAACCTGACCATTTCAGATTTCAATGAAACTTTCAGGAATCATTCTCCCTTATGATAAAAATGAGAATATATTTTTAGATTTTTTTTTATCTGTTTGGGTTTTGATGTAATTAATTTTTAAAATTTACAAAAAAAACCGTTCTGAGTTAGGTTAATTCTTTTTTGAGTTAGGTTAGGTTATTATTAGGTTAGGCACAAACATTACTGAAATGTGGTTTAGGCAAAAGACGAGATCTACGCATGAACTTCCCGCTGTTATTCTGCGTTTCCCCAGGTATATCGCAATCTAGGTTTTTCATTTTCTTTCACTGTATTCTAATGATCGGCTTTGTTTAACTGAACCATCTGAAATTTTTACATTTCGACCTACCTACTTTAAATTTGTGATGTAGGCTGATGCAGGCCATCCTCCACGCAGGTGGTACAATCTTGTATTTTTTAGCATATTAAACGTATAATCTTCCTGGTCCTATTTTAATTAACTTCTTAGGCACGTTTCCAGGCCTGAAAACTTACCGTTTGTCATGCCTGACGCTGTTTGTCTTATTTCCTTTGGTGTTGCTTTATTTTCTTCACAACTTTCCTTCCATCATCTGCCACCTGCCACCTGAATGACAACTGTCTTAAGTACAATGGCAGATTCTTATTCTCCAAACATTTGGTCATCTGTCCAAAGTCAGCCCACTCTGATCGTATTCGACCGGCAGTTCTGGAGTTGCGTCTTCATTGTGTGTTATTATTTCATCTAAATATTTCTCTCTACGCGGCCTGATTTGTCAATGCGTGAAACGGCCAAGATATCACGCGTACGCCTCTTGTAACGCTAACTACCGTTTCTGCAAATATCCAGTGAAACTTGCTTCAGCAGGTGGCCGAATAGCACAACTTAAAAGAACCTTTTCTAAAGGGATCTCTTCTCTGAAATCGAGACCGCGGTTTTTGAACTTTATAAACGAGTCTCACAAATTCTGAGTATTTCATTATTATTCCATGATTTTTTATTTTAGTCAGTCCGTTTCATAGCCTCTGTCGTATATTTCTAAGAGTCACATTGATCTGTTTTTCGACAAGAATGTTTCTCGTAGAACTGAATGCAAGTCCGTTACCACAAACCGTAACGTAGAGGAGAGTCATTTTGTATTAATCTAAGGACTTCTCTCCTGGATCGATCCGGATGCTTTCTCATAACCACAGAGTTTGAGCTGCTCTTTGATATTTTTGAATCCTGCGTATATGACAAACAGAATTATCACTGTTGCACACCACTATAGAAAAATTATTCCGATTAGCGCTTTCAAGCCTCATAACAGCCTCAGCGCAGATGTGGGTGGCTGACCTCGGCAGCTAAGAGGGGACATTTGGCTTATAGCTTCTTTGCGGGGGTGTGTGCGGGCAGTGGGGAGAATGGGGGTGTGAAGAGGTTGTTTGTACTGTTGTTATTTCCGATCTGACGATGAGCTCTGAGGCTGGAAAGCACTAATCGGAATAATTTTTACTTCCATGTTCCATAAGCAAATGGAAGTATGGTCATGGTGAAAAAAATCGTGTTCGAGATAACGGCTGATTCTGATTGTACTACCCTCAAAACATGAAGAAAAGTAATTTTCCGAAATGTGTGTGTGTGTGTGTGTGTGTGCGCGCGCGCGCGCGCGTATGTGTCTGACTGTCTGTCTGTCTGTCTATGTGTGTGTCTGTGTGTAGAATGTTTTCTATGGCAAACGATAACAGCCGCAAATTCAAACAGAATACAATAATGTTTTGCATATAGCCCTGAATTGTAGAGTATTCAAGGTCTGTTGTTTTTGGTGAAGATCGGTTAAGGGAAAGGGGTAGTTTACCTGCAACGTTTTATGTTTTAACAAGGGTAATTTTTTCTATGACGAAAGTTAACTGCCGTAAAGTCAAACAGAATCAAATAACTTTTTGGATACATCCCTAAATTGTAAAGTACTCAAGGTCTTTTGATTTAGGTGAAGATCGGGTAAGAGAAAGGGGTAGTTTACCTGCAACGTTTTATGTCTTAACAAGGGTAATTCTTTCTATGACGAACGATAACTGCCGTAAAGTCAAACATAATCAAATAATGTTTTGCATACGTTCCTGAATTGTAAAGGACTCAAGGCCTATTAATTTTGGTGTAGATCGGTTACAGGAAAAGGGTAGTTTACCTACAACTTTTTATGTTTTAACAAGAGTAAAGTACTTAATTTTGATAAATAAAGTATCCTGATAAGAAGATCATAATAATCCACTGTAGAAACGTAGATGAAATATCTATAAATGAAGAGGCTAGTTGGACAGGGTGGGGGTAATTTTCTATATATGAAAATGATAGTTGAAGGGGTTGGGGATAATTTTTATTTATATGTCATGTGTATTACGTTATCGGCAACAAAGAAGTAGTTTGTTGTTAAAATTCCTTCCTGGGCTGTTTCGGCTTGATCCAATGTTTTCTATAAAACCAGACGTTTCGGCATTGCTATCGACTGCCATCATCAGTAAAAAATTGAGTGCACTATTGTATATACGTTATATAGGTGGTATACGTTAGTGATCACAGTACTGTGGTTAAAGCTGAAGAAAGAAGTAGTTTCTATGGAAATAGTTCATTTCGAAAAGTATTTAAAATATAAATCTTAGAACATGGAAGTCATGTAAGGTTCTCCATACCGATATTTTATGTGTACTACATTATCGGCAACAAAGAAGTAGTTTGTTGTTAAAATTCCTTCCCGGGCTGTTTGGCCGTGGTCTAATGTTTTCTGCAAAACCAGACGTTTCGGCATTGCTATCGACTGCCATTATCAGTGAAAATCGAGTGCGCTAACGTGAGGTGGTATACCTTAGTGGCTACAGTACTGTGGTTAAGGCTGAAGAAAGAAGTAGTTTCTATGGAAATATTTCATTTCGAAAATGATTTTAAATAGAAATCTTAGAACATGGAAGTCATGTATGGTTCTCCATACCGATATTTACTTTGCACAGTTTGAGAAACTTAGTTTTTAATTTTGAGGAAAATTGAGGAATACTTGAGGAAAGGGTAATAATGATACGCGCAAGCACTCTACAAAGTAATAAAAAAAATAAGATTTTTGTCAAGGTAATTTCTATTAATGTAATTGTATATACACATTATATAGTGGTGTAACTGGGAACTACTCCGGAGGGGTGAGACATTATTCAAGGTTGGACCGCCCCCCATTTGACTCAGGACAAATGAGAAATTCAGGATTCTTCCCATAAAATTTTATAAATACATTTTATAATTTTATAAACTCTTTGCATCTCAAAGTGTATTTTGGAAACCAATGTAGAGTACAAGAGTTGAAAAAAATTTCGGCAAGCACTGATTTCAAAATATTCTATCTTGATTAACTGTTATTCAGATTGAAGATAATAAATATCATATCATTAGGAATCATTTTAATTCGAAATCGGCATTCTTAATGGATTTTGTGAAAATGAGTCTGTCAGAGTGTCTGAAATTTCCACTGGCTCTGGGGGCATTCGTTACGTTAAACGAATTGGTAAAATAATGTCAGAGTGAGTCCAACGAGAGTTTGAGAAATAAACGAGAGTGGCGCCCTCTATCATGGAACGTGAAACGTTTATTTGTTATAAATCATATGTATGGTATCTTTAGGTTATGAACAATGAATACACCACAACAGAAGGTTGAGATTATAGGTACCATTAGTAAGCAAGTGTGTGTATATTATAAATACATCACATTATCATTAAATCTAACATTAATTTAGATTTGAAGAGATTCGTATTTGCATGCTATCCAGCAATTATCTTCTTGCTGATTTCTTTTAATGTATCTGGTTTGCATTGTTCGGTTCTCTTAAGAGATATATGAAACTTTTCACTCTGATATATTATGTGTAATCACATACGTACATACATACGCCTTTTATAAATCGGATATACTGGCGTAATTACAATACTTTACCAATTTCTTCCCACAGTTTCGTGGAATTTTTTTTAAGATTTCGGAAATATCGGACCCCCTCATCCGCCACGTGTATCCGACCATGACGAGTGGAAAAACTGTGCTTGTTTTTCCGGATCACGGTATACAGAAAAACCGCGACGACCTCTAGTGGCGCGGAACAGATAAGAAGGAAACAGACAGCTGACGCCGCGCGCGCGGTGACGCGACCTATGTACCCTCGCTATCAGCTGTGCGGCGGCGGAGTTCTCAAGGTCATTCACTACGTCACACGCTATCTACCGCTTCGTGTGCGTGTACATGTGTACACGCAGACACGTGTGATCAGTGCTGGGGTCGCAACACGAACAGTAAATACAAATATCGGTATGGAGAACCATACATGACTTCCACGTTCTAAGATTTATATTTAAAATCACTTTCGAAATGAAATATTTCCATAGAAACTTCTTTCTTCAGCCTTAACCACAGTACTGTGGTCACTAACGTATACCACCTCACCTTAGCCCACTCGATTTTCACTGACAATGGCAGTCGATGTCACTGCCGAAACGTCTGGTTTTGCAGACAACATTAGACCACGGCCAAACAGCCCGGGAAGGAATTTTAACAACAAACTACTTCTTTGTTGCCGATAACATAGTACACATATAAAAAATTATCCCCACCCCCTTAAACTATCATTTTCATTTATAGAAAATTACCCCCACCCCTTCAACTACCCTTTTTATTTATAGATATTTCATCTACGTTTCTACAGTGGATTATTAGGTTCTTCTTTTTAGGATACTTTATTTATCAAAATTAAGTACTTTACTCTTGTTAAAACACAAAACGTTGCTGGTGAACTACCCTTTCCCCGTAACTGACCTTAACCAAAATCAATAAGCCTTGAGTCCCCTACAACTCAGGCATATATGCAAAAGATTATTTGATTCTGTTTGAATTTGCGGCAGTTATCGTTCGTCATGGAAAAATTACTCTTGTTAAAACATAAAACGTCGCAGGTAAACTACCTCTTCCCCTTAACCGATCTTCACTAAAATCAATAGGTCTTGAGTCCTCTACAATTCAGGGACATATGCAAAATATTATTTGATTCTGTGTGAATTTACGGCTGTTATCGTTTGCCAAAAAAAAAAATTTTACACACAGACACACACAGACACTTTTCGAAAATATCGGTATGGAGAACCATACATGACTTCCATATTCTAAGATTTATATTTAAAATCATTTTCAGCCAAACAACCAGGCTGTGTCTTACCTGCCTTTTTATTGCTGTATTAAATGAAAAATATTATATTACATTAAAATGAAAAAATTATAATTTTATTGCCTGGCAACAAAATTATTTTATTTTTAACAATTACCATTGTTTCAAAAAGTTTAAATAAATTTTCAAGTACTTTACTCTTGTTAAAACGTAAAAGGTTGCAGGTAAACTACCCCTTCCCCTTAACCGATCTTCACCAAAATCGAAAGTCATTGAGACCTCTACAATTCAGGGACGTATGCAAAACATTATTTCATTCTGTTTGAATTTGCGGCTGTTATCGTTTGCCATAGAAAATACGCTTGATAAAAAAACGTTGCTGGTAAACTACCCCTTCCCCTTAACCGATATTCACCAAAAACAATAGGTCTTGAGTACTCTACAAATCAGGGCTGTATGCAAAACATTATTTGATTCTGTTTGAATTTGCGGCTGTTATCGTTTGCCATAGAAAATACCCTTGTTAAAAAAACGTTGCAGGTAAACTACCCCTTTCCCTCAACCGATCTTCACCAAAAACAATAGGTCTTGAGAAATCTACAATTCAGGGCTGTATGCGAAACATTATTTGATTCTGTTTGAATTTGCGGCTGTTATCGTTTGCCAAAAAAAAAAAATTTCCCTTGATAAAAAAAACCGTTGCAGGTAAACTACCCCTTCCCCTCAACCGATCTTCACCAAAAACAATAGGTCGCGAGTACTCTACAAATCAGGGCTGTATGCAAAAAATTATTTGATTCTGTTTGAATTTGCGGCAGTTGTCGTTTGCCATAGAAAATACGCATGATAAAAAACGTTGCTGGTAAACTACCCCTTCCCCTCAACCGATCTTCACCAAAAACAATAGGTCTTGAGTACTCTACAAATCAGGGCTGTATGCAGAAAATTATTTGATTCTGTTTGAATTTGCGGCTGTTATCGTTTGCCATAGAAAATACCCTTGTTAAAAAAACGTTGTAGGTAAACTACCCCTTTCCCTTAACCGATCTTCACCAAAAACAAAAGGTCTTGAGAACTCTACAATTTAGGGCTGTATGCAAATAATCTTTTCATTCTGTTTGAATTTGCGGCTGTTATCGTTTGCCATAGGAAATACCCTTGTTAAAACATAAAACGTTACTGGTAAACTACCCCTTTCCCTTAACCGATCTTCACCAAAAACAATAGGTCTTGAGAACTCTACAATTCAGGGCTGTATGCGAAACATTATTTGATTCTGTTTGAATTTGCGGCTGTTATCGTTTGCCAAACAAACAAAATTTCCCTTGCTAAAAAAAAACCGTTGCAGGTAAACTACCCCTTTCCCTTAACCGATCTTCACCAAAAACAATAGGTCGCGAGAACTCTGCAAAACCGGGCTGTATGCAAAAAATTATTTGATTCTGTTTGAATTTGCGGCAGTTATCGTTTGCCATAGAAAAAAAATCTACAGACACACAGACACACAGACACACAGACACACAGACAGACAGACAGACAGACAGACAGACAGACAGACAGACAGACACACAGACACTTTTCGGAAAACGACTTTTTTTCATGTTTTGAGTGTAGTAGAATCAGAATCTGCAATAATCTCGAACACGATTTTTTTTGCCATCACCATACTTCCATTCCTTAAGGAATATGGAAGTAAAATGACTTTTCTTCATGTTTTGAGGATAGTACAATCAGAATCAGCCCCTATCTCGAACACGATTTTTTTCGCCATCACCATACTTCCATTTCCTTATGGAACATGGAAGTAATAATGAGTGGAAAGTAAACGTAAGCGGGGTGTCGAGTACATCATAGGGTGGTCCGTTCAGTGGCGTACTGGAGGCCCGGGGCGGATTTCTTTCTGTGGCCCCCCTCCCATAACACGGGTGTTTATAATCCAATTTATAATACATAACAAAAACACTTCACTGTTATATATCTATTGTCTAATTACTGTATTGATACATCTATTTCGTAAACGCTGCGGACGATATTTACTCTTCTAAGTCTTAAATTTTAACAGATGTTTTTTAACGATATCAGTACCAGTGTAACGAGTTAATGAAACTGAAACATTCATGATTAACACCGTTTGAAAAGGACGGGAATTGGAAGAGTATGCAATACTGATTTTTACAGATATTTTCATGAGCCGAATGAGCGATTCTCAAGCGCGGGCTGCGTAAAAGAACGACAAAGGAACGCTGTAAAGGGGGGGGAGGAGATTACGCCTGTCTGTCTTATAGACTCTAGTCTAAAGCTCTCTCCCAAAGGAAAAAATTCCTCAGTCAAGCCTTATTCTTGTGTTATCACTTTTCGATAGTACTTACATTCGTGAAGGATTATCTTCAAGAATGAATGCAGAACAGGTAAATTAGGACTATATAAAAAAATTGCAAGGATATATTGAGAACGGCTTAAGAACTGTAACCACCTCCATTGAACAAGATAATGATCAATTATTTTGATGAATTCAAGGCCAATTAACCCACTACAATAGTTTTATGTTAACGCAGACCTCTGTCTTTTAATGTTATAATAAGAAGTATACATAAATAAAGGACGTTTTCTCTTGGTTACAAATATCTACACCTGATACCAAGGTTACGCCTTTTCGTGGAACTGATCCTGTACAGAGCAAAATCGTTGTAGATGGTACTGTCCTGGAATAAGTCAGGAATTTTTAATGGCTGCAGTGTGTCTTATAATACAAGCAACGACGTTGTGAATAAGTTGCTTAAGTTCAACCTCACGTGCGGGACCACTAGGCGAGCCCTTAAGTCATCAAGTAAAGAAACACACCTACAATTCTACAAGGTGTGGCTCTCCCCACACTTCTCTATGGGTCTGAGAATTGGACTTTAACGAAAGACCAGACCAGTCTCATCCAAGCAGCTGAAATGAGATTTCTCAGGCACGTAGCAGGGTACTCTCCGTGATTTTAGAAGAAACACAGATATACGGTAGGAACTGAATATTATGAGTATACTCGACAGTATTGTCCAGTATCGGATGAATTGGTGGCAACATCTTTGCCGAATGGATGACTGCCGCATCCCCAAACAACTATGGAACTATGGAGCCGAGGGGACCGAGGGGTGTGGGACGTCCGAGGAAGCGCTGGAGTGACCTGTTTGAGACCGGAACAAACCACCCTTCGTTTAATACTTGAAGACAATGATGACTTTTTTTACTTGTGTACATTAACAATATTGCATATTTTATATGCGACTCATGACAATCCCTCATCAGTAAATACTTCCCAGGAAAGCGGGAAAGTCGGTTACCCACGCTTTACGCAGTGTGGAAAAAGGGTCTCAACATTGCTTTAAACATGTTATTAAGGAAGATAAACACAGAGATTAAGTTAGCAAACTGTAGGAGACATTAACAACGTCTGTTCTGCTGTGTCCGTTGTAAACGCGTAATAAAAGTAAAAGGTTCTGGGCAGAATAATAACCATAAATCAGGGAAAAAAAAGAACGAAATTAAGTCATTAAAACCGCTAATGTATTCGTGCAATTAGATCATAGTTTGTGTGTGGCCGTTTGGTTATCTAACAGCAGTCTGAGGGTGTAGATAACCCACCTGCTCGCTCGGCTGCGTATATACTTTCTTCTAATGCGTATGCTACTGGCACTCGTGGTCCTATATAATACAATCGCGTTACTTTACGGTGGCCGCTTCATAGCTGCGCGAAAAGTGAGGGTAGTGGGGAGACTTAAGTGTGCTCAGTTGTAACACTACATTTCAAAAACGTCCGTCTTACTGTTGCTACGGCTTTATGGGTGCCTTTAACTATTTAATTATTACAACTCAGCTTCTGCACATTGTTGACATTTCCGGATTTCATTCAACTAACTACTATTTGTTATTTTACTGCTTATATACAGTACTTTCTTCTAATGCGTATGCTACTGGCACTCGTGGTCCTATATAATACAATCGCGTTACTTTACGGTGGCCGCTTCATAGCTGCGCGAAAAGTGAGGGTAGTGGGGAGACTTAAGTGTGCTCAGTTGTAACACTACATTTCAAAAACGTCCGTCTTACTGTTGCTACGGCTTTATGGGTGCTTTAACTATTTAATTATTACAACTCAGCTTCTGCACATTGTTGACATTTCCGGATTTCATTCAACTACACTAACTACTATTTGTTATTTTACCGAGTATTACTCGAAATTGTATAAAATATGTATTTGTAATACCAGAACAATGTTATTTGCTACATTGTTAATGTAAATGTTGTTAACATAATGTAATGTTAATTTAAATAATAAATAATTACTAGTATTGACCGCTTTTCTGTCCTGAATTGTTTAATTTTCCTGAGATATTCAATTATTTTTGCCCTTATCTCTCTCTTGACGTTCATTTAATACACTTCTATTATTTCTAAACTTCTTCCATTTAAACCCTAAGTTTATAATAACTTTTCTTAAAGTTAACACTACCTATGTAGTGTAGTAACATAGGTAGTGTTAGTGTTAGTAGTGTAGGTACCTTGAAGTAAGTAAATAATAAAGTAATAAATAAATAATTAAGTAATAAGCTACCTTGAACGTCTACACTAGACTTAAGAAGCTGATGAAGTTTTCGTAGCGTAGAATATGTTTTTTGTGTTCAAAATAATAATTAAATGAAATACAGGCCTATACGCTAAATGTTTCACTGTAAATGTTTTTGAAAACGCATCAACACTTACGCACTCAGTGAGATGTGCCGTTGCACTGACAAAAAACAGGGTTCTGCGCATATCACTTTTACCAAGGTTGCCGGCCACCATAAAATACTCAAGTAGTACATTCCAACATCTGTAATATTCGGAACAGTGTCACGTGTAGATTCTCTTTTCTAAGGACATATCAGTAATGAAAATTATTATTGTTCGATTTATTCCAAATATGTGCGATTTTGACGGTATTGATCTGATTGTCAGGACAAAACGAGATCTCGTTAGTGCCTTTACAGCGTTAGAGGAAGACTCAAGTAACATTGGACTGCAGATAAACTTGGAGAAAAGAAAATATATGTATGCTGCCAACAAACTACCATTAAACCCGACCATTCGAAACCTTCAAATAGGCACACAAAAATATAGAGGCAGTAAAATATAGTTCATATATCTTGGCTCCCAGATAAACAGCACTAACGACATCAACACTGAAATAAGAAGAAGAATATATCTCGCGAAGAAAACGTATTATGGATTAAAAAGCACCTGACATCTAGCTTCATCTCAAGAAGCACGAACTGCAAAGTCTACAAAACACTTATCAGGCCAGTGCTGACATATGCTTTAGAAGTCTGGACAATGACAAAAAAATAGCGAGAGACTTTTAGGTTGCTGTGAAAAACGGATTCTAAGAACAATATTTAGAGTAGTACAAGAAAATGGAATGTGGCGCAGGTGCTATAATTATGATCTATATCATCTTTACAAAGAGCCGGACATTGTCAGGATAATCAAAATATACAGGCTAAGGTGGGTTGGACACATACAGAATGGTGGGAGGACAGCCTAGGAAACACATTTTCTATCAGAAATCAATGGGTAGTAGAAAAAGGGAAAGACCCCGAAGTAGGTTCAGACACACCAGATAGAGGAGGACCTCGGAAAGCTGAACATAAACTGGAAAGCCAGGGAATGCAATAATGAGGAATGGAATCGACTCTTGGAGCAGGCTAAGACCCACCAAGGGTTGTAGAGCCATGGCTGACGATGATGTGCGATTTTGTTCAAACTCGTAAATACTATTTTGTTGTACCTGCAACAATGCTGAAACATATACACTGGAACTCGCTTATAACGAGCTCGCTTATAACGAGAACTCGGATGTAACGAGCAAAATTACGAGATTTGTTTGGTGTTGTATCTTAGTAATGGCAATTAAACTCGCTTTTAACGGGTAAGAACACATTGGAGACTTGGTTATAACGAGCATTTTGTCGCAGCTTGTTCACGGGTTAAGGTCTAACAAAAGTTGGTTACAATATAGTAACGTCATTATTACTGCATTACCAGTTACTGTTATACTATGGGGTTTTCCGTTTACAAAATTCCAAGCAAAGGACTCTATCCAAACAGCAACAATAATAGGTATATAAACTGCCCAAACAGGTCACTGGTATTTATAGCCTGTTCACGGCACAACACGTGTGTGAGTAAATACAGTATTCGTCTGTGTTTGTGTGTGCGAAATATATAATTTTGACGACTCCATTTAGAACGAAGAACAAAAAGACAAATAAATTAGAGTGAATTTTCTTGTAATTAAAACATAAATATTGTAAATGTGGCATGGAAAGTTATGCGTTTTGTTTTGCCAGATAGCCGGCTGATTTTTGGTAAGTTCTTACTTTTTACTACACAGTTACTTTTACTATATTTCGTGAATGCACTGTGCGTCAATATTCAGCAAAGAATGTTAGCGTCTAAAAAACGTTTAAAGTCTAAATTTCACTTGTAAGCGTAGGATGAAAAACATGCCATAATTTTATTGTGCAAAGCCTCTTCTATAGTAGATTTTTCTTGAATATAATTAATTCACTATCGACTCGGAACACAAAGTTTTTTATAGGTGAAAACGTAAAAGTTTTACCTTTTAGCCTGAACCGGTTTTCATTTTTAAAAATAAAAAGCTTCTTCAGAGGCTGCCGTTGGGCGCACTGTCCATCTTGTTGTTGGTGACGGTATCGACTTTTGAAAGATCGATGTTGTTGTGTGTGTGTGGGGTGTGATATGTTCGAATAATGCGTGTGATTTGAATTGTGTGTGTTCGTTTAGGATGCGTTTTTATGTGTTTTCGTGTGTCTGTATTTTTCAAATTGTTCTAGAGTGTCTAGTTTTCGACCTTTTGTGTGTATGTGTAGAATGTCCATGTTATTGTCGATGTTTTTGTATGTGTGGTTTCCTTCAATGAGGTAGTTTGCAAAGGTGGATTCTGTAGTGGAGTGTAGTGCCTTTGGCAGCCTCTGAAGAAGCTTTTTAAAAGCGAAAACCGGTTCAGGCTATAAGGTGAAACATTTACATTTTCACCTATAAAAAACTTTGTGTTCCGAGTCGGTAGTGTATTAATTATATTCAGTTAAGTAACGGACACGTCATGGACAACGAAATCCAAACATTTGTGTTGTTGTGTGTTCTATAATCACGGTATAAAAATTTAGACTTGTGAGTCGACAACTCTGATATAGCGAGTACTCGGTTTAAACGAGCACATTTGTTCGGTCCCTTGAATCTTGTTATAAGCAAGTTCCACTGTACTATATTTTTTTACTGTATTTACAGGTATAGTGGCTTAGAGTCCTTCATATGTGACGGACTTACTTCTTTCCTTCATACGATTTATATGACTGTTCCAGAGGTTAGTTGAGACCATTAGGTATAGTGGAGAAAGTTGACCTCGTCGTAACTATTCTAAAAACACCCCCCTACAGCTCTGCTACGAAAACATGGGTTTATTCGTTTCTCTCTTGTTTACCACTAGACCAGAATGTTAAGTTATGTGTATCATACATATGAGGGTCATTCAATAATTAAAGAGACAAATAATTGTAAAGGAAAAACGCTTGGTAGGCGGAGTACGATGTTTCAGAACTGTAAACTGGCATCTTGCGATGAGTTCTGATCAGCTGTTTGATTAGAACTTTTTTCATTGTAACCTCAGATCCTCATTTAACGATATCGAGTTCTCTTAAAGTTTCAGAATTAGTTGAACAAGTGATCCGTTGTTTGGTATCAGAAGGTAAATAACCAGCTGAACTTCGGTGACTGACGAGCACTGTTCTGGGCCTCCGGTTGAGTTTTCAACTCCAGGCCCGGATTTTGTGATTTTTTTTAACTTTAGCAGACAATAATCAGTAGGCCTGCTTACTACTTTACACTGCCAATAAAGTGTAAAGCCGGCAGTGATGCGGAAAAGTTCTGGATTTGTGGGAAAAGGCATTATCCTCCTTCATGATACGCCCATCTGCACACAGCTCATTTGGCCATCCATCGATAAATCAATTTTGAAACCATCGATAAATTTGCTTGGGAGACTCTACCTCACCCTCCCTACAGTCCAGATTTGGCTTTATCTGACATCCACTTGCAGCGAAAAAGTCTACTTTCTTGTGATGCTATCAAGGAGGCGTTACGTGGTTCGAAGTTTTATGACCACGTGGTGATAATGATGTGATGTGATGACAGTTTTTAGGAAACAAATTTTTAATTGTCCATTTCGAACCGTCTTATTTGAATTTCTTGCTGTTCCAAAACCTAAAAACGTATTTTTTTGTCTCAGAGTTAATACACACGTCAAAAAAAAAAGAATCTCTATTTACAGTTTTACGTTAACTTTTGGACTAAATGTCTTAGAGGACTCATTCTGGAAACAAATCTCTTTCAGACCAGTGTTCATAGGAATGTTTTGTACTTGTAGAACATGAAAGTTTGAGAAAGTATTTCCGTTACTTCGTTAACACTCTGCGGGCCCATGCATATGTGTTATTTAAGAAAAATTATTATTTTTTTAACCTTACTTCCCGCGATTTCCTATGGTTGGAGTCCAGGGACATGGTTTCGATTATTGACATACTGAGAGCTTATAATGCCATTTCCAGTGGCTCCCTATCTTCTGAAGATGCCATCGGATGTACACCACAACATCGTTGTGCAGCGGTGAGCAGCCACTTCGGCTTTTCTTGGATAGACGTGTTGGGACCAAGTGTGTTTCTCGAGCACCAGGGCCGATGTCGTGGGTCTTCAACCCAACAGGACGTAACATGAGACACTTCTTTAGAACTCCGGTCCGTGTTGGCCCATCTAATATAATCCCGAAGCGTGACTGCAAATATCTTGGAGTCACCCTTGACACCACTCTGACCTGGCGACAGCATATCAAAAGAATCACTGACCCCAAGCCCAAGCCCGTCTCCGATCGCTGCGAATCCTCAGTAGAAACGATCGCTGCTCCAGTGAACTTCTAAGCAGGATCTATACAACATGCATTCGACTCATCCTGACATACGCACACCCGGTCCTGCTGACGGCAGACACAACTAAACTAAAACCTTACAGGATCACAGAACGGCGTACTTTACGCTTGATATACCGCCGACCTCTCCGCACCAGAACCTCTAATACGGCTTTGTATGCCCTAAACACAACTTTCCCAGACCTAGACACTTTCATACACAAACTACACTGGAAATACCCCACGACTGCCAAAACACGCACAGCTATACAATCTCTCGTCACTCCCCTTAATAGACCTGACCGAAACACCCGGCGTCCTCACTTCCTCGTCAACCGCCTGCTGACTCTTGCAAATGAACCCCCGCCCATGCGTCTACGACGAAGACCACTCATCAGAAGAGTCTCCAGACCCGAGTAACGAACGCCAGCGGCCTCGCTACACTGAACAAGTAAAATAAAATAAATATAAAACCAGACTCAACACCTCTGCCCCGTCCATCTACATTATCAACTCCAACCAAGAAATAAGATAATAAAAATAACAATCTCCCAAATAACATAATCACCTATTCTAAAACCTACAATCCTGTCCCCCGCCGATCCCTTGACGCCATTACGACGCTTCCCACCACCATTAACGTCACAAGCTGCTCGACTCTGGCCACATTAGTCTATAAATTTGGCACTAAAACACCCCCCACATCCTCTCCTATAGGCTGCTCACACTTTTAACACTGACACTCTCTCTACGCTGATACCACCACCTTTTTCATCGGCCGCTCTGCGTTGGCGTGCGAATCTAACCCAAACAATTCTACCCACACGGCTGAAGGGAGCTTGCCCTAGAACAGCCCGAGAGGTCCTAACTTGGGCTTCCCAAATATCACGGGAAAAAACAAGACGTGGCGCCTTAATACGTGACAATGTACTCTAGTTGCACACTTTCCCTGCCCACAATACATTACCTGTCACATCTGTAGCCTGACATTCTGTTGGCCTCAGCTTATGTTGCGTGGCAGGTGGGTCCGCAACTTAATCTGGGGGGGGAGGCAGAAACTATACTGCCCATTGCCAATGGTTTTTCTTTCTTTCGAAATGCCATCCTGCAACACTGACGTTCGGGACCCGAGGTTAACCCGACCTTCCACTGAACCCGAGTTGATGATTGGAATAAAGCGTTCGGCAGCGCGACTTTTGTAGCCTGACGAGGAGAGGCCGGGGGATGTTGAACTCTCAGCGTGCCTGCGGTTTGGATTGCCGACGAAACTGGAGCTTCTGTACCTGGACTTGAAAGGTCAAAGTTCGCTGTGCAAGTATCGCTGTGCAAGTTCGGGTAGGAACCGCCACCACCGCTGCATCTCTGAAACGTTTTATATTGAATCAAAATGAATATATTTTACATGCCATAGTCATGTGAACTACTTTAGTCTCTTGGGGAGGAAAGACGTCGCCAGTAGATGGAGAATGGGGATTCTTCCTACCCTTCGACGGGAAGCTGACATGGTTTGACAAACGTTAGGTTCAAAAACGTGTCCCAAAAGGGGTTCCTTGCTCCTGAGATATACTGACTACCTCATTATCATCATCAGTAGCTCCACAGCGCACCGTGGGCCTCAACTTCCCTCAGGGTTTCCCTCCAGACCTCCCTATCCTTAGCCAATGTCCACCAACTTTTCACTCCAAGTACTTTCACATCTTCTAGGATTCCATCGATCCAGCGTAGTCTAGGTCTTCCACGTCCTCTCTTTCCTTCCGGTGTGCATTTCATAATCCTCTTAAGAACATCCTGCTCATTCATTCTGTAGATGTCCTGCCTATCTCAACCTAGCTATCCTAATTGATATCACTATATCAGGTGATCTATATAACTCATACATCAATACTTTACTCTACCACTCTCCACCTTCCCTAATGGGTCCATAAATTTTCCTAAATATTTTCCTTTCAAAAGATGCAAATCGAAACAGGTCCCCCTGTGTCACTTCCGTACATAAGGACCGGTTTTACTAATGTTCTATATAGTCTAGCTTAGGTTTCACGGTGTAGAAGTTGTGATTTAAAGTATTTCGTCAGCTCATAGCAGCGGATCATACATCCCACTGCCTACCTCCCTACATTAAATGTCTAACTGTGACCGATGTTCACCGTAACTTGGCCATATACGTCCGAAGTAAACACGCGCGTGTAGGGTTTCCGTACAACAGACTTCTTGTTTCCGTGTAATCCAGATTGACTGCTGTCCAAACTGTTCAAGTAAGGAAATCCATTTATGTACTTTTCTTCTTCTGCAGAGACATTATCAAAGATAACCCATACAGAAAAGTTACTGATCTTCCAGGTATGCGATTGACTGACGATCCGTTCGCGTAAAATTTGACACCCATATAATTCAGGAAAGATAACGTCATGAGTTTTACATCATCACAATATCACACTTTTACCACAAGATTTTAACATCTCTTTGATTAGTTCTATATATTCTATATATAAAAAAGGGAATAAGCAAGATTGTAATAACTACATGGGGATTAGTGTAACTAGTTCAATTGGAAGGCTTATGGTCGAATCCTAAAAAACAGAATTGAAGGAGAAATTGGTAATGTGGAAGAACAGAGTGGATTTAGAGCGGAAGATCCTGTGTCGACAACATATTTTCGTTCCGACAAATAATTGAGAAACGAGCGGAAAGGAATTTAGAAACGCATTTGTTATTTATAGACCTCGAAAAGGCTTAAGACAATGTCCCGCTAGTCAAATTATTTTAAACTTTAGAAAATAATGGAATTAACCTCATACACGTAGGAAGTGTATATAACATCTACAAAAACGTTCAAGCCAGAGTGAAAATAGGACGAGAAGTGTCCGAGTCGTTTAATATTAGTAAGGGACTGAAACAAGCATGTTGTTTGTCTCCCACTTTATTTAAAGTATATATACAAGGAGCACTGGAGACATGGAAAACAAGTGCAGCAGAATGGGAATAGAATTAGAAGAGAAGTATTTATACACTCTTTCATTCGCAGATGATCAAGTGGTGATACCCAATGATGAAGAAGATATCACTTATATGATGAGAAAACTAGTAGAAGAATACGATCGATGGGGATTAAACATAAACTTCAAAAAACAGAGTACTTAGCCACAGGAAGTCGAACATCAGATCTTCAGTTATCAGATAATACTTCCATCAAGAAATGTGAAAAGTATAAATATTTAGGAAGTATAATTAGCGATGATGGAATATGTGATGAAGATATAAGACATCCATTAGTTTTAGGAAAAAGCACCATACGGCAATTAAACTCACTTTTATCGTCCACCAAAATCGGACTACCGACAAGGATCAATATTTATAAAGCCATTGTTGAACCATTTACCACCTGTGGGTCAGAATGTTGGACAATCAGCAAAAAGAACCGCAGGAAGATTGAAGCTGTAGAAATTGACTATCTTAGACGAGCTTCCAGAGTTTCTCGTCTGGAACGTGTAAGGAATGGCGTAATAAGGGAAAGAACAAACAGAAAAGAAACTGTAATAGAAGACATAAATCGTAAACAGCTTTCCTGGTACGGACACCTAATAAGAATGAGTGAAGAAAGAATACTGTGAGTGTGTTCAAATACAGACCTAGCAACAGAAGAAAAAGAGGCAGACCTAGATTAAAATGGATAGAAGGGATCTGAAAGGAATGGATGGAAAGGAGTATGGAAGAAAAGAATCTGAAGAATGAAGATACACAGAATAAGTTGATATGGAAACTGAGATGCGGGATGCGGCAGTACCTGTGGGATCCCCGCCAATATATATATATATATATATATATATATATATACATATACACAATATCACAATTGAAATGTGTTTAGTACTTTGAACTTGTATCATGCTGCCTTCCTACTGTTACTATGCCTGTTTGTGGTGTAACATCATATAGGCCTATACATCTGCTACTGGGTATACCGATGTATTTATGTATTCAGGTAAAGAATGACTAACGTCTAAGGGGGAGAGTGAAAATGGTCAGACTAAGCAAAATGTGAAAAGAACTTTTACACGTTGATTCTGTCAGCAGTGGAACAAGCATATTTCCGTTTTATTATATTTTTTTTCAAACACTTTTTGCTGCAGTCTATTTCTTGATGCATATATAATTGATTTAATATTTATAATTTCATTACCTCAAGATGGTTTCTCTTATTTTGAACACGTTTCAAAAATCCTATTGTTCCCATCCTCAGCCTTCCTAATTTTGAATATTGTGGAATATTTGTGTTTTGTTTGGTTGCTGTTATGGTTTCCTGTTGGTTTTTGGTATTTTAACACCAAAATACCTGTTGGTATTTTTGTATTTTCAACCAAAAACACAAATATTCCACAAGATTCAAAATTAGGAAGGCTGAGGATGGGAACAATAGGATTGCCAAAACATGTTCCAAATGAGGGAAAACATCTTGAGGTAAAGCAATTATAAATATTAAATAAATTGTATATGCATCAAGAAATACACTGTTGCAAAAAGTGTTTGAATATACATTTTTGTATAATATAACAGGTACGAATATTGATTTTAACGGTCTGTCGCTTTGGGGCGACGGTGAATTACGTTCCCTGGGGCGTCCCCGAAGCTTCTGTTTCCAACTGCGTCCTTATAACGGACTATTAAGTATTAAGTTAAAAAAAAAAAGAAAGTGCCCGTTTCTCAGATCGTTTCTCTCTACAAATGTGCGCTTCTATTCGCATTAGGTCATCGATGAATATTAATGAAAGTCCGCTAAATGTGTTACGAAAACAATTAGTAAGCGATACGGCAGGCGGCCAGCCTCTCTTGATATAGATCTTTATCCAGTCCGTAATTGCCGGCATATTCTATTAGCGGCTCATATTTATTTTACATAAATCTGCGGGAAAATTTGCATACAATTAGAGTGCGGATCGAATTTCTCCGGCGTCGCTGCCTGATTCAAGCGGCAACTAACGTTTTTGCAGATAACTTTACCAGTTTTTAATTTACAGCCGTGTTTCGAATAAATTTTCTGATTTGTATTGTTGTACTATAACGTAACCCTATCTTTTTTACACAAACACGCGCACACATACACACGCGAAATATATCAGGGGTGGCCAAATCTAAGTTCTCGGTTCGAGTAAAATATGTACTAAAAATATTACACACCGTCTACTTTAGTTGTGAGACTATTGAAATGAACCTTGCCTGAAGTGAATTTACCGTTTTTACTTCCATGTTCCATAAGGAAATGGAAGTATGGTGATGGCGAAAAAATCGTGTTCGAGATAAGGGCTGAGTCTGATTGTACATGAAAATGTACATGTACATGATTCAAAACATAAAGAAAAGTAATTTTTCGAAAAGTATCTGTGTGTGTAGAATGTTTTATATGGCGAACGATAACTGCCGCAAATTCAAACAGAATCAAATAATTTTTTGCATATGTGCCTGACTTGTAGGGGACTCAAGGCTTATTGATTTTGGTTAAGATCAGTTACGGGGAAAGGGTAGTTTACCTGCAACATTTTATGTTTTAACAAGAGTAAAGTACTTGATTTTGATAAATAAAGTATCCTAAAAAGAAGATCCTAATAATCCACTGTAGAAACGTAGATGAAATATCTATAAATAAAAAGGGTAGTTGAAGGGGTGGGGGTAATTTTCTATAAATGAAAATGATAGTTTAATGGGGCGGGGATAATTTGTTACATGTGTACTATGTAATCGGCAACAAAGAAGTAGTTTTTTGTAAAAATTCCTTCCAGGGCTGTTTGGCCGTGGTCTAATGTTTTCTGCAAAACCAGACGTTTCGGCAGTGACATCGACTGCCATTGTCAGTGAAAATCGAGTGGGCTAACGTGAGGTGGTATACGTTAGTGACCACAGTAGGGTTAAGGCTGAAGCAAGAAGTAGAAAGAAGTAGCTTCTATGGAAATATTTCATTTAGAAAATGATTTTAAATATAAATCTTAGAACATGGAAGTCATGTATGGTTCTCCATACCGATATTTTATTTACCTGAAGTGAATAAACGGAAATAATACATGTTGACTATCGCGAAGAGATGGGTGTACGTAACGAACCGATGGAAATGAAAGAAACCTACTAGTAAACATGGGAAGCCGCAACTTATTTGGAACAGCCGTGTTAAACGAATGTGGGGGTACCACAAGACTTAGCATGGAAACCTCGAGAGAGGAGACAACGAATGCGATCACGAAAATCCGAGAGTGAATGTGCTGGAGAAAGTTTTGTAAGCAAGGCGTGTTAGTTAATGAACTGAATGTATGGGACAGTAGAACTGTATGAATGGGAGAAAAGCTGAAAGCGTCGAGAGCATTTATAAGCGCTCCGCGCGAGCCATAACTAGGAATATGAAACTTAAACACGTAGATGAAATATTTGAAACAATATGTGTAGGAGAAAAGCAAGTAAATACAATTACGATTTAAATTTGAGAAAACCGAAGTAGGGCTACTTGAGAAAACCGAAGTAGGGCTACTTGAGAAAACCGAAGTAGGGCTACTTGAGAAATTTCAATAAGTTCAATTTATTGTTACTTTCTTATTATAATATGGATATTAGATAGTATCTTATTTTTATCGTTTATTTCTTCGTTAACCTCCAACTTCACATCCATATAGAAAAAAAGGCTACAGAATTTAACAATTGTGACTTCATCTACGTTCGTATCTTTTAATTCTCTTTCTAATTCTACATTTTTGGCATTGTTTCCTCGCATTATTATCACTTTCATAATTCTCAACATTACCCAAATTGCTATCCTTTTTCCTAGCCGTATCCGTTATGTTTGTTCTGTTAAGGCTGTGTCTATAATGTTACAAGGCTAAAGCATTGTACTATAACATATAAGTCTATAAATATAACGTCTATAAGGCTGTGCGGGAAACCATTATAGATTCCCAGTCTATAGACAATAAAGGTATATATATATAGTGAACTCTCGGTTATCCGCGGAAATCCGCGGATTTCTTTTTAATAAGCAGAAATAAATTTCAACTGAATAATAAAGTTTCTGTTCTACTAATCTTAATACACTGTTTTATTAATTATGAAAAACAGTAGTGTTTTAAAATTATGTAAGTTATGTAAAGGCATGTCCGAGGGACGGTGTGTATCACAGCTCACCGTCGCGTACAGTATTGTTTGTCGCTCGGCAGCTGGGTACCACGAGTCATTCGGGCATGTGTACTTTACTGCGACAGGGGGAACATTTAGTTTACTCAGCATGTGTATCTTTATGTTTACGGAGTGTAATTAAAAGCCGTTGTACTCTACTGGCTTACTTAAAGGATGTGAAAAATTAGATACTGACGTTGAGCACCATCTGTGATGTTTACTGACAGGAGAGCAGTGACTTAACTGACCTGTCTTTTTCTGACTTTTAAGTTTATACATTTGCGGTAATTCATTCCTGAATCGATTTAAGTTTATACGTTTGCGGTAATTCATTCCTGAATCGATTCCTTGCTGCGCATGAAAACGTGGGAGGTTCACTTGGGTATTGCATAGCCGTTTATAACTTTTGTACGTATGTACCTGAGTTGTAGAAGACTCAAGGCCTATTGATTTTGGTGAAGATCGGTTACGGGAAAATGGTAGTTTACCGGCAACGTTTTATGTTTTAACAAGAGTAAAAGTACTTAATTTTGATAAATAAAGTACCATGATAAGAAGGTCATAATAATCCGCTGTAGAAACGTAGATCAAATATCTATAAATGAAGAGGCTAGTTGAACGGGGTGGGGGTAATTTTCTATAAATGGAACTGATAGTTGAAGTGGGAGGGGATAATTTTTTATATCTGTACTACGTTATCGGCAACAAAGTAGTAGTTTGTTGTTAAAATTCCTTCCCCGGCTGGTTGGCCGTGGTCCAATGTTTTCTGCAAAAATAGACGTTTCGGCAGTGCCATCGACTGCCATCATCAGTCAAAATCGAGTGCGATAACGTGAGGTGGTATACGTTAGTGACCACAGTACTATGGTTAAGGCTGAAGCAATAAGTACAAAGTAGTAGTTTCTATGGAAATATTTCATTTCTAAAATGATTTAAATATAAATCGTAGAACATGGAAGTCATGTATGGTTCTCCATACCGATATTTCTACTTGGTATTATCCCGCTGAATACGGGTTTTTCACGGGGTCCGTTGTGAGCGTCTTAATGGTGTTATACTATATTGCTTTATTTAAATAAACAGCTAACGTTAATAAAGAATTTTAATTATTTTATGGCCTTTTTTGTACACATTGCGGATTATCCGCGACGTTCGCTCCACCCAATTTCGCGGATAATCGAGAGTTTACTGTATGCCATAAGAAAAATTCTGAAACACGTAGCAGGCTCTGCCACTGTAGTCAGAATGTCAGGCATCAATTAAGGATGTTAATATAAACGAAAAGAGAATATAATATAAAAAGTGAAAAGGATATATAACACTAATGGAGCCAACCAAAAATACTATTTACGAACCAGCGGGTGAAAGAAGAAGTAGGCCTTCGTACGAAGTAGAAAGTGATGGTTTCAGTAATTAACGTGAAGATGGAACAACAAAGATGTAAATTAGTTTAAACACTGAGTTATCATTGTTGTTGTTGTTGTTGGTGGTGGTGGTGGTGGTGGTGGTGATGATGATGGTGACGACGACGACGACGACGACGATGATCATGATACTTTATTACTTAATCCTGTATATTGTTATTTTTAAGTTTTAAACGTTCATAAGATTTTCGTCCACGAGTTGTCAGTACAATTCTATAACATTCGAGTAACGGCGAGGAGAACTTAAATTTGAACAACGTTAACATTTGAAGGGTAGACACATGTCGCTATTTAGGATGATATTCGATGGAAACAGCCATCGAGAAACTGTAGACAGTCAGGGCCAACAGAGGATGTAAGGCGGTAAAAACTCTGAGTTTGGTTTTATAGAAGAAAGATAGTCGAAAGACAATAAAAAATAAAATACAGATATTAATGGTAGCAAGCGTGACATTATGTGGAGCTGAAGTTTGAGATGTAAGTAAAATCATTCAAATTAAGGGGAGCAGGTCGTGGGCAGGGTAAAAAAATCGATTTTTCAAAAATGATGCTAAAAAATTCTCCATTTCTTTCTGTTAAAATGTATAACGTCGTATACTTAATTCACCATTTAATAGGAGAAAAAAGTTTTCAATAGAAGCGTGCACTGTATGCAACGGGTGAACTGAGTGCGCAACCCTAGCTCGACTTACTAACTACGTTTCCCATTGTACCTTATACTTGTTGTAGTATAGTTTATGTTTCTAAGTCAATAGTATTTCATTTTTCATGTTAGATAACCTGTAAGAAGCAGACTCAACAGGTGATCTGGCACATGCAAAAGCATGTAGGCTCTATATTGCGGAGACTAAAAATAGGTATGAAAATAAATTACCTTATTTCAAATCCGTCCTGTGACTTCGTTGCGTTGTTTTTGTTGTTACGCGTTTCGGGAACTATGTCCCATCATCAGACGTATCACTCGGGAAGAGATCGTCAAATATTAAAATTCATAAAAGTGCATTATTTAAACACACGTGTCCGACTCGGTGCGCACCGTGTAACGTTCGGTCGGATACTGAATTCTTGCTTTGACTTCGAGTTATTGCCAGGTTGTTTATCTCAAGCAAATGCAACGCGGTGTCGTACAGTGGGTTGGATTTAAAATTCAACTTATCATTCAGTATGCTATCATGGTTGTTCGTGCTGTTATAACTTTTGTATATTTCAAACTCCTCCAATGCGTCCATGTAGCGACCCTTGTTACAGTAATGTAAAGGCATAAGATTAGACCTTAAATCCGTGTAAGTATGGTTGTTTGAAATCAAATGGCGTGGGTAATTTGACTTAATGTTTTCAAGTGAATATATGTTATTTAAATTTTTGCGTGGTGTGTGTTCTTGAAATCTTTTGACAAAAGGTCTCCCTGTCTGGCCAATATAGAAACTATCACAGTCGTTACATATTAGTTTATATATGCCTGTTTTTATCTCCAAGTGGGTTTGAATATTTGGGCGTACTAATTTCCATAGACTATTATTAGTTTTGAAAGTAGTAGTAATACTGATTTTATTTAATGTGGACGTTAAAATTCTGGGCATTATATTGGTGTAAGTGGTTGAAATGAATGTGGGCTTAGAATTTTTAGCTGGTTCAGGTTTGGACTTTTTATATTTGTGCTTTCTGAGGATGTTATCAATCATTGAACTGTTGTAACCATTGGCTACTGCTATATGTTTTATTGTAATGAGCTCATCGTTGAAATCTTCAATGTCAAGGAGTATCGTTAATAATCTGTGTATGAAGCTATTGTATGCTGCTATTTTTTGTGAAAAGGGATGATGCGAGTCGGCGTGTATGGTTACATCAGTAGTGGTCGGTTTTCTATATATTTTAAATTTCAGATAGTCCATGTGTCTAATGACGGTTAAATCTAAGAAATTTAGCCTATTATAAATAAGGTAATTTATTATCAAAAACGTGACTTGGACCATAATCAACAATGTTTAAACTAGATATGAAAAGAGTAAAACTAAAAGGTGGAAAAGTATTGACAGGTAAAGAAAGGCTCACTGATGAAGAAATAGACCAGCTTCAAGAGTACTACGGACTAGCTATTAGGCAAAACCTTATTAGTGTTGAAGCCAAACTGACAAGGAGGTGAGAGAAGAACATAAAAAGAAAAGAATAAGAAGAAGCCTAGTAAAGAGGAAAAGAGAGGACAGCGACAGTGCAGAATATTGCTCTGGAGCATTTTAGTTTAAGTATAAAGTTTTGGCAATCTTTTAAACTCGTTTGCCCGAAAGTACAGTTTTTTTAGTCTTTAGGTAACATTTGTTAACAAAACTACTAAACCCATCAACTTCAAATTTGGCACAATTCTTCCTTATGGTATCGTAATTAATTTCATGCATTTATGTTAAAATATATCAACTTTTACCATACTTGTAAATTTTCTGTATATTTAAAAATGTGCGTCAAAATAAATAATTTTTTTTCTCAAAAACTATTTAAGCTATTTTGTTCGTTTAGCATGAAATTGAGCAGTGTACTACGCTAAATAAAATTAAAAAACTTCAAGTCAGTAACTTCAATAGTTTTTTAAATAATGGTACCTAAGCATTGATGTGTTCTCCATATGATCAACATGGGAGTACCGCCCACGACCTGCTCCCCTTAAAATAAATAAATGAAAATATAAAACATATCTGTCATTAGGCCTACTGATAGAAATCGAGTTGTGGGTCAGCTTGGTGTATAACGCGTGGCAAAAAAAGATGTATTACATAGAAGGGATTTGGCGTATTGAATAAGACGTAACAGGAGAGGTGGAAAGAAGGAGATTAATACCGAATGATAGCTGTCCAAAAAGAGCTTTAGAGTGAAAGCCTAAATATAAGAGGACGAGGGGAACTCCAAATCTTGGTGGAGAGATAAAACTGAAGAAGCGACGAGAGCTTCGAACTTGCATACAGACAAGCCCGGAACAAAAATGAAGACAGCGAGGCGGGCGGCGAAAGTCGTCGGAATCAAGTTTGAACTGACTCAGATGACCACGTTGTCCACCCCTGGAATGGACAATTGTCTTTTTATTCTAGTAATATATAATTATTATAATTGAGCCTAATGAGAATTGATGGTAGCGATCATTCCAGACTAGCTGGGGGTGAAAAAAAAGAAATATCATTGAAAAGATCGTGTAACATTTGTTAATCTGATACGCAATAAATATAGTTCCATTAATTTCGCAATGCGATACACGATATCTGTGCTACGAGATCAGCAGCAGCAACAACAGCAGAGAACAAAACCTGCCCATCTACTGTGTACTCCGCACGCCGCGAAACCAAATTTGGCAAACTTTTGTCGGATCCGGTTCTGCGCGACACTCTCCGTCTCTCTCGCGCGCTCTTTGTCTCGCAGTCAGGGGGAATCGGTCCCAAGGCTTTCCGGGCAGACCTACTTCTGAGCGGTGAGCATAAAATGACAACAGATTCAGCAGGTCGTAGCCCGCTCCGAAATTAAGTCTCTCATGTTCCTTTGTGTACAAACACTTACACGCTTATCGCTTATCGTTTCATTATATTCAATAAACTGATAAGCTTTTACGCGTATGAATTTATTCGATTAACATCAGGGGCACATCCAGCAAGCAAATTTGGTGGGCGGTGGAAGAGTTGACTTTGGGTGGGGATATGAAAAGTTGGACCATTCTTTAACTAAATATATCGTGTTTAGTTCGAACTAAATACGATAAAATATCTAGCAGAATCCAACGGATACAACAGAACAATAGTCAATAAACTCCTACACAAACAAACAACAGACAATGACAGAAAACAACAAAGTCATAACACTAACATACATCAATAACCAAACTGTAAAAAATAGCCCACAAATTCAAAAAAGCAGGATACAGAATCGCATTAAAAACTACAAATAAAACAGAACACACACTATCAAAACACTCACACAAAGCACAAAACAAATTCGATCTACCTGGTGTTTACAAACTAAACTGCTCAGATTGCAACAAATTCTACATAGGCCACACAGGACGTAGCTTCAAACAAAGATACATTGAACACACAAAGGCACTACACACCACTACAGAATCCACCTTTGCAAATCACCTCATTGAAATAAACCACACATACAAATACATCGACAATAACATGGACATTCTACACGTACACACAAAAGGCCGAAAACTAGACACTCTTAAACAATTGGAAATATACAAACACACGAAAACACATAAAAACGATATCCTAAACGAACAGGCACAATTCAAATCACTCGCATTATTCGAACATATCACACCCCATACACACAACATCGATCCTTCAAAAGTTGATACCGTCGCCAAGAACAAGACGGACAGTGCTCCCAACGGCAGCCTCTGAAGAAACTTTTTAAAAGCTGGTTCAGGCTATAAGGTAAACCTTTTGTGTTTTTACCCATAAAAAACTTTGTGTTCCAAGTCGGTAGTGAATTAATTATATTAAACTGATAAGCTTTTACACATATGAATTTATTCGATTAACATCAGGGGCAAATCCCTCAAGCAAATTTTGTGGGCAGGGGAAGAGTTGATTTTGGGTGAGGACATGAAAAGTTGGACCATTCTTGAAAAGTATAAATAGTAGAAATGAGTAAATAATAGAAATATTCTTCGTATTGTTTAAATTAGCAGCCATTCTTACTATTACTTTTTTGAAATTGCTAAAATTTCAAAAATAATAACGGGTTGTTTTGGACCTGATGATGTCAGTGATGACGAAAAGCTTTGTCTAAATAATAAAAATTGTAGCAGTTAGCAATTTCAAAAAAGTAATAATAGAAATATTACCCGTGTATAATAATTGGCTGAAGTTAATCAGTACAGGGGACAAAGTAGATCTAGGCTACGGCCAGATATTTGAAAAGAAAGGATTATAATCTGTGACTCATAATGAAGATAAGTAATACAAAATGTGTATTGGTGTGTAGGAGCATAAGGTGAAAACATAAGGCTGGAAAATAATGATAAAATAACATGCTGCAAACATCATCATCTTCACAACACTTCATAGGCAATGTACCGTCTTCAAAAATCCTCCAATTAATTTGTCTATCTTATAATTAATAGAAGTGAGTGAAGATAAAAATAGAGTGCGTTATCAACACATGTTTATTAACGTATACAATAACTATCTGTGTTTGTCAATTCATTGTTCATTTAATAATATTCATTTCCAGTTTAAAATACCCACTACTCATTTAAGTTATATATGAGACAAAAAATTAACATGGTGGTAAGGTACAGTTATAATTTGTGGTAATTTTAGAGAAAACTATGAACCCATTGAACCTACATAACGTGGTACAAATTTTATCATACTCACAATCACAAAACCATTCTACAACGACAAAAATGTCGACTTATTGGCCATTGAGGGGGCGATTTCTCCTTCCCCCCTCCGTAGATCCGCGCCTGATTAACATGTTATAAACTATGGTATGACGTGTTAATACGGAATTGTAATAACGTTAAATTTAACAACTTAAATTAAACCGTATTGCATACCGTTGTTATAGAAGTTTCTTGATATTCTGCTCTAAGGCAGGTTTTCAAATGGTAAGAGCTCTCCAAGCTGTCCTATCACATGCCAGTCTTTTCGTTTCTTCGTAAATCCCTCTGATTTTAATGCTATCTATTAACTTCATTCTTCTACGCCCTCTTCTTTTTTCTACTTCTATGACACCCTCCATGGCAGTTGTTAGCAAGCAGTCTCTTCTTAAACAATGACCTAACCTATTCCTTTTCCTATTTTCTATTACCTCTAGGATCCTTCTCTCTTCCCCTATTCTTCTTAAAACTTCATCATTCCTTACTTTAACCATTGTTCGTCAAACCCACATCTCAAATGCTTCAAATCTTTTCTCATCCTTTTTCCTTAGTGTCCATGTCTCTGCACCATATAAAGCAAAGCTCCACACATAACATTTGGCCAACCTTTTTCTTAAATTCTTATTAATTTTGCCACACAGCAGTCTTTTCTTCGCATTAAATGTTTCTTTCGCTATAGCAATTCTTGCTCTAATTTCACGAGTGCAGGACATATCTTCACTTACCAAGCTTCCAAGATATTTAAACAACTCCACATGTTGTATTTTGTCTTACCCTATCTTTATGTTTGCCCTTTTTCCTCCTTGTTAAACAACAAGTTAAATATTTTTGGCCAGTATTGCAGGTCTCACAGGAGTGACTTACTTTCTTCGGCTCAGTTCCTTTGTCTAACTGTAGACATCCGGTCTTTCTGAGACGCGCTTCCTCTGTGTGCGTGTGTGTGTGGGGGGGGTACATACACATTACATACAGAAACACATACATGTTCATTCCATCCTACCTAGCCAAGGAGGAATGTCTCCTTAAACATGGCAGCAGACATGGATCTGCCCAGACAATGCGGAAAAGCCGTCGAGGTCGTGGAAAATGTTACCACATAGCGCGGGATTTGACCCTTAAACAGGACACTTCACACCGAGGCAGGTATATCAGTCACGCTGAAACCGTGTACCGTCGCCTCCTTCAAAACATCTCTTATCAGTCGTAGCTTCCCCCATGTAGTCGCGTTGTTGACACGTTCCTTTATCATTTACAGGCCTACATTGACAGCAGAATGACGACGACAAGTCGCGTTGGCTTCAGTGAAGGTGATAAGCTGCAGTTGCTGAATGATAATTGTAGCAACGTTGCGTTCACGTGGACAAGACATCTTCTCGTCAATACGAGTATGCTAATAAGACAATCTGATTGGTATACACGGACAGTATCACTGTTCTAAGAACACATTATCATAGCGAAGCGTTGTCGTGTTAAACCTTCTAAGCTCACGAGCTATATGCATATACACAACTAAACTTGCTACAGTTCCTTTCCTTGACATTTAAGTCTTCTTCTTCTTCTTCTTCTTCTTCTTCTTCTTCTTCTTCTTCTTCTTCTTCTTCTTCTTCTTCTTCTTCTTCTTCTTCTTCTTCTTCTTCTTCTTCTTCTTCTTCTTCTTCTTCGAATATAAGCCTACGGCTTGTCCATTATGAGACAAAAGCTTTTTTGGTATGTTTTCCTGTTTTTCTTGCCTCCTGTTTCTTATCCCTACAGATTTTCACTATTCTCTCCTCTCCCATCCTAACAATATGCGAATTCCAATCTTCTCTTCTTCTGGCAAGTTAGGCTTTCACGGACGGCGTCTTGACTATTCACCGTGCTATTAGGCCGTGGCCTAATACTGCTGCTTGAAACAGACGCTTCGGCCCCACCACCGTCGTCATTTCGGAGGCCATCTTCAGTGCAACGTCGGCGTGTAAGGCAACTGGTACGCTGTTCACCAGTTTTCACAGTAGACTACTGTGGCAAAAGATTCTTTTGGTGGAGCCGAAACGTCTGTTTCTCTTCTTCTTTCTGTCCAGTGTTGTCCACTTTACCTTTCTCTAACATTCGCGTTTCTTTTCCGGCCTCGTGTGATCTTCCCGCATACGTTTATTAATGTCTTTTTTTATGACACATCTGTTGTTGGTATTACTTTCACTGTCTCACTTCTCGTCTTTGTAGCATACGATATTATTTATCTTTATACTGACTTGTATACTCCAACTACTTTGGTGTCCTACCTACCTTAGCTGTTTGCTGTGCCAAATCGACAGTGTCAAGCATCCAACTGATCTGTCGGCTTTAGTAACTCAGCCTATAACATATTCTATTTGTTGTCGTCACCTTAGTGTTTTACTTCCGTGACTTGTCCATGATCTCTTTGTTTACCATTAATTTACATCGTACGAAGACATTGTTGTGCATTTAGCTTTCTCACTGGATATGTCATGACGAGAAGATTCTACGTGATTTATTAAGTTGATGTAAGAGTTTCTGCAGGTTATCCTCATTGTCAGACATTGAGACTGCAACATCTGCATAATACACTGAGTCGATGTTAACCTGGGTAATCAAATAACCTGTCTTCGCTAGCTAAATCTGTAATTATCCTACTAGTAGTATAATTAAACTGTAAAGGGGTGATGGAATCGCCTCGTATTATTCCCTTTTTAGTGTAAATAACAACCGAATATAGCGTATGATAATTTATCTTTACGTGGTTATCAGTGTAAACACCTATGATGAGCTTAATTATTTTATTAGGTACACCTTTGTCGTGAAATAATCTACTCGCAACTGTCAAATGCTTTACGTATATACAATGGAACACAGAAAGCCGGTATATATGACATTACAACGATTTTCCCTTTTTTATTTACGATAAATATAGCGTTTTTGCTAGACCTTCCACTTCTAAAACCTTGTTATTCATCTCTTCATTCACCTGTTTCGTTTATTTATTATGTGAGTTTTCTTATTACTGTCTTCACACCCTGCTAAGTAGACTTATTTAGTCATACCTAATTTATCGAAAAACATGTTTGAATTGGTATCCAAGTCGCTTATTGACAAAATCTGTATTTACCGTAGTTCGTCCGTCGTGTGACTTCGTGTTGCGTTCGATTGATTTACGCCTTTCGAAACATATGTTTCGTCTTCAGAAATAAAAAATCACTCAAATGAGGTCGTTAAATGTTAAAATTGCAAATATTGAAAACAATTCCGCACATATCCGCGTTACATGCATGTGGAATTGTTTTCAATATTTGCAATTTTAATATTTAACGACCTCACTTTGAGTGATTTTTATTTCTGAGGACGAAACATATGTTTCGAAACGCGTAAATCAATCGAACGCAACACGAAGTCACACGACGGACGAAATACGGTTAATATTATACAGATTTTGCTAATTTATCGTCATTTTGGTTTTTTAAATAAAGAGTATTAATATATTTATTTCCACTCCGTTGGGCTTTCTTCCTACTTGATAACAAGTGCAGACAGTTCTCTGTTTAAACCTACGGTGCCACATTTAAGCAATGCATTGATAGTCACATTTTTACTTGAATGAAGACTTTCTAATTTTTATTAAACTAAGGGCTTCTTCCACGTACGTTCTAATAATAGTAATAATAATAATTTTAATATGTCGATTTGCTTATCTTTATTAAAGTGCCTTCGTAAATAATATTAAACACACACCACAATCAGGCGGAGAACACGACCCGGCATTTGTGATGACGGTGGTGGTGGCGGCGGTGGTGATGATGATGATGATGATGATGATGGTGATGATGATGATGATGATGACGACGATGACGGCGATGATGAACTGAGGGGGGAGTTATTTGGACTATGGAATGTCTTCCAGCTCCCACCATCACATCATTATTTGCACATGAGTGAAATATTTCGTCTTCAGCCTACCTGTTCTTGTCTTCCCCAACAATTTTCCTATACTACGATGTTCAGAATAAGTCCACTGTGTCTCAGTTCACGGCCTGAAGATTTACCTTTCCTTTTTCTGTTACGTTTTCGTTTTTTCTTTTTTACTTCTTTCCTTTCTCAACTTTTGTTTTTTTTCTTTTTAGCCAACTTGTTTGTATTATCCTTATCCATTTCCATAACTATACTGCCTCCAACCGGACACTTTCCTCTTTCCCCAAGCTCCGGGGTTTCACTTGTGTAATTTAAGGTAGGTCAAACAAAAGGTTTGTAAGAATCTTCCTAACTCCTAAATACATATGCTAATATATAAGCAGATTCCTTTTATGCTGAAAGGCTTGCTGCTTTTTGTAAAAGTAGAATTATCTCTACTTCTAACTTCTGAAATACACCTACCGTCTTCTGTAATCACACTGCACTCAAGGACATAAATTGCCGTTTCATTTCTTCAGTCATTGATGTGTAGTTAGGTAAGTTCCAGACGATCTGTACGGTTAGTACGATCTGTGGGACAATCAACCATATTTTTAGAAACAAGGTACATCGAGATACAAAATTAAAGTTTTGCAAAGTTATGGCAGTCCCTGTAGTATCCTATGACTGTAAATTATGGACAACAACCAAGAAACAGGACAGTAAAATACAGGCCTTGGAAATGGCGTTCTTAAGAGGAGTTAAGCTGTTCTAAACGTGACCGTAATGAGGTCATAAGAGAAGAGTTAGTTACAAGGTTTTGATTTAAATGAAAAATTAAAAGATTACAAACAACGGTGGAATGAAAACGTAGAAAGAATGTGAGATTTCATATTGGCCAAACACGTCTGGGAATACAAACCTATATCACACAGGTGTGTGGGTAGATCCAGGAAGAGATGGCTGGAGGATCTTTTAAGGCGGATCAGGCAGCACCTTGCCTATGCCGTTTGTGAATTTGATAATGGTGATGATTTCTTCAGTTCTTGATCGTCTAATGTTACTCTAGACCTTTTCATCTCATGATCTTCACCAACAGTCATGTGTTTACCCTTCTTGGCATCAATCTTTAGTTTCCAATGTTGCAGAGTATCGAATAAAACTCTCAGCACGTACACACACTTTTTTACCAAAGCGCTTAGTATACAAAAATATCGTCTGAAAGCTTAACTGTAATTCCGTTTATTTAGGTTCTTATCGCTTCCCTTTCCTTTATTCCTTATTCGTTCTTTTCCATTCACGGTTTTTGCTATCATCATCTTCTTCTTAACGGTTTTAGGCTTTAGCGGCCTGTTCCTATTCCACAGTCCATCTTTTCTTAGGTCTACCAACTTTTCTTCTGCCTCTTGGGTTGTAATCTTTTGCCATCTTCGGTATTCTACTTTCTTCCATACTATCTATGTGTTGAATCCGTTTTCTTCTGTAGGCCCTATTCTTTAATCCTTTCATTAACTGCAAAAATATCTAAATCACTTCTTACCTCCTCATTTCTTATATGATCTCGTCTATTACACCTTTTAACTGATCTCAGAAATTTAATTTCTGCTGTTTGTATCTTCTGTTCATCTTTTTTCTTTATGACCCAAGTTTCAGAACATGTACTGTAGATATTGCCATTGTTTTATAAAATTTTATTTGTGTTTCTTTTCTACATTTATTTCCCAACGTTCTCAAAATCGTTGCACACATTCTTGTGAAATTCGTCACTTTATTTTCTATATCTCTATCTTGATCATAAATAATGTCACGTCCAAGATAGTTGAAATGTCTTACTTGTTCTGTGCAAGTGTTCACGGTTTTTGTACTCGCTAAAATCACTTTTTACGATAAATTTACACTATCGAAATAACCAAACAAATCCCCCAAAGTACTGGAGAGGATGAGTAATGCCTTTTCGTCTCATTCCTTGATGAAAGGAAATATCAAGCCACACCTTCAAGTGGTGGGGGATGAGCACCACCACCTACAGGTGGCTAACACGGCTCTGCAGACCGAGTGATACCCGGTATAAGCTGTCCCTCCTCTACTTGTCATTGTCAAGTAGAGGTTAGTTTACTCCCTTTGCACTTAAGGTGAGAAATTGCCCCTAAAGACGGATGACCTTCCACTGGTCAACGACGTAGGATATGGGAGGCAAGGAGATATCACCACATTAAAGATCCTTATGGATATCTCAAGAGGGAAAACTGGTCTCTTTAGTCTGGTCAGACAGTCAGCTTATGGGAGAACACCCAGACAGAAAATCGCGCTGGACGTTAAGCCTGAAGGTGGCAGCCCCACCATACCCTGCGATATGCTAGTAACATATCCAGGGGACATATTCACTACTAAATTGCCTCAAATAAGTTTGTGAGTAAGTTGGATAAGTTCAACTTTATGTGCGGGACCATTAGGGGAACCCTTAAGTCAGCAAGTAAAGGAACACGCCTAAAATTCTACAAGGTGATGGCTCTTACCACACTTCTTTATGGGTCTGAGAATTGGACTTTAACGAAAGGCCAGGCCAGTCGCATCCAAGCGGCTATATGAGATTTCTCAGGCACGTGGCAGGGTATACTCTCCATGATCATAGAATAAATACATACATGTGGCAGGAACTGAATATTATGATTATACTCGACAGAATCGCCCAGTATTGGCTGGATTGGTGGAAACATCTTTGCCACATTCCCAAACAACTCTGGAACTATAAGCCGTGGGGACGGAGAGGTGTGAGACATCCGAGGAAGCGCTGGAGTGACCAGGTCTAGACTCTTTGCCTATTTGAGAGTGGAACAAATCATCCTTGATTGAATCCTTGAAGATGATGATGATGAAAACAACCAAACAACCATCCTTGACAGTGCAAGTGTTAATATAGGCGCAGAAAGAAAGCCATGGTAATAAAGAGACTAATGCAAATGAACACGCTGAGATATAGAGGAAATGTACGCAATGCACCATCGATTGAGATGTCTAATTGAATGATTGCGAGTACCATATAATGAGATGTGTATGGTAATGCAGTAGGCAGACAGGTGTGTGTGTGTTTGTGTGTGTGTGTTGTTATCACACGTGAGCAAGGATATTTTTACTGCGCAATTTAAAAGGTGCCCTCGTCGCGCGGGGGTCACTAATTCAAGCGGTAATTCAGTCCTGAGAACTGGTTATTAAAATTGTACGCATGCGCGTCCACGCAGTCTCGATTGTCATCAGACGTAATTGTGATTGAAGAACATCATGTAAAATTAAAATGGAGAAAAGTAGCCTGCTGGCACACATCTACAATAAATTGTCATTCTCGTTACTAAAAAGGGATAAAAATGTAACATTTCCAGACGTCAGTAAAAAGCTCACTGCACTAAAGAAGGTTTATCGCAGACAGTATTATATTAATTATTGTGATGTATTTATCATGTGTGTGTGTGTGTGTGTGTGTGTGTGTGTGTGTGTGTGTGTGTGTGTGTGTGTGTGTGTGTGTGTGTGTGTGTGTGTGTGTGTGTGTGTGTGTGTGTGTGTGTGTGTGTGTGTGTGTGTGTGTGTGTGTGTGTGTGTGTGTGTGTGTGTGTGTGTGTGTGTGTGTGTGATTAAATTACGACCTCATTTCGTTTTATGAAACGTGTACTCCGTCATTAAAGTAGTAAAAGAAATATCACCTGCTTTGAAGCTATAAAATGAGAGTTAGTTGTCATTATGTAATAAAATGACTGTTAGTAAATCTGTTTATGAGCTCACACACATACACACACACACACACACACACACTCACAAGTGCGCGCAAACCTTTTATTTAAATTTATAAGCGAGGTCTTCTGCAAACAATGCTTAAGCTATTTTGGAAACAACGTAATGGACAGAGGCGTAATGAAAAGTCTCTGTTTTGAAGAAGACAAAAACAGAATGAGGTAAAGAATTTAAAGGTAGGTTTCTATTGAATAGGGTGGTGTGAAAGAACAGTACATACTGTAGAATAGCGCCGTAGGTTCTGGACACACAGAGACAGTCCGGCTAACAGGACCGCCAACACAATCCGGTAGGTTCTGGCTAACATTGATAGTCCGCCAAATCCTTGCGACCGTAAGACTGTGCAGGATAATAATAGGTTGATAAAATATTGCTATTCAGATATAATTAAATTTTATTTACCACTCCATTTGCTCTGTTCTGAAATCTTCCTCTGTCAAGATTAAATACGGTCGTCAGTCCGCAATATGTTGATATGTTACCTCAATGCGTAGGCGTAGCTGGGGGTGGTGGGGGGGCAAGGGGGCAGCCGCCCAGGCCGGCATAGCCAGAAGTTCGGCAAAGTGAGCATAGACTTTAAAAAATTCTTTTCAGTTTATAAAACTACAAACAACTTGTTTCTTTAATATGACCATTCCTTAATAACCACAGGAATATAAGATTTTATTAATATAATATTAAGAATTACAACAAGTTATAAAGAGTTTATGAAGTATTTTATTCAAGAAAAATCGAACCCTAAGTGTCAAAATATTACAATTAACAAGGAATCAACTTGCGATCATAAAATGGATGTTATTAGCTACGATGCTGTTCGTAAATACTGTAAAGTCAACGACGTGAATACTTCAAACTTCGAAAGTGTCAAAGTACGGTTACAAGATTCAGTTGGTTCTAGTACCATGGATGATGTTGCAGTATTGAAATTTCAGGGGATGAAGGACAGCTACAATATAGACCGTGTTCTCGGTGCTGCTCTACAAGATATGGGAGCTTGGCCAAGCGAGAAATCTCAATCCTTCCGAAATATAATGGTGAGTAGAGGAACAAGTCAGTTGCAGAACAAGGACAGCCATTTTCCTGAATATGAAGCTGGACGATCCTTAAGCAAGTATTGGTTAGATAAAACCTTCCAAAATGGCGAAAAGGTAAATCGCACTTGGATGTGTTTTCTCCAACTAAAAAATCTCTATTTTGCTTTTGTTGCACTTAATTTTCACAAAAAAAAAAAACTATCAAAGAAGCCATTTCAATAGTAAAAATGGGTTTTCGTCGTGGCGAAAGTTAAATCCCCGTATTCAGGATCATGAAAATAGTCCTGGTCATGGCTCTGTGTTTTTTGAATGGAAGGAATTGCAACTTTCTTTAAACAAAGGGGGATTTACTGATGATCTACTTCAGGAACAAACGAGTAAAGCAGCTAAGACATAGAAATAAATCCTCAATCGGGTCACTGCCACAATACAAACTCTTGCACAACAAATCTAGCACTGATAGGATATCGAGAATCAATTACTAACCATCCGAATCCTGAAAACTTTCTGGCTTTGTTAAAATACTTGGATAAATTTTTAACTTATAAAAATATACTTTGTGCATAACGTGTTAAAATACTTTGTTATGCTTTGGATAAATAAGCCATTGACACTTCTGGAGACGCTAACGGACAAATTAAAAATTTGGAGGAATGAGCTGTGTGACAACGTTGTTGCTAACTCAGAGCGTAATGAATGGAGCATCCGGATCACAAAAAGGATAAGCAGGAAGCGCACGATGCCAGGGGAGTATGCCAAGGGACCGATTTTGCATTAATCGTTCGGCAAGAAATGGGACGTTCTCTGATAGAAATTTGGACAAACTGTCAATTGAAATTTCAAGCCGTTTCTCTAACATAAAAGAGTTAAAAGAACGCTTTGGGTTCCTCTGTAAATTTAAGGCGTACGTAAATGATGGGGGTGTACATTTTAAGGAACAGCTTTCTCAAATCAATATTAAGTGCACTGTGCTTGAAAAACTGTATCCACATGACCTAAACACTGAAGAATTTTTCAGTGAATTGAAAGATGTCACACTTTTATCTAAAAGGGAAAACGTTAACGGAGAACAAAAAGACTTTACACTCAGGACTGCTACAATACATTTCTTCAGTGAGATTAGAAGCCTACAAACACTAGCAACAGCTTTAAAAATTTTTCTTACTTTACCAGTGTCTGTGTCTTCTTGCGAAAGATCGGTTAGTAAGCTCAAATTGATTAAATCGTACCTACGATCAACAATATCTCAAGATAGGTTTTCAAATCTACCGATACTTTCAATAGAAAACGACATTGCTTCGTCTTTAGATTAGTGATTTAATAACTCAGTTTGCAGCAATTAAGAAAGTTACATTTTACAATGTCTCATTTTAAATATTTATTAAATATTAAAAATAAATATTAAGTGTTTATTAATAGAAGACGGAACCATTAACCTGTATAGGTAAGTAATTTGTTTTATTTATTTTAATGTAATTCTTTGTTTAACTTTATGTTGCTTTAGGATATTGTTTTGACGATGCGCATTAGACCTACATGAAAATTGTATGTTTATTACAACATTTTTATGTTATAAATTTTTTGTATTACTTATTTTTTATAATCTACATTTGTTAATAATAAATGTATACAAACTGAATACCGGTAATATATAATACTCAATTATATAATAATTATAATAATCAATTATATAATATATAATTTATAATTTCTTAATTTTGACTTAACAAATTAAAAGACATTTGCTGGACGTGCTTTCATACAAAAATCTACACACTTACGTTTATTAAGTACTGTTTTCGCTGGATGAGCCTTCATTTTTGCTCTTATGTCGCCCTTTATTTGTGAAGGTGAGGGGGCCGACGATCTCCTTGCCCCTGGCGCCAAAAAGCCTAGCTACGCCACTGCCTCAATGTAATCTGTTAATGTTAAAATAATGTACCTCAAAGTCTTGGGACTTAGTGTTTTCATTAACCACTATATATTGCAACAGAACACACGATATTAAGTTCATTTAAGTGGAATACTAATGCTATAACACATTTTCTGACGGCCATAGACATGCTTTAAAAAGATTTTGTTCTTTCTTTGTAAAGAAGTCAGAAGTTTTGAACCAAGCTATGTTTAAAAAAGTATGTTATGTCAAAATGTTCACAATTTTATACTATTTTATGTCATGTGAAATATTTGTGTGTAAGTGCGCGGGTGCGCGAGTGATTTACATTTTATTTAATAACTTCGTTGAAAATTAACATTTCGTTCTGAAACTTGGACAGGGTATTCTCATGATTATAAGCTACATTTTCCGTATACTCAGTTCTCCACAATTATAATTTTTGTGTGTTTTTTTTTTTAATGAAATCAATCTTCTTTTATTTTCATTATCTCCTAGAAAGTAATAAAATTTGTAGATTAAATCTAGACAGGCCTTTGCACAATTGGACAGAGTTTTAACTTGAGTTAGGTCTTTCTGTGTTCTCATCTGTGACGTTGAGTTTCCACCAATCCGAAGGTCTAAAAATTATTGAGTCGGACGCTTACAGCGTACGGATGGTTCAGTTTCTTTCCGAAGTGTTGCCATAGAAAGACGTACTCGCTGTCACGAGATTTTCGTGACAAGACAAGTCGGTTTCCATAAGACTTAGAAGTGGGTGCACGGTTCGAGTTCTTCGTAAGCATTGCCATTATAGAACTCAGATAATTTTAAATAGATCATTTCTAGTGCTTTTTCGCGTAGAGTGGAAGATTTCCGGGTTAGGGGCAAAATATCTAACGAGATATTTCGAGTATTAACGCGAGATCACTTCAAGAAGCCGGATTTGTGTACGCTTAATACACAATCTACTTTTACCCAGTTTTGATCCCTGGGATTAAGATTAATCAAGTTATAAACAATAACAGTTTCATATCGCAGTGTGCGTGTGTGCAAAGACGTGAATTGTCAGCGTAGTAGTCATCGAGCAACGCGCAGAGTAGCAGCAGCGAGCAGAGCGCCTGGTGTCTACGCAAACAGTTGGAATTCTACGTACAAGTAACATATATGTAAAACAAGCCAATAGTCTCATTTATTGAAAGACAATTACTTAATAAACAATTTTATATTATAAAGTAATAAGACAACAGTAAATTTTAATGTGTTAATGAATAAAATGTTCCTAACTCCCAGTTCTTTATAAGTAACTCCACGAGTTTCTTGCAGTATAGTTTCTGCCAAGACTTATACTTGGCCGTAACAAAAATGCAGTAAGGGAAACATTCATAGAACTGGAAGAACAGATAAAGAAGGCTGGGTTGTCAATAAACCAGGAAAAAACAAAGTACATGTGTGTTTCAAGATCAAGACATAATGAAAGAAATACACTGAATGTTGGAGGCTGTAGCTTTGAGCAAGTGGATAATTTTACCTACCTGGGATCACTGCTAAACGAGGACAATTTGAACAGCGATGAAATCAAATCAAGGATATCAAATATTTTGCAAATAAGAAACAATTGTGCTTTAGGATCCTAAGTCATAATTCTCAACTGAAAATGTATAAAAGCCTTATAAGACTTACGGCTGTCAGACATGGACCATGCAGAAGAAATATGAAGATCTTAAACGATTTGAGATGAAAATACTTAAGAGAATGTTTGGGCCAGTAGTGCATCAAGATAGCACTCGGCGGATCCGCATGAATCTTGAACTTGATACATTAACAAACAGCGAAAACATAGTAAAGTTTGTTAATTCACAGAGAATTAGATGGCTAGGACATGTTTATAGAATGGAGAAGACCAGAAATACAAGAGCTATCACAGAATGGAAGCCCTTGGAGTCTAGGTGCAAAGGAAAACCGAGAAGGAGGTGGATGGAGTATCTTTAGGAGGATCTGCGAACCATGGGGATCAGAGGATGGAAGATTGTTGCTGAGAACGGAAGGGAATGGTGTAGGATTATAAAGATTCTTAAGTATGGTTATTATGACACACATTGGTTGCGTCGAACATCACTTACGGTTCTACGTTAAGGCGCCAAATATAACTACTCGTGAAGCGCGCGTAATTTTCGAATGTTGACTAAATAATTTATTCAAGACAGTATTGCATGTAATCGGTAATTACATTGATTTACTGTGTTGCAAATTATATTTAGATATATTTATTACTGAATATTTCCACTCATTTTTGTATTATTGCTAAATTTGCTTGGGCGCCAGAGCAGAGTATCTCAGGATTGTTATGAAATAATAACACTTCGTTCAGATACTAAGATTTATATTGTTATCTTCTTATTACATAATACATCTGAGAATTAATCATTAATATCATCTTTCAAATCTATACTCATTAGTATTCTTTATAACTAATAAGAAAAATATTAATATCTCTAGCTTACGGATTCTTCAAAATCATATTAATCAAGTATTATTCAAATGAGCAATCAGTAGATTCAAATTTACTCCCTTAATACATTTAAATCTTCAATATATTAATTAAAACATATATGTATCATAAATTCTTAACTACTATGAACTTCTATAATCTTCAATAGATTCATTTATTCAACTTCGTTGCCATTTCTACAATTATTATAATTTATTTCCTTACTTTACTATACAGTAACTCTCCTAACATGTCATATAGCATAAATTGTAATAGTTAGTATCTGAACTCGTGGGTCTTTTGAGAATGAGATAAGTTATTTTTTTAGATGCAAATTCTATGTTAAGTTATTGAGTTGTGAATCATAATGATATATTGTTACTTGTTGCTGGATTCCAAGTAAAAGAATGATGAACTGTAATCCTGCGTTGAACATCGCACTATACTTTGCACTAATCACGCTTGATTAAACCTTCTTTATTTACTTCACTCGCTCGCGTTAGTACTAAACGTCGCGCACATATAAATAAGTATACTTCTTGCTGCAATCTATGCGCACAAGTTAAATATCTTCTGGTCCGTACGTACTGTCGCGCACACATATAAAATAAACTGCTTGATGACTGTAATTCTTTCTCAACTATTTAACCGAGTTAATCTATTGATTTGAACTTAGAATTATAGAATTAAAATGCTCACATCGAGTGACGCAGGTTTCCCGTGTTTTGCGTGAAAAATTAAACTTAGACTTCACTTTTCGTTTGCTTCACTTGTTTTTTATAGTTTTCCGAGTCCTTCCCTCACTACAACCCTTGTTGATCATACTTCCATTGGCCTGAATTTGAAATATTTGCCGGTAAATTCGAATGTACTGTGACGATTTAAATAAAAGAATTAATCTAGAAAATAAAAAAATTTTAAAAATTTAAGGTTGCGAGCTCTTAAGCTATTTAAATCTCACTGTTTTAATATAAGATACCTGTATGTACTCAGTATGAAAGGAAGCAGTAATTAATTAGTTATAAGATACTTAAATAAAAAGATAAATTGTAAAGCGTTATTAATATCGTATTTAACCCTTTGCTTGTAAGCAGGCGCTTTCCTGTTGATTCCAGACTCGACATGCTTTCAGAGTCTTGTGTGAGTAAGAATAAGATAAAAAACTAATGTTAATAATAATAAAATCTGAAGACATAAAAAGTCGCTAAAACAACTAATTTAAATTATATATATATTTGTTTAGGGATAGTTTAAATAAATAAAAATGTTAAGTTAAATATAGTTAGGAACTATATTCTCGCGCGGAAGTTGTCCCACTAACTTTTGTCCAGTACCTGGCGAAGGAGCGAAAATTCTCTCTCTTGCAAGGGCGACTCCGTACAGTGTAGACGTAAGAGCTATGCTCTTCAAATATGTGTATCATATTTGGTTTCATCTTCAGAAAGTGTACCAGATGTAGTTTGTTAAAGCATCTGGATGTATTAATTAATGTAGTCATGTGAATAGACAATAAGTTTAAAGTTATGTAAAACAAAAAGTATTGAAACGTAACTAAAAGTGTAACACAAGATGACTACGTACTTCAACGTATAAAAAAACTATTCCAAAGTAATACCCGGAGATGTGAACTAGCAGAAGCCACAAACTCTACTGCACGTGACAGAATATGCAGATCAGGACATCCGAGAATCTACACGATCATCGTAGATAACTACATGACATATTGTTCTACCTGCTAACTTTTGGAGCCCTTTACAGAGGAAAGCCAGACCGAGATGACGACGTAGCTGTTCCTGTTTCCCAAGACTGATACCCCAGGAGGAGTCTTCCGCATACCAATTAAAAGGTGACTCGATAGCCTGTCTATCGAGGGTTACGAATATTTGTTACACAACACATCTTGAAAGAGACTTTTCAGAAAAGATTAACTTTGTAAAGACTTATAAATTAAATCTAATGTTTATAAGATTATATCTTATTAATTAATATTTCATGTAACTATACTAACTTCATACGTTGTAACAGTTTATATGTTAATGTAGAGTAATATAACTCAAGCAATAATACCATTCTTAAATGTTGAATTAAAAGAAAGTCTTGCAAGCTAATATCATGAAAAGAGTATAATTAAAAGTTTTAATACAGAAAGTTCACCCGGATCCGAGGTATAACTATATAGAATCTAGTTTGATGCCAAAGTTTAAAGAAACCTTTCGATAATTTAATAATTGAGTTAGTAATGTCATGGCATCAGTCAGTATATGTTTTTCTTAAATGTTGAATAAAAGAGAAGTCTTCTTGTTACACACATATGAGGAGTGCTTAAATCAATTGTATACCTTGCCATTGTTTCCTTACACAAAGTAAACAATTACACAGCTAGTAAGTAATATGTTATTTTAATTATTTGTGATCAATTCTGTTACAACGTAGGCAGCCCTTCTGATTAACGGAGTTTAATTACGAAGGGTTCCCTGGATTTGTAACGCGGCGAAAAGCTCGTTACAAAAGTGCGCCACTCTGCTGATTTGTAAAAAATAAAAGGGTAATTGTTTACAGAGTGTCACAAAAGTGCATTCACTCTGCTAATTTATGTAAAGGGTTGTTAAGCTTCGTGACGCAAACAAAAGTGCGTTACTCTGCTTACATTACTTGTAAGAAAAAATAAAGGAAACAAAGGAAAGGGTTTTAATTGTATATATGTGTCACAAACAAATTGCATTCACTATTTATGCGTGGATAAACATAAATAGTATAATTAATAACTAAATGTTTAATATTGATATATGCACTCAGAAAGTTACTTTAATAAATGTAATGTTCAAAACATATTTAATACACTATTAAATAACGTAATATGTATTAATACGTAGATGGTAGTATGTATAAGTAAAATGTCATTAGCGTCATACAATGCAAAATGCTATATGCAGGTTCCTACCGGCACAACCTGAATAATTCGATGTAAGTACTTGCATACATGAATTGTGACCAAGCATAACAATTTTGGTCAACCGAACAATCTGTAACAGGTTTGTTTACGACAAACTACGACCTGTTGTCTCCTGAATCATTCTGCACAGTGTATGTCCAACTACATAGCTTACATACACTAGTATGTGTTATAAAAAAAAAATTGATAAAAATAACTTTGTAAATAATAATAAAGTAATTAAGTAGAAGTCGTGATTTAAAAATTGTGAACAAAATAAGTAATTATTTAATCGAGAAAGGTTTATGAATGAACGAAGCCAAAGTGTTGTCTAAGCGGAATAATAATAAATGTGTTGTATAAAAGTGTGCTCCCCTTCTCAAGTTTAAAACGACCTGTTTCAAATCGTTGGTGTTATTCAGTCGCTTTGTGTAGTAAACAATAAAAGAAAACACCCCATTGTCACACACGCTCACCCTCCTTTGTTAACTAAATATGTAGGCCACCTTCTGACCTACATTCCAGTAAACAGCTGATCGGCTATTTAACATTGAAAGATATGTGTGTGATTTCTGTCTCTCCCTTAGAAGAGAAATTGTTCTTTTCTAATTAGTGTAAATTGATTACGTATGAATTTATTATATGTAATATATGTGTAATATAATAGTATTAATTTTAAGTACGTGCTAATGTGTTAGAACAAAATGGCCCAATTTAACCCTGATTTGTTATTAAAAGACGAGCTGTCTTACGAAGCTCTTTTGCGTGGACTACCCCATGCTGATGTAACAGTCGCGGAATTACGAAGTTCAATTCGCGAATGTGGATTTGATGCGCCCGTGGAATTAAACAATCTAAGCCAACTCGATTATGAAAGCGAGAAAGAAATTTGTACTGCCAAGTATAGTGAACTATACTTATTGTCTCAAACACTCCAAGACGAGAAATCTCCGGCAAAAATTTTGCGGACTACCCAGAGAATAGAGCATTTAACCAGGCGAATAAAAAATTTGTCGATCTGGCCGAATCTCACAGAAATACCCGTTGATGTACAAAAGCTAGCAGACGAAGCTCTACGTCGCTTACCTTCAATTATCAACGATTTAAGACGAAAAGCCGACTCATTCAGGATGGAGGAAATAGAGAAATCATTAATGAAATTACACATCTCCCCAGTACAATCCCCCACCACTGGTTTACCTCCGCCTAACTCGGATCGGAACTCACCTATCGTATCGCAAGTGCAAGCGAACCCAGAACAAAATACTGATACAGATGTAAATCCCCCTCCTCCCGAACATTTTCAGTTTCGTCCCGGAAACAATGAATCTAATCTCCCTCATCGAGGAATTACCCCTATGAACTATAATGCAGATCTATACGGAAAAATGACTCACCCTGTGGAGAAGATTTTAACCGAAATCCCTTATACAGATGGTTTAAATGTTTCCAAGTTACTAACATTTATTAGTTATCTTCTTCAGATAAAGGATCTACAGCAGCTGAATGACTGGCAAATTTTACAAGTTCTATTACCAAAGTGTAAACCCCCGTTAAAACATCGTGTGCTAGAAGCCCTAACCTCTACTTTCCCAGTAGAAGAGCTACATAGTTCTTTAATAAAATACTTTATTCCCACCGGCATCTATGAAGAAATAAAAAGGAAGACAGTACTCCGAGTACAAGGACATCAGGAGAGATTAGCTCACTACATCTCCGATATTAGGGAATCCTCTCGACTACTACGTGTAAACTGGAATGAAACACAACTAGTGGACACCATTTTAATAGGAGTGTCACCCGAAGAAAGATCTCGACTATCATTGATAAATAGACCCAATACTATTGCTGATCTGGAACAGTGCAGTATCCATTCTTCAAATGTATGGTACTCAGATCAAAATAGAGAAGCAATGAAAACCTCTGGAACTAATAGACATCAATTGCGAGCACTACTGCCTGATGTAACAACCTCGTATGAAAGGCAAGTTTCTAGTAGACCTCACTATGTGCGCAAAGCTGGTAAGTTAACTGTAAACCCAGATAAAGCGGAAACCAAGTACCCACCTCGCAGAAAACCCACCTGTTATAATTGTGGCAAATATGGACACATAAGTAGAGAGTGCAAAAGTAAGCCTTTGGAACGGAACCAACCTGTGAATATAAAGTGTGCTAAATAAATATGGTGATTAAATAGACGATAGTTATAGGAGCGTCTCTTAAATCCCCAAAGTAGTTTAATAAATAATAAAGTGAATAATAATAATTGATTTAAATACTAGAGCTAAATAAATCCTAAGTTATACTAAAATTGTGTGAAGTGTAGAAGTAATTAAAGGAAAAGAATAATAATAAAAGGTAAAGTTGCGTATTGTAAACACTTTGCAGTGGTGGCAAGTAAAAAGAAATTAAAGCGTGTTCGGAATTGTAGTAAACAGCCACGCACCCTCCCTATTGTGAGAAACCGGTGCTAGCCTGAACAATTGAAAACCACCCCTAGAGAGTATTACAATGTATTGTGAAGTGTCTCCTCTCCCGCATAGTTTGGTTAAGTATTGTTAAAAGAGATAAAAGAGAATCATATGCGTGAGATTCCGCTTCTCTCAAACCAGTGATCTAAAGTGGAGTATGGGATCCTCTTTAGATCACATTAGAAATAAGTTTATGAGATATAATCAAGTATTGATTATATATGTAACGTAACAGGTCACAACGGCGCCGACTGAAAGGGAAATGATAGGGCTGAAATGTGCCAAAGATCATTAATAATTGCTGAAAGCTAACTTCCGTAGTTAGAGTAAGCTGGTGTCAGTCGGGCCGGGATGTTGTGAGTTACGGATGAGTAGGGATCATTCCAATCTAAGGTTTGGAAATTAGGATTAAGATTAAAATGTAAGTTAGTACTTAAGAAGTAAGAAAAAGGGAATTTCACGAAGGCGATCATTTAAATGAATAATGTCATTTAAAGAAATTAGAAAAAACCAACTGTGCACTAGCAATAAATAACTTCACACACTGCCACTAATCGTACTCCCAGTCCCCAATTACCACGAAGGTCACAAGTCGACCCCGTTCGAGTTACTATACAAGTATCGACCAAACCACCCTTTGTCCACAAGATGGAATATACACGATCTACTGCCTCCGCAAATAACGGATAAGCAGATAAAGAGAATATGGAACAAAGCCCGCTCTAACTTGAGAGCAAGCTTGGAAAAATCCAGAAGATACCACGAGAAAGGTAATCATAGCAACTCAGTCAGGTACCAAGTAGGTGACTTGGTAATGTACAAGACTCACCCCATTAGTAGTGCGATTGATAAGACCACCTCGAAACTATCATTCAGATGGTGTGGCCCTTATCAAATCCAAAAGTACCTAACTCCAGTTACAGTAGCCCTGTGCGAACCTGCAACTCAGAAATATGTGCGGAGAACGCATATTTCGCAACGAAAGTTGTATGAGAAGAAGTGACGGTATAGTATAACCCAAAATAAAAAAGGAATACTAGGTAGTAAAGAAAATTATATTTCTGAATCCGCGTAAGAAATGTAAAACGTAAAGTTTGGAAACGAGGCCTGATCAACCTGAGTTCCAGTTCTGCGGAGCATGCATTAATGAATAATCATTAACTAGATGGGTACTAACACTCATTAACTACATGAGTTATATATATATAGGACTCACAGAAGAAAAGATAGAATTCTAAATAGTAGAGATTTAGAAAGTTACTCTACAGAAGAGAGAGTAAGACAAACAAAAAACCGGTAGTAAAATTAAGTGATAGAGATAAGAAAGAGTTTTGTGTTTTATTTGTGTAAATATTTAGTGTAAATAGTATGTAAAAAAAAAAAAAAGGTAGTTCATAAGAATATAAAGTGTACTGTGTTGTAACTATAGGCAACAACTATGTGAAAGAAATTACACACACTAAACCCATTTAATATCCCAGTGCCCAATAGTGAGTTAGACTCAAAAAGCTAAACCGTAGCGTGCAATTCAAGCGGTGGAGTATGTGACGATTTAAATAAAAGAATTAATCTAGAAAATAAAAAAATTTTAAAAATTTAAGGTTGCGAGCTCTTAAGCTATTTAAATCTCACTGTTTTAATATAAGATACCTGTATGTACTCAGTATGAAAGGAAGCAGTAATTAATTAGTTATAAGATACTTAAATAAAAAGATAAATTGTAAAGCGTTATTAATATCGTATTTAACCCTTTGCTTGTAAGCAGGCGCTTTCCTGTTGATTCCAGACTCGACATGCTTTCAGAGTCTTGTGTGAGTAAGAATAAGATAAAAAACTAATGTTAATAATAATAAAATCTGAAGACATAAAAAGTCGCTAAAACAACTAATTTAAATTATATATATATTTGTTTAGGGATAGTTTAAATAAATAAAAATGTTAAGTTAAATATAGTTAGGAACTATATTCTCGCGCGGAAGTTGTCCCACTAACTTTTGTCCAGTACCTGGCGAAGGAGCGAAAATTCTCTCTCTTGCAAGGGCGACTCCGTACAGTGTAGACGTAAGAGCTATGCTCTTCAAATATGTGTATCATATTTGGTTTCATCTTCAGAAAGTGTACCAGATGTAGTTTGTTAAAGCATCTGGATGTATTAATTAATGTAGTCATGTGAATAGACAATAAGTTTAAAGTTATGTAAAACAAAAAGTATTGAAACGTAACTAAAAGTGTAACACAAGATGACTACGTACTTCAACGTATAAAAAAACTATTCCAAAGTAATACCCGGAGATGTGAACTAGCAGAAGCCACAAACTCTACTGCACGTGACAGAATATGCAGATCAGGACATCCGAGAATCTACACGATCATCGTAGATAACTACATGACATATTGTTCTACCTGCTAACTTTTGGAGCCCTTTACAGAGGAAAGCCAGACCGAGATGACGACGTAGCTGTTCCTGTTTCCCAAGACTGATACCCCAGGAGGAGTCTTCCGCATACCAATTAAAAGGTGACTCGATAGCCTGTCTATCGAGGGTTACGAATATTTGTTACACAACACATCTTGAAAGAGACTTTTCAGAAAAGATTAACTTTGTAAAGACTTATAAATTAAATCTAATGTTTATAAGATTATATCTTATTAATTAATATTTCATGTAACTATACTAACTTCATACGTTGTAACAGTTTATATGTTAATGTAGAGTAATATAACTCAAGCAATAATACCATTCTTAAATGTTGAATTAAAAGAAAGTCTTGCAAGCTAATATCATGAAAAGAGTATAATTAAAAGTTTTAATACAGAAAGTTCACCCGGATCCGAGGTATAACTATATAGAATCTAGTTTGATGCCAAAGTTTAAAGAAACCTTTCGATAATTTAATAATTGAGTTAGTAATGTCATGGCATCAGTCAGTATATGTTTTTCTTAAATGTTGAATAAAAGAGAAGTCTTCTTGTTACACACATATGAGGAGTGCTTAAATCAATTGTATACCTTGCCATTGTTTCCTTACACAAAGTAAACAATTACACAGCTAGTAAGTAATATGTTATTTTAATTATTTGTGATCAATTCTGTTACAACGTAGGCAGCCCTTCTGATTAACGGAGTTTAATTACGAAGGGTTCCCTGGATTTGTAACGCGGCGAAATGCTCGTTACAGTACCCATTCCGGTGCTGTATCTTTTTCGCGCTCACTACCGACGCTATCCGTGATTGGTTGCCAGAGAGCGAGCGATAGACTTACGCGGACGTTCGTTAGACTCCTAAAAAGTGACGCTACTTTCTAAAATAGTCATACTTATTGGCGTGTCATCTATTGTCTGTTGAAGGACACAGTACCGTTGACCTAACGGTACATGGGCGTTTTTTGCTTTATTTACTCTACAAAACATTTTATGCTTTTATGACACATGTAAGGGTGTTTTGGGTCTATTGTAACTTATTTTGTCGGCGCCTGACTGTCGCATAGCCGAGCCTCTTTTGATTCAAATTTTTTATTTATATATTACTTACATCTATGTACATTACAATGCTTTACATTATTATATATTGTTATAGTTACCATTAATAGTTGGTTTATTATTATATGTGTTTATATACCTATTAAATTAATACACAGGTTCAAAGTAACGTTTCAGGATTGTTGAGGAGGCCAAATGTCATAGAGGGATGTAGAGCCAGAGGAGGAGGAGGAGGAGGAGGAGAAGTAATTTTATTGCTCTTGAGTGCTAATGCTTTATGAATTTGGAGATTAAACGAAAAATTGTTATTTAATAGGCTTATTTAAAGATTTTTGTGAAATGTGAAACAGATCGAACATTTTTAAATTGTTTAAAATCAATGGAAATAAATAAGTAAGCAGTGGCCCGGCGAGGTGGTTTGGGGGTAAACGTCCCTCAGGGGATAAATAAAAACGAAATTTCAAACATTTAAAAAAATTTGCCGATAGAAATGGAAAATCATATTAAGTCGATTAATAATTTGAAAAAATTCGTCATTGTAGTATGAAAATGTTTAATTGCGGTACGATATACTTACCTAGCCGCCTTGAGAGTATGAAATCGCTTCGTGTAAACGTTGCTAATTGTCTGGTGGTTGAGATATTGTAGAAATTTTTACGGATGGTGACACAGAGCGTCGAGCACTCCTCTTGTGTTGGAGTGATTTTTATTTTACCCGTAAAAGCTTTTCGTCCTTTACAGTAGGGGCTCAATATTGGTAGAAATTCGTTAAGTTGTAAACAATAATCATCTCAACTAATCTTAATTTTATTTTACAATACGTTCCATTTAACTTATATCATTACTAGTAGATAAATACGAGAATGATAGGTCGCTCAAAGAATTAAGCCTACTAACTTATATGCTCTATTAGGCCGATAGTGGAACGATAAAAATTACGCCATAATGGCCAACAATATAGTTCAGTATACGGTTTTTTGTTTTTGTGTTTCAGTGATGTGGCTTCGATTCTAATAATAACTTACCTTTTACGATAGTAGCGAACCCCTCAGAATCGATAATCGAACGCTGGTTGAAGACTACGTGACTTATTAAACCGATTGTTATTATTGGGAATCTTCATTTTACGCATTGATGAGTATCGCTTGAATAGATGCGTGTGCATGTGATTTGTGTGTGTGTGTGTGTGTGTGTGTGTGTGTGTGTGTGTGTGTGTGTGTGTGTGTGTGTGTGTGTGTGTGTGTGTGTGTGTGTGTGTGTGTGTGTGTGTGTGTGTGTGTGTGTGTGTGTGTGTGTGTGTGTGTGTGTGTGTGTGTGTGTGTGTGTGTGTGTGTTTACACAGAACGCATCGAAGATGACCGTAGTAAGATAATCATCGGTTTGTATCTCCGGGTATGGCATTACACTAAAACAGAATCACATACATCTAGTTTGAAGTACCAATAAAACACAGCCTTGGCCTATATGATTAAGAAGGCAGTTGATTTTTGTTTGTTTAGGGATCGATTCTCTGTCCATACAATAATAACTGGGGGGGGGTGAAATTCAATCGCTGCGTTGATATCAATGCGCTCGGCGTTCGATCCCGACGTGGGATGCGTCCAAGTGTACGTGATATATTAGATAAATACGCGCGCGCGCTCTAGCTCACAGCCTAGTCATGGACATCGGATAATCGGCCTTGTTTTTTTTTTTGTTTCGTTTCGTATCCTGTATGATGTTACCACCGGCCTCCGGCATTATTATTATTAATACTTTTAAATGTCACGATCGAAATTCTAGATAATTCCTGTGCGCGCTTGTGTAGACCTATGTGTAGCTGTACTTTCACGGGCCCAAAACACGTTGTTGACAAGAACAGTTTGTAGGTTACTTTAAATCATTGATGTTATAATATCGATCCACAGACTCTACGAATCTAGTCTTTGAATGACAAGTTATGTCTATAATGTTTTACTTTTACCGTTGAGGGTTTAAATGTTTATCCTCGATTCTGTAAGGGAAAGTAAACTAAACCAATCGTCGATTTAATCGTACATTTTTAATTCCAAAATCGGTTAATAAATTGTCATTAATCAGAACTAGTAAACTAGTTTCCAGAAAGTTTTATTCTAATGCACTTCAGTTATTTTTACTTTTTGGCCGATGTTTGGTCTCTCTCTCTCTCTCTCGCGCGCGCGCGCGCGCGCGCGTGTGTGAAAGAGAGAGAGAGAGAGAGAGAGAGAGAGAGAGAGAGAGAGAGAGAGAGAGAGAGAGAGAGAGAGAGAGAGAGAGAGAGAGAGAGAGAGAGAGAGCGAAGTCAAAGAGTGGGTGAATGACTCGTTCTCTCGTGAAGGTTTAAAGGGCAGAATCAGTGTGTGTATGGAACTGCAAGCGAACTGATGTACGGTATGTGTGCTAATTTTCTATGTGCAGTGGTAGCACAAAATAAACAAATTTTAAATCAGTTTCTTTCTTTTGGGTTTTTGTGTATACAGTCCACCACTACTTAAATACGTCACCTAAAAGCCGAAGTGTTAGGAACGTATTTTAAGAGATATCTGTGGCGTATTCAAATTACTTTCATTTCGACTGTACCTACCGCAACTCAGTTTTGTTTAAGGCAATGTTACGTTTGCGGGAACATCTGTAGTCGTCATCAGAACAATAGGGCGTTACGTGTTGTCACGACGCGTGCATGATTGTTGCCTTTAAACAGCAAGGTCAACGTTGAGCCACAATAGTCCTTCTTTGAATCGAATAAAGAATTTCGACGAAACCGAAACATGGAAGCATGATAATGTTTTTAATATTTACTATATAATACAAATATTTACTATATAACAAATATATTTACTATATAACAAACATTATCATGTTACAACGACAGAGACCGAAGATTTCTAGACTGTGGGGAATCGAAAGTGTGGAAGCGTTACATTTTTCGATAACGTTACATTTTTGTGGAATGACCCCCAGCCTAAAAACATTGTCATGTTAAAAACGGAGTCTGCGAAGAATTCGTACACACCGAGCAAGACTGGCACGAAAGTGTGTATTGTCTATTTCAAGACGCTGAGCGACTTCCTAACTTGAATTTGTACCATTTCATTAGCAACATCGAAAGCCCCACTTTTATAAGCTCGACTGGGTGCTTTTCTATTTCTGGAAACTTAGCATTTTTACTACAAAAAGAACGCCGATAACGAGTAGCAACACTTAATTTTTCTTTTTGTTTTTTTTTCCATTCTCGAACATTAGATTCCGTTACATCAAATTTACGCGATGCGGCGCGATTACCATTTTCTTTTGTGAATTTTATTACGGATAATTTAAGCTGAACCGCATAGGACGATAGAGATGTCCTTCCACTCGTTATAAATATACAATCAGTTTCTTCTCAACATAAGCAATACCGATAATGAACTAGTGTAAAAAACAAAAACAACAGACTAACGATGACAAACATGTACAGTAACAGAATGCTACAACAGAGTACCGTTATAAGTCTACAACGTCAACAAATAACTGATGGAGAAGAAGGTGAAAACTGCGAACCAAATTACAGGTAAATTTCATTTTTCTATTATTGGACTCGAGCCTGCTGTATTACTTTAAGCGACGTTGACAGCTCTCTCATGCATGTATCTACTGTACACACATGTGCAGGTCTACAATTTAGCATGTAAATTGTATTATTCGTGTATAATGCAAAGCCACATTTTGGGGGAGAAAATATGTGAAAAAGTACACTTTATACATGAAAAATACTGTATCTAAAAATGTACGTACTTAATAGTTTCATAGTTGTTTTGATAGTTCATCTTCTTTTTTCACAGTACTAAATTAATATAGAATATTGAACTTTCACTTGTGAAACTTACTTGTTTTCTCCCGTACGCGTTTCGGCGTGATGTGCGCCTTCATCAGCGGAGTGAGACAGACTGCCAGTAACTCGTAACGGTTTTATTTGGTTGTTGTTGTCGGATGTATTGTTTTTCAAATTATGTTTTAGTCCAAAATAAAACCGTTACGAGTTACTGGCAGTCTGTCTCACTCCGCTGATGAAGGCGCACATCACGCCGAAACGCGTACGGGAGAAAACAAGTAAGTTTCACAAGTGAAAGTTCAATATTCTATATTAATTTAATAGTTTCATTATTTAGTTCCTTATTGAATAAAGTGTTTATAATTTAATAATTATTATTAGTGTTGCAATATGTATTTGATCTGCATCAATAAAGTTATACCAATCACTAATGTTTATAAACATTGCGCTTTTGCTGTTACTACTGACGTGGTACAGACTCAAGCTACAAAATCGCTCAGCGTCTTGACAGAAACAGACAATACACAATTCCGTGCCAGTCTTGGTCGGTGTGTACGATTCCTTCGCAGACACGGACTTTCAATTCTAAGAAGAACTACTCTGACTCAGTGTTTAGCTCGAAAGTACGGAAATAAGATTATCGAGCTTTATCGATTTACTGTTAAAAACGAATGTGCCGGGGTATGAATTTACCCGGCGTGATTTGAACGTTCAGTGCCGCCAAAGCTTGTAGCAGCTGTGCGCCGCAGCTAACTCGATTATTAAGGCCGTGTCTGCGTCACGGCGACGCAATCTAGGAGCCCTATTCAAACGTATCAGCTGTTCGTGTACGGTTAGGAAACCGCTTACCAAAGGTTATGATCGGCAATTCGAAAGAAGTCGATTTCATGTAGCATAGTGGGACCGAAGAATTCAGGCATCACTCTCATTTCTTCGTCAACCTTCCAATAGAGTGTTCGATGGTCTGACGGCCCAGGGTGAAGTACTTAGTTGAGCTCTCAATATGACTTCGTAAGCCAGTAAAGCGTTTTCAGGGAAATCGTACAGCCGGGAGAAGGGGGATGCAGAGATAGTAACATTGACACCGGTCAGTATCCGCAGAGCAGTGCACCAGGATGCTTCCCGAAGGCGTCAGGCCCAGAAACATTTGTAATGGCCACGTAGGCCGTTACGCAAAATATAATAACTAGACCACTTGGCCTAGCGGAAGCGAAAAGTGTGCTGGAGACTAGAGTGACAGGACTTCCAATAAAATACTCTTGTAACTAGTAACAATTTTTTATTAGTGCCATTTTCTTTGAGAACATCGATTTAAGTTGTCATAAAATATTCAAGTACAATTTTATTTGAAACAGCTGGAGTTCTGGTACCATTTTCTGTAAGAGCATTACTTTATGTATTATAAAATTTCGGTTACAGTTTTATTTAAAACAGCTGGAGTTCTTGAACCATTTTCTTTAAGAGCATTAACAAGATGTTTAACCTGAATACCAGGGGGCCAGTCTATCGAGTTGTTGTGGACTGAAGTTTAATAATTAGAACACTCCCACCTGTACTCTTGTTGTGAAACTCCAACAAGATTGTTATTTAATAAAGATTATTACAAGTGTAGAATGTAACCGAGACTATTTATTAATATTCGGTAAATATCAAAAATGCAGATAGTAATAAGCGGAGCGTAGCAAACACTCCGGAACGCTATTGCAGTTTCATCTTGAATGCCATGTTGACCAGTGTGGCATGAGTGCTGCAGATGATCCTTAGTGTTTGCTGAAGTTCCAGCGAGTCTCATTCCTGGCAGATGTCCTTCGGTGTTCTATAGCAGGAGTATTTCTGGGCCTGACGGCTTCGGGGAGCATCCTGGTGCACTGCTCTGCGGATAGTGACCGGTGTCAATGTTACTATCTCTGCATCCCCCTTCTCCCGGCTGTATGGGGACCCTGAAAACGCTTTACTGGCTTACGAAGTCATATTGAGAGATCAACTAAGTACTTCACCCTGGGCCGTCAGACCATCGAACACTCTATTGGAAGGTTGACGAAGAAATGAGAGTGATGCCTGAATTCTTCCCCGGCACACGAGGAATACAGACCAGTATTTTGTCTTTTGTGAAATGCCAACGACCACGAGTATTGACAAAAAAGTGCGATATCTGTGCCAGTTAGATCAACAGAAGTATCAGAAGAAGCGAGTAATTCAATACCGCTTTCTTCAGAAACAGATGAAGAACGTTAATAATGCAAACGTTATGTGCTAGTGAAAAACTAAAAACCATTAAACTAAACAAAAACTATGACTTGTGTAAGTTTGGAGTTGTTTTAAATTGTATATGATTTTAATAATTATATTTTGTATTTAATGGGCATAGTAAGTACACTTGTTTGTAGTATTTTGTATGAAACACTTTTTCTCCTCAAAATAATATTAAAAATATATATATTTTTCTACATCCTAATAAATTTGTTCAACTATTTCTCATCACAAATACGGATGCGCCTTATACAGGAGTTACATTTTTTTCTGCAAAATGTTACGACAAAATGGGGTGCGCGTTAAGCACGAGCGCATTATACACTCGACAATTGACGGCTACAGCGTCACAAAAAGAAAATGTGGTAGGGAGTAATCTTTCCTTGTTACCTTTTCATAGTGTTTTCCCTTAGCTCCTTAAAGATTACAATTCTTCCATTTTTTTAGGTCTTCCTCGTCCGTTATAATTACAATCGCAGTGTTCAATATGTTTTTTCCAACATAGCCTATTCCAGTGGTTCCCAAACTTTTCTGTCCGCGGACCCCTCCCAAAAAATTTAAATATTCATGGACCCGTCTGAGTTCTGAAATTAAACAAACAGTAAGTATGATAGAAACTTTTATATTTTAATTATAAAATTAAAATTGTTTTAACTTGTAAAATTATATATTAATGATATCAAACATAGAGTAATGTGAACAATGAAGCTGCTTTGCACAATTAGCCCTGCAATATTGGGTTTAATGTCTGATAACTTCAATATTAAATAACTCTTGACATCAAGTTTACTTCTTAACTTTGAGTTTAAGTACGTGAGCAGAGAGACTGTGGTTTCACACAGATAAGTAGAGGAAAACACAAACACCTCAAAGCTCTTTTTCCAAGTTCATAGTTCAGGGTAGTCAGTCATTACATATAACCAGAACTCAGTTAGCTGGAATTGCAAAAAATTGTAATTTTAATGAACTGTCAGTTGAAAGTTCTGCCAATGAATCTTCTTTTTGTAGTGTAAGAGAGAAGTCTAGTCAATTCGGCTGACAAGCAGATCTACTACACGACATGATTTAAAGACATTATTAAAACCATTAGTTTGAAATTACTTTTACAATTACAATTAGTTTGAACCCCCTCAAAAAAATACTGGAATCTTCTACTAATTGTTTTAAGGTTCTAAAATTTATATTTATATTTTAGAGCATAAAAAATCGGAGAATGTTACGGTATATCCTAGTTTTTCTTAAAAGTGTTTGCGGACACCCTGAAACATTGTCGCGGACCCCACTTTGGGAACCACTGGCCTATTCAGCTTATTCGTGATCAGTTATACAACTTCCGAGGGGACACTCGTCTTCTGGATGTTTCCAGAATTATCTTCTTTACACTTTTGATATTAAGCAAAAAGTCCTTACGAAAAGCAAGTCATTGATATCGTTTCAAAGTTACAGAAAAAAAACCATTAGTTTGAAAATACTCGAAAATTTACTAAATAAAGGAAAAAATTATTTTTATTGAACATAGAAATTAGGCAAACCGAATTAACGTGTTAAGATTTGTGTGACCGCATATCGCTTTGAAATCAAATTTTATTTTTTCAGATGATACACCGCCTTCTGGATTTTGACACAGCTTGTCAAACTTTTAAACGAATTAAAAAAAAACTAAATAGAATTTACTATCAATTAACTAAATCCACTCATACATAAATTGATTCTGACAGCCCAAACTAAAACCAATTTATACGTTAATTATTCCGCAGGCAGCGGAATGCAAATTGAGAGGAATTTTTCAAAAGATACGCGCGCGCGCGCTCGTGTTTAGTTTTATATTTTCGGATTATCTTTTAACGTTAATTTAAAACGCAAACACTCCGGCAGCAAAGACCACCGGTGTCAAAGTATCGATCCCTCTCTAACGACTTCCAGAGTACATAAATCAATTAGTTCGTCTTGCTTTGGCGAAAGAATTGAAGAATGAATCCAAACAGAACGTCGTCAGCATAATTTATAAGTATCACCTTTCAGCCCGCCAGGCACGTTAGTATAAAATATATTCATAATAACAATAATAATATCAGCTGAATACACTTTATATAGACTGACGGCCGAAAAAGCGTTTTATAACAAAATCGTTGAGTTGATTATATTTAATTTCGTTTCGTATTCCAAAGAGAATGCACATTTTTTATGTTTAAATTTTATTCCTTCTTGGTGGTCTCTGCTGATTATACAGTTATATGATAATATTTACATTTTATATACATTTTCAATTTCCCCTTTTTTTCAAGTTTTTTACTTCCAAGAAATGATGCGACTGTTAATTAACAGTAATTTTGAGTTAATGAAAAATTATGTATTCAATTTTATTAAACAGCTGTATACATACGTATATTTAGCATACGGGTTTTGTTCGCAGGCTGTTTTTTCAATTTTCATTCTGCTTATAATTATATTCTTTTTACAATGTACCCAAGGTAACTCTGTGTACCGATCCTCGAAAGCCAGGCGTTCAGTTGTTACAACCTACATTTCTGATTTCTATTGTATCATCCCTTTCTTACAAGCTCCTCTGTGTGTTCCTCTACTTCATTATCCGTTAGGACTTATACGTTCGAGAGGTAATTAAAAAGTTCGCGAAGCGATATCTATAGCTTAGGGGTAGAATTAACATTTGTAGTGCGTTGTTAACGTTAAGATTGTTAACGTTGTCTTCTTCTTCTTCTTCTTCTTCTTCTTCTTCTAGGATAAGGTTATGTTAACCTGTTCCGGCACTCATCTCACCCTCGGACGACCCACGTCTCTTCTACCGATGGTTTTGTAGTTCAGTGCCGCTTTCGGCAATCGATCCTCTGCCATCCTTTGCAAATGATCCCACCATTGTCTTCTGTCACCTGAAATAATTTCATTTATGTCCTCTACTTCGAGTTCTGCTCTGATATCTTCATTCCTTATTCTACCTTGTAATGTGTAGTTTAAAGTACTTCGAAGAAACTGCATTTCAGCACTCTGAATCTTGCCCCATTCCTTTTTGTCAAGACCCACGCCTCATTAGCATATATCAATGTAGGTATTGCAATTGTCTTACAAAAATTTAATCCTTGTGCTGTGTCTTGTTTTATTTCTAAGATTTCTATGAATCGTACCACAAATGTTCTTAAATTTATTTATCTTCTCTTTTATATCGTATTCAGACTCATACTTTACAGCACATCCGAGATATTTAAAACGGCTCACTTGTTGTAAACTCCTGTTGTTTATAACTATCTTAGTTCTCACTGGATATTTACCTTTAAAGACCATGGTTTTAGTCTTTCTCACTGAAGTTATAGTGTGTTGTAAGATTCATATTTCACGTGAGTACCTGTTAATTTCTAAACTATCAATGTTTACCAGCTGATCGAAATTTACGTATTACTCGTTTTTATATAAAAATTGGAACAAATTTAACAATACCGTATCAGATATGGTTTCAAAAATTTTCGTATACGGTGATTGAACGTAGATGACATTTCTGAGATCACAGGCATCGCACAAGAACGTGTGTAACATATTTTAATTCAAGGACTTGGTATGAAAAAAACTTTGCGAAAGTTTCTGACAGATAAGCAGACAGACAGAGACAGAGGGAGTGCTACAATAAAGTTTGCATTATAAATTATAACTACAGTTTTAAAAAAAGAAATTGTAAACCAAGAACTTTTATACACGTACACAGTACATATACAGTGAAAATGAAGAGTTAAGTTCGCTTTTTTTTTTATCGACCATCTAAGGACCAAATGCCAATTTCAATTCATTATTCTTCGTTCTTTTCTTTTTCTCCAACATTCTTTCATCTTCTCACTATGTCTCTTCTTCCTGTCTTCAGTCCACTTTTAACCTGCCTTTTTCTCTCTCCTACCCTGGACTCCTTCCATTTTTAACACTTTTGCCCGAAAAACTTCTCTTTCAATTGATTCTTCTGCGTGTATATTATTTTGTTCTAAATCCTTTTGGACTTCTTTAATCCAACTTGATGCTGACTTCTTCCCCCACAGATATTTTAAGATGTCCTTTGTTAACCTATTATCGTCCATTCTATATAAATGTCCAAAAAATCAAAAAAATAATAGTCTTCTTTTTCTCATTGTTTCTGTTATATTTTCTATACTTTGATATATTTCATCATTACTCCTTAATTTCCAACCTTCTGAAGTTTTTTGTGGGCCTAATATTTTCCTAATAATTCGTCTTTCCAATATTTCTAGGTAGACATTCACTTGCATATAGGCATTAAGGCTTCACTACTGCACTGTAATGCCTTATTTTCCCATTTTTAGATGCACTTTTTATTGTAAATATCTTTCGTTATACCATATAAGTTCGCCTATATTTTTTGGTCATTTCATTAACAACGTCTTCCGGGGTCACTGAATTCTTATATTTCATATTTCAAACGTATAGCAAATGCTGTGTTATAAGCCTGTTTGTATATTTAAGAAAGAGTTACTACTACATTAACGGACACAGCTGAAAAGTAATAAATAATACCTACAAATTAAGAGAGTAGCGTTTTTTTGTGAACGTTTTCGATCCTCTGGCGTGTCCGTCCCTTTCATCCCCTCCCCCGTAAAAACGCCCCTGTTTGTATTCACTGTTTAATACACACTCTAAAACCAAATACGAAAAAGTTTAGGAAGGTATCTTATCTTTTCTGTCGCAAGCCAGATTTTCAGTCAGAGTTTCAAAGTAATCACTCTGAGCACACAGGCAGTGGTATCTTTAGTAACATTTTATTAATGACAGCAGACTTTATGTTAACCTTAGAACAGCCTGAAGCTTGTCATTTCCTGCTTTTAATATTTCTCAGAACTGAAACAATTAATCAAGATTATCTTTCGTTAGGGGTACAAACGGTTTTTTCTGTTACATTTTTTTGTGTGCTCATCATCACTGGTGGGGTCCGGGGACGTCGGGACAGAGGTGAATATTTTTAAAACGCGGTCTTTTGTTTCCTTTCAGTGCCCTTCTCCGTCACGTTCACGCGCAAACAAAAATAAAAAAGAATGTTTTGTTCCACATATGAAACTAATTGGAGAACCGTATTTCATTTTCATTAACAGTGTTTTGTACCTTTCACTAATATAGACAATCGTTGAATCGTACAGGAGAGATTATTTTTTTGTTTACATCGAGATTGAGATATTATACATAAAAGCAAAAGCTTAACGCGTTTTTATTCTATACTCTTTACTCTGTTCCTTACTTAATTCTTTAACTTTTATTAACGTTATAAATACTTTTTATGGGCGCCCCCTCTCCCAGTATGGAGATCACCCCATATACGCAGAAGACAAAACTCAGAATATTTGACTCAAATGTCAAATCAGTGTTCCTGTATGGATGTGAGACCTGGAAAGTGACAAAGGACATCACCACAAGGTTACAGACTTTCATAAACCGTTGTCTGAGGTACATAATGTCAATTTGGTGGCCCAAGACAATCTCGAACAAAGACCTATGGGAGGCCACAAGTCAGAGTCCCATCCAACTGCAGACAAAGATAAGAAAATGGAGGTGGATCGGTCACACCCTGAGTAGACCACCAGAAAATATCGCTAAACAGGCAACGAATTGGAATCCGTAGGGTAGCCGCAGACGTGGAAGACCGTGGAACACCTGGAAGAGGACTATGGAAAGAGAGCCGGCTGGTGTCAACAAGACATGGAGGGAGGTGAAGGCCCTGGCAATGGACAGAGGACGCTGGAAAAATTTCGTCGAAGCCCTATGTTCCACCTAGGACTTTTAGGACTTAAGTCAGTCAAGTAAGTCAAGTCCCCTCTCCCATTCTATTAAACGTTTATATCAACTAAGTCATTTGCAAATGGCAGCATTCTATCTATACGTTTTAAATTCAATGATGCTGCTCTAGACACAATGAATGATCAGACAATAATGACTAAGACTAAAGACGATTCACAAAGTGAGCTATAGGCCTACATGTCAACAAAAGCAGTAAAACAATGTAATTTTGATATTTCGTAAAAAGATTAAACATATGCCGTTAAAAAGCAATATGAGAGCAAAAATATACTTGAACAACAAGGATGTACAATAAATTAATAAAGTAACCTAAATACTGTAGGCCTACTGTGTTTTTTGTGTAGGTAATGACAATATTGGTACAGAAGTATGCAGAACAGGCTTATTCAAATACATAAGATCGGCTACACCGCTGAAATTTTATAAAGTAACGGAAGTATCCACTCTTGTACCGGATGTTGTTCTCTTATACGGATGTATCCGCTCTTGTACCGTATCTTGTACTCTTGTACGGCGGTATCTTGCGTGTGCTGATGTGACTGTTGGACATTAACAACGAAACAAGAACGATGACATTGTGTTGCTGAGATTTCTGAGGTGTGGCCTATGGCAGGCTACGTCTTACTGGACAGAAATAAATGTTACTAGAGAAGACACCATCATCACAATACGGCAAAGACAAGGTACTGCTGCCTGTTCCGCCTTCAAAGCTCCTCCAGCCATCCCTTTCTGGGTCTACCCACACACCTGTGTCCTACAGGTTTGTATTTCCAGACGTGTTTGGCCAGTCTGCAATCTGACAGTCTTTCTACGTTTTCATTCCACCGTTGTTTGTAATCTTTTAATTTTTCATTTAAATCAAAACCTTGTAACTCTTCTCTTATGGGCTCATTCTTTGTACGGTCAAGTTTAGAACACCTTAACTCCTCTTAAGAACACCATTTCCAAGGCCTGTATTTTACTGTCCTGTTTCTTGGTTGTTGTCCATAATTTACCGTCATAGAACACTACAGGGACTGTCATAACTTTGCAAAACTTTAATTTTGTATTTCGATGTACCTTGTTTCTAAAAATACGGTCGATTGTCCCACAGATCGTCTGGAACTTACCTAACTTCACATCAATGACTGAAGAAATCAAACGGCAATTTATGTCCTTGAGTGCAGTGTGATTACAGAAGACAGTAGGTGTATTTCAGACGTTAGAAGTAGAGTTAATTCTACTTTTACAAAGAGCAGCAAGCCTTTCAGCATAAAAGGAGTCTGCTTATAAATTATCACATGTATTTAGGAGTTAGGAAGATTCTTACAAACCTTTTGTTTGACCTACCTTAAATTACACAAGTAAAACCCCGGAGCTTGGGGAAAGAGGAAAGTGTCCGGTTGGAGGCAGTATAGTTATGGAAATGGATAAGGATAATACAAACAAGTTGGCTAAAAAGAAAAAAACAAAAGTTGAGAAAGAAAAGAAGTAAAAAGAAAAAACGAAAACGTAATAGAAAACGGAAGGTAAATCTTCAGGCCGTGAACTGAGACACAATGGACTTATTCTGAACATCGAAGTATAGGAAAATTGTTGGGAAAGACAAGGACAGGTAGCATGAAGACGAAATATTTCACTCATGTGCAAATAATGATGTGATGGTGGGAGCTGGAAGACATTCCATAGTCCAAATAACTCCCCCCCCCTCAGTTCATCATCGTCGTCGTCGTCATCATCATCATCATCATCATCATCATCACCACCACCACCACCACCACCACCACCATCATCACAAATGCCGGGTCGTGTTCTCCGCCTGATTGTGGTGTGTGTTTAATATTATTTACGAAGGTACTTTAATAAAGATAAGCAAATCGAGACACATTAAAATTATTATTATTACTATTATTAGAACCCAGGTGGAAGAAGCCCTTAGTTTAATAAAAATTAGAAAGTCTTCATTCAAGTAAGAATGTGACTATTAATGCATTGCTTAAATGTGGCACCGTAGGTTTAAACAGAGAACTGTCTGCACTTGTTATCAAGTAGGAAGAAAGCCCAACGGAGTGGAAACAAATATATTAATACCCTTTATTTAAAAAACCAAAATGACGATAAATTAGCAAAATCTGTATAATATTTACCGTATTTCGTCCGTCGTGTGACTTCGTGTTGCGTTCGATTGATTTACGCGTTTCGAAACATATGTTTCGTCTTCAGAAATAAAAATCACTCAAAGTGAGGTCGTTAAATATTAAAATTGCAAATATTGAAAAGAATTGCACATTCATGTAACGCGGATATGTGCGGGGACTGCCATAACATTGCAAAACTTTAATTTTGTATCTCAGCGTACCTTTTTGTTTCTAAAAATGATGTTGATTGTCCCACAGATCGTCTGGAGCTTACCTAAGTACACATCAACATCACAATTCCTATCATAGCCAATACCATTTCCCAAATGGCTCAACTATTCTGGAATTTGATCATTAATTATTCATTTCGTTCTTATTGGTTCCTTGATAGGAACCAATACACGAATTAAGTGTAATGAATCCAAGCAAAGAATGTACAATACAAATAAAAGACAACACAACACAACCATAAACACTGGTAAACATGATCTAAAAGAGTGGAAAAAAGAAGTATCGACCAAGTAGATGGCGGTTTCCACGAGAAAATGTGAACGGGAAACGAACACAATTAGGTTTAACGTCGATGATGATTAAAAGCGTGAAATATCGCTTCTTGCCTTTCCTATTTGTAAGTTTTTTAAACGTTCTTGTTTTGGTTTTTCCAACTGTTACGGACATGTCCCATGTGTGCTTATCTTCTTTTCCCAGATTTTCTCTTCCTCGACGAGGGAGGAAAATAACAGGCCGGGGATGGAATAAAAATTGTATCAGTTAAGGGGAAGTTATTAGTCTCTAACAAACTACACTAAGGCTCCGTGTACAAACAGTCTCTTAAAGTCTGAGAACGGAGGTGTACAAATATGACCAAGATTCGTTCACACGAAAATATAGTTTTTTTTTCTCCAAATGAATATTCTCAATGATATCCGTAAACTCGTGTTGGTTCATCAGGAATAAAACTCCACAAGGTCTTGGAATTACTGCACAAGCATAGAATAATGTATCCATATGGGGGAAGCACGTGGATCAACTACAGAAGATTCCGAGAACTAAAGAAAGGAAGAGGAAGGAAGATAGTACAAAAGGAAGATAGATAAAGGAAGATAAAAGATAACAATACTAAAAAATGTTGAGACATTATAGATCATTCGCTGTAAAGTTAACGATGAACGCTACTTCACATTGATACATGTTTTTTTTGCAAGGCGCGATTGATATGGATATAAACGGTACACAATTTCAACATGTCATACAACTAATGACAGATAGCGTTACTGCGACTAAAGTTTAGAGACACAATTCTTACACGAAACGGTGGTATCAATTGATTCTAAAAATAATGAGATTCAACTCGGTTAGATTATTTCCTTTGTGCATACAGTGGCGTATATGGAATTTGGCCTCGGGGAGAGTCTGGCCGAGTCGGTTTCATAAAAAAAAAAGTTAAGACAATCAACATTTTCCTAATCTACAGTCTTTAAAGTGGCTTAAAAACGAGTGATAACACCTGAAATCAATTCAGTTAAAGTAAACGGTAATAAGACAATAATAATACGCGCTATTGAAACATTGTCTGTAAGATACTTAGGCCTATTAAATGAATTTATTCCTATTAATTCATGTTTCAAACTTACACTCAAATGCTGAGAAATAAACCTCTTTGTATACTTATTTAAAAAATAGTTACTACTATATTAGCGCACTCAGCTGAAAAATTAAAAAACAGCCTAAACATTAAGAGATTAATGAAGTTTCTCTCAACTTTATTCGGCTATCTGGAGGGGGGTCCGGTCCTGTTCGCCCCCCCCCCGTAAATACGCCCATATGTGGATATATGCACTAAGTTTTAGTCCAAAACATCCACAATTTATCCACGCCCTTGAAGGTGATGTTCGTGGGTTATTTCTGAGATTGAACCACAAGTAGGCTTACGTGATAAACATTAGGCCTATTAGTAAAAGAGTAGCTATTTGTAAAAATGGTGGTATCCCTTTTCCCAATGTTATTTTTACACATAATTGTGTTCGGTCTTACTGTTAGTTGAATCAAATACTTTTAAAATTGGCTATTGTTAAGTGAGTTTTATTAAAAAAAGTATACTTACTTCTTAGTGGAAAGCCCTATATGGAATAACGTTAAAAAGTAATCTAACATGTGTTGAAAAGTTATTATTAGATATAAGATATTCTTAGGTATTTTTATATGACCGCTTTTTATTTTGGGTCACCCATATTTCATAGATTGAATAAGTATCATAATGGATTAAAGAATAATCGATAAGTATACGAATACAATTTTGCTTAATTTATTCAGAGTAGATCGCACTCATGTGCTATCTAATTAACTGCTTTAAAAACAATATGATAAAAATTTGAATGTGAGAGAAAAATTTACTAATACTAAGAGAGAAGGATAAAGCTATGTCGCGAAGAATAATAATGACTAAAATATTACGAGCGGCGAGGAGCAGACTTTCGTGAAAAGTTGAAGATTACGTTAGCTGGGTCACGTAAGAAAAAGGATGACCGGATAACGCAGTGAAGAGAGTAGAAAACTGGAAAACAAAGCGAAGAAAATCAGACGAAGACCACTGAAACGATGACTAAACGAGGAGGTTGGTTTTACGGACTTGGGAGGGAACGGCTGGAAATGATTATTTGGTGAAAAATCGAAATGGAGGTAAATCGTGTAGCAGGCTAAAATCTTCCCTGAGCTATGAAGCCAAGGAAAGAAGAAGAAGAAGTGAAACAGAGTGAGAGTAAGGGAGAGAAAGAGGAATGACCAAGAGCGAGACGAGAATAATTTGAAATAATAACAAACCGTTTTTGAAAAACAATTCTTAGCCGAGTCACAAAGATAAATGGTATGTCCGGTTGCAAGTTCTCGTTCGCCTTTGATTGATAAGACAATAAGAGCATAAATAACCGTTAAACTCTGTATAAATCACAACGGTCCGTCAGCACAATGATCAAGTCATAATATATGTTCGGTTTACATTGTTATGTAGCAACAATTCCATTACATTTTGTCTTAATTCTTTCCACTCGTTCAGTACAGATTACTTTGACGTGTGACATGTTACGCTGAATGTTACCAACTCATCGGTATTCTGCATTTAACAAGATATATATATATATATATATATATATATATATATATATATATATATATTCAATCACTTTCTGCTACAGTCCGTTTCTTGATGTATATATATATATGTATTATAATACATTTAATATTTATAACTAAATTTACCTCAAGATGTTATTTTTCCTTATTTGGAACATGTTTCGAGAGCTCCCGCGCTCTCATCTTCAGCCTTCGCGATCTTGTGTCCGGTGAAGTATTTGTGTGTATGTTCAACATCGAAAATACACAAAATACAAATACATATACCACAATCACACACAATAATACAACTTTAAAATACCAAAGACCAACAAACAACCTTAATAGCATCCAGCAGCCAACACACAAATACTTCACCAGACACAAGATCGCGAAGGCTGAAGATGAGAGCACGGGAGCTCTCGAAACATGTTCCAAATAAGGAAAAATAACATCTTGAGGTAAATTTAGTTATAAATATTAAATGTAATATATATATATATATATATATATATATATATATATATATATATTGCAAAGGAAAATCCTACTCTATATGTTTTAGTAGACTGGATATATCTTATCATAAGTCATACGAAGATAATAAACAAATGTATGAAATATGTATGAGTCGCATGTGTAACTCTGTATTTTAGCTTATAATGCACTTTGTAATTTACACTTATTTTTTGTAAACGCAAGAGTGTAGTGCGATACATTAGAATATGCTTAATTATCGTAGATTCGATAATACAGTGCGCGTGTGCGTGTGCCGTGTAGACGCAACTGAATAACCCATTACAGCGTCTTTATTCGTTAAGATTTCGAGATGGTACTTATACAGGAATATTGTTTACATTTAGTTTCAGTTTTAAACAATTTGCTGTAATCGAACGTACCTAGAATTTACTTGATACGACTTAACAGTAAATAGTATCGCGCACAGATATTACGTACGCACGTTTCACACAATGTAGATTATCTGCATCTTCAGAATTTAGAAATTCATTTAATGCGTCAGGTTGATTAAAACGATAAAAAATAAGAACACTCTACTTGCAGAAGTAATTATAATTTGATAATATATACAGTACTTTATAAAAGTATACTGCAAGAAACTCAACAAGTTACTTACAAAGGATATATATATATATGTATATATATATATATATATATATAATATTTAATATTTATAAAGAAATTACCTCAAGATATTTTTTTCCTTATTAGAAACATGTTCACTACGCAAACATGTTAAAAATAACTTTTAATAATTACGTAGTGAACATCCCCTAATCTGTTTTAGTTATAGGTAATATATTTTACTTTATTATATGTTGACTGCTGTAGGTATAAACAATTTATGTACCAATCTAATATCCAGTTGTTGATTACTGTTTGTTTAATTAATTAAAATATCATTACATTTAGTAATTTAAATTGTAATACTGTATAAATTAAGTTCTCTCATACTATAATTTGCTCGTTTTCTTAAAGATAATTTGAAGATGTAAACAAACTATCATAAGTCTTCACATATACAATGATACATACATACGCACGCACACACTCACATACACGAACACGTTCACCCAAATATTTAATTGTTCCGTTGTGTTTGACATTTCTTTTGTATTTCATACACAGGTCCTGAAGATGACAATAAATATTGTCGAAACGTCGACGCAAAATTGCTAAAATTTGTATTATTTTTGACCGATCCTCACTAACCATCCACTAAAAAATTCATTGATTGACGGTCACTAAAATTTAAGGAGTTATTATTAATAATAATATAAAAATATATATACGCTCACACACACACACACACACATACACAACGTTTTGACTACAGTTAATCTCTTGATAAGTAAATTATTTAATATTTATTGTTACTTTACAATTAAGATGTATTGTTTCCTTACTTTGAACATGTTTCGGGAATTAATTGTTTTTCCAAACCTCAGCCATTTTGGTTTTTGTCCTTATTGATAGACTATCTGTTTGTGTCCAGGTTGGTTGCTATGGCTTCCTGTTAGCTTTTGTTAGTTTAAGTTGGTATTAATGTGTGTGGCTGTGGTATATAATTTAAATTGGTATATATGTGGGTGGCTATGGTTTTTTAGTGTTTCCAGTGCTAAGTATTTTGAAAATTTTATTCTGCTTTGTTTGAGGTTTAACATCACATCTAAAGATTCCAACCACCCACCAAAACATAAAATGGCAGCTTTCTATTCACTCTTCGACAGAATGTATAAAACACCCCTAAACATACAGGAAATAAATAAAGAAAGAAATACAATTACTAAATTGCTTAAGAAAATGGATACAATAAAAACACTATACACTATAAAAGGACATAAAATTCTCTGCAGGTTCAGAACAATTCTTGATCAGAATAAGCCAAAATTTACACGATCTGATTGTAGGCTGATTCCCTCAGTTAAATTAGATTTCGGAAGAGAGGGAGTAAGCAATCGATTAATCAAAGCTTTAGAATTTCAATCAAGATTAGTAAAACTTATAAATTTCACTTGTCCTCTTTCCGTATGACTCTAAACAATTGGTTTTTCTTTTCTTAAAACGTTTCTATAACTTACCCGTTCCGCCTATCCTTCACATCAGTAACTCGTTTCTCATCATATCAGTGAAGCATACAGACCTACCTTGAATTATCCTTCATTAGATGCGACTGCAAAAAACGTTTCGGTGAATTGTTTCGGAAAGATAATTTACTGCGACGTTTGTAGTTCTGTCACCCATGGCAAAGTTTATTAAAAGCTTGCGCCACGTCTGACAAGACTACACAAAAATCTTGAACAAAAGTCTAGTTACATTCCGAAACGAGGCTCCCACAAGCACACACACACGGGGGGGGGGGAGATAATACTAGTTTTGTTTTTGAATTTAGTACGTGGATCGTTAGTGTTATGAAAAACTGTGCTCGTGTTCAGGCTTGCGTTCGATTAATCACACAAAATTAGTATCGGTGATCAAAATTCACAGACAGGAAAAAAGAACAAAATTATTCCATTAATACGGGTCCAATAATAATGACAAATTAATACGCCGCCTGTAACACGAAACCGCGCCATAATTACGGTACTATCGATTCTGGCGAAGACTGTTCCACGCTTAACCTTACCTCAATTACGACGCCAACTTATATCAAGCCTTTAATAACGATGCGGAAGTTTTTGCCAATAAAGTGGATCCGTGTTTGTACGTGTAGGGGGTCGCGGGAATAAGACAGGCCGTTAAGTATAAATTATCGCTAATAATAACTATGAGATTATTATTTAAAAACAGAAAGACGATTATTAATAGTTCTTATTGGTTCGAATCAGACGTGAAGCTTAGAATAAGAAGAAGAAGAAGACACTATAAAGAGAGAAGGAATTTAAAGCTTGAGCTTTCGATCTAAAGAAAAAAGTATCTAAATGGCAATTATTTGTCTGTCTAAATTGACACGTGCAGAACGAGATTTGAAAAATTGCATAGATTCGAGACGTTTAAAATCCACTTTCAGAAACGAATTAAACGTATGATTTATTCTGATACTGTCATATTAAATAATATTTATGTTGTTTTAATACTTGGGGTGTAGCCTCCATACGTCGAAAATTTAATCCAGGCAATATAAAAACGTACAAATTACTACATATACCAAACACAAATACACAGGCACACACACGGGGGAAAATAATACTAGTTTTTTACGCATACATACACAAACACACACACACCCGCGCGCGCACCGGTAATTTGATGTTCTTCAGTGAGTAGGCTACTTTTATGAAGGTAGTCTGAACTGGCAGAAATGTAATTTCGCTTACTGAAAATCTCTTTTGTAACTTTAATTAAGAAAGTTGTGTTAATGGTTACAATCACAAACAGAATTATCACTGTTGCACACCACTATAGAAAAATTATGTATCATACATAAGGAAGATATGTAACAGTACATACTTGGGTGACTGAACTCGGTAGTTAATAATAGTCAGGAAGGACATTTAACTTACAGCTTGTTTACGAAAATGTGTACGGGTGGTTGGACAAGTGGGGGCGTGAAGAAGTTGTTTGTCCTATTATCGTTATTTCCGATCTGACGATGAGCTGTGAAGCGTGAAAGCGCTAATCGGAATAATTTTTCTACAGTGGTGTGCAACAGTGATAATTCTTTTGTAACGGTTAGTCTCCTTGATATCTTCACTAATACTCTTATTTTATGAGCGTCTTCAAAATTTTACGTAATATATTTAACACTACTACTTAACATCCTCAAAGTCTATGTTTCTCTAGAAGGAGGCTTCGTATATCCTCCACAATTCAACATTGCCGCCCCCCTGCAGTATTTTTCACTATACGTAACTTATATATATAATGTCTAGAACCCGTTTTTCTAGGTTTCCCAGTGCGCACATTCCTGGCACACAGATTGTCTCAACAACAGTCTTTGAGTTCTGTCGAAAAATATTCTTAAAATTTTGTAAATATACAAATAATGAAATAGAAGAATTTTTAGACTCTTGAAGACAAATGCGAAAAAAATTCTGTTCCTTATTTCTTGGCTTTAAAGAAATTTCATTCAATATTAAAAAATATCGATATGGAGAACCATACATAGCTTCCATGTTCTAAAATTTGTATTTAAAATCATTTACTTGAATTCGGTTCGATAACTTCTCAACAAAAATATCGCCCACCCTCAAACTGTTTTCACTATTAGTAGATATTTTTCTTATTATGGGGTAGTCGTTTGATATAAGTAGAGGGAAAATGACAGTTCAAACTCACAAAGGAATGCCGCCTTCTTAAAAAACACTAAAAAAACACTAAAAAACATGATCTCAGAGATGACACCGCCACCGCTGGACCCGCAGCATCCCGATGGACCACAGCATCCGCGAATAAAAAAACGTCTTACGTCTTACGTCTTACGTCTTACGTCTTACGTCTTACGTCTTACGTCTTACGTCTTACGTTTACGTTTTACGTCTTACGTCTTACGTTTTACGTTTTACGTCTTACGTTTACGTCTTACGTCTTACGTCTTACGTCTTACGTCTTACGTTTACGTTTTACGTCTTACGTCTTACGTTTTACGTTTTACGTCTTACGTTTACGTCTTACGTCTTACGTCTTACGTTTTACGTTTTACGTTTACGTTTCACATCTTACGTCTGACGTCTTACGTTTTACGTCTTACGTCTTACGTCTTACGTCTTACGTTTACGTTTTACGTCTTACGTTTTAAGTTTTTTTATTCGCGGAAATTCGCGGATGCTGTGGTCCATCGGGATGCTGCGGGTCCAGCGGTGGCGGTGTCATCTCTGAGATCATGTTTTTTAGTGTTTTTTTAGTGTTTTTTAAGAAGGCGGCATTCCTTTGTGAGTTTGAACTGTCATTTTCCCTCTACTAGAGGGAAAATAAGGGTTCAAACCCACAAAGGAATGCCGCCTTCTTAAAAAACACTAAAAAAACACTAAAAAAACACTAAAAAACATGATCTCAGAGATGACGCCGCCACCGCTGGACCCGCAGCATCCCGATGGACCACAGCACCGCGAATTTCCGCGAATAAATTTTTTAATTTTTTTAATTTTATTTTTTTAATTAAATTGATTTGGTGGGATGATGTTCAATGGACCACCAGCATCCGTGAATATACTTTTTTATTTTTTTTAAGAAAGCTGATTTGCATATCAGTGGGTGGTGTTGGGTGGGAGGTTGTTTTTTTTTTTTCCTATCAGTGGGTGGGGGGTGGTTCCAACTCGAAGCATTATAGTGTATACTAAAATATATGATCAGGTGTACCAACCTTTGCATGAGTTCAAATTTGTTGTGTGTTATAATGTATATTAAATCTATATGATCAGGTGTACCAACCTCTGTAGTATTATTATAGTGTATAGATATTTTATATGAGCAGGTTTGTCAACATTTTCTGTGGCGGGGGGAGGGAAATTCAAATATGTGTTATATTGTGTATGTATAGAGCAGATCTGTCAACATTTTTTTCTCTTCTGTGGTGGGAAATTCAAACTATATATGATCATAATTGGTACTCTCTCTCTCTCTCACACACGGTGTGTATGTCTCTCTCTCTCTCTCTCTCTCTCGTTGTCAAACGTTATGCTCACCGGCATTATAGTGTATATTAAAATATATGATTAGGTGTACCAACCTTTACATGAGTTCAAATTTGTCGCGTGTTATAATGTATATTAAATCTATATGATCAGATGTACCAACCTCTGTATTATTCGTCCTCTCTCTCACTCTCTCTCTCTCTCTCTCTTGTTGTCAAACGTTATGCTCAAACCGTTCTCCTCTCTCTGTGGTCAGTACCGAACGCATGTATATGAAATTAGAAAGTTTATTCGACAAATATTAACGTCCTTTCTCTCTCTCTCTCTCTCTCACTCTCACTTGTTTCAACTGTGTCAACAAATAGTAACGTCCTCTCTCTCTCTCTCTCTCTCTCTCTCTCTCTCTCTCACTTTCACACGTTTCAACTATGCAAGGTTTCATACCCTTTCTCCTGTCTCCCTCTCGTACATTGAGTAGTCGGTGTGATGAATAAATAATTTTAGCCCTCTCTCGTTGTCAAAACGTCGTCTTCATTTTCAATGTATTAAATAATTAATTAATAGTTTTATAATGCAGTCAGTGTGATTGATCCTTGTTAGAAATATATATATTTGGCGTCAATGAACTACTTACCTGTTATGTTGTTACAGACAATACTTCTGTTTTAAGGTTGCAGTTTACACACACACACATAGGTTCAGTAGTGTATAGCGAAATAAATTAAAATTATACACACACATGAAAACGGCGGCTGAAATTCATACAAATCTTCTGATGTAACAGTTCACAAAAAATAAATTAATTGTACACATGTTCAGAGGTGTAGAGTGAAATAAAATAAAGTCATAATTTGTTTAAATGATTAAATATATTTTAACATTCACAATATAAAATTCACAATTAAATAAATACATTAGAAATTGATATTTTTCGAAAGTTTATATATATATAATTGTGTGTCGTACTTGTAGAAGAAGCAACCTGCAACATAACAATACAACAACAACATTAAAATCATGTTAAATATCACACACACAGATGCACACGCAACGCGCGCACATACAGACGCATACGCAACGTAATCACACACACACACACACACACACACACACACACACACACACACACACACACACACATACGCATACGCAACGTAACCAAACACGCAACGCGCCCACACACAGACGCAAACGCAACGTACACACGTTTGGGTTACACCACACGTGCACGCACACACACACAGACGTACACGCACACATACGCAACGCACCCACACACAGACGCAAACACAACGTAATCATACACATACATACAACATGTAAATATATTTTAACATTCACAATATAAAATTCACAATTAAATAAATACATTAGAAATTGATATTTTTCGAAAGTTTATATATAATTGTGTGTCGTACTTGTAGAAGAAGCAACCTGCAACATAACAATACAACAACAACATTAAAATCATGTTAAATATCACACACACACAGATGCACACGCAACGCGCGCACATACAGACGCATACGCAACGTAATCACACACACACACACACGCATACGTAACGTAACCAAACACGCAACGCGCCCACACACAGACGCAAACGCAACGTACACACCTTTGGGTTACACCACACGTGCACGCACACATACGCAACGCGCCCACACACAGACGCAAACACAACGTAATCATACACATACATACAACATGTACATGTAGGACCAATAAACAGATAACAGATTTAAATATGCTATAGTCATTGTAAGACGTTACAATCATTGAAGTGTTTAATAAGTAAATTGTATGTATGTATATATCACTGAATAATAATAATAATATAATCGTTCTAGTGTTATCGTTTGCTGCAACAGGTAAAGCAGTTACAAATAATTACATATAGGTTCAGAGGCGTATAGTGAAATAAATTAAAAATCCATTCATCAAAACTTTGTAAATTAGAATCTGCACTACATTCAAACATACGCACACACACAATGATAAAAAATTGTTTATTAAAAGTAGTTTGTTACCTTAACGAGATACAATTTCCACATGCGCTGTCTGGTTCTTCATCCCTCGAAACACAAGATGTAGGTCGCTGGGATTTATATGACGGAGTTCTTCATCTGTAAAGACGTCAGCATACCTCTTAGGTAGATATACACGATAGCGGCGCTCACAATCTTCCAACGTTACAAGCACAGACTTCCCATATCGCGTGTCCACATGCAACATGTTAACGATCGGATACTGTTTGTCCACTGTTAATTCTGCACAACGTTTGTACTCAATAGCAGAAACTGCGTTGAATTTTGTGATAAACGACATTATTTATGAGAAGTGAAGACGTCTGTATCAAGCAAGGTGGAACCATACAATGTCAGAATATTCGCTACAAAGAAGACTAGTGAAAGTAATGGTGGTGATGTGGTCATCAGGAAAGTTCACGTTCATCGCCCGAAGCTTTGCATGTACATACACACAGGCAGAATTAGCGCTGTTACAAAATATATATATATTAGGAAAGTCAAGCCCACAGACTACTAGAAATAGTTATCGTTTGAAAAAAAAGAAACCACACATTACGAACAGTTATCGCATGCAGCCATATACAAGTTTACCTAATGAAATTAACAATGCTATGAGACACTTACATTAAAAATGTTTGTATAACAGAAAAATCATTAATTATCCACTCTCTAAGTGCGTGCACATTATGGTTTGTACATAGTGTAGAAGAAGAATTGCAATGTGTAAGACATAACGCCCCAGGAATGTCTTTTGGTACGTCTTTTGGGCAACCAATGTCATCAAGATTTATTATATGATAATGAATTATTTTCGATTCTAAAAAACGTTTTTTCTCAAGACCCTTCACAAACACATATTTATATATGTTCGTATACGTTGTTAACACTGAAACAAGATTGTCGTACGGTGTCTCTCCTTCATCCCATCTTAGCCCATGATAGTTTGTCGTTAACCAGCAGTTGGTTCTAGTGTATTTCGAATTCGTAACGACTGTAGCAGGCGGGGCGAAAATCCAATGTCTGTATGCAAAACGTGTTACGTCCATAACCGACAACTCCTTTACTATATAATTGCCGTTGTCATCATAAAAGCAGTGAAAGTCAATTATTACAGCAGCGTTTTCCATTATACTATAAAAAAAAAAAAAAGAAACCACACATTACAAACTAATATTTATAAACACAAAGATCGTTACAATAATAATACACAAACTTACGTTTACTGTCGTCCGAACTGAAGCGTGGAGAGAGAATAACTATCGATATCACAGTGAGAATTCTTTTTGTTTTTAACAGATGGAATTTTAGCAGGAGGGGGAGCAGAGTCGCCGTCGGCAATTAATTTGGCACGTACGTAAGATTTTAATAAAACAATTATCAGTTTTAAATAATAATTTTCGGAAACAACCCCGGGGGTCCTCATGCCACGAAACACGAGATGTAGGTCGCTGGGGTTTTATAAATTGTTTATTAAGTCTTTTAGAAATGGTCTTATACTTGAGCTTGGCCTGTTGACTATTGCTTTTAATTTTGTACCTTATGCTCGTCTCCCTTTCGTTTACTGACGGTATGTTTGGCTACAGTTAACCATTTAAGTTCAATGTTCTGAGAAGTATTCATCATCTTCTTGTTCCTATAATAACAGTACTTGCTTCAGTACTATATATATTATGTGCTATGTATACATAAGGCTTTCAAATCTAATTGTGTAAGAATAACTGTACCGTCACATACAACTGAGAATAAATCCGTACAAACACTTAGCGATGTTTTTACTTATTTGAACAAGTCATGTATTAAATTCAATAAATAATGCACTTGATAATGTTTTAATGTGAATAATTTTCCGTTTACATAAAATCTGTACATACAATAAAATTATGTTCACTTTAAGAAATAGCAAATCTTTTACTTACCTCTTAAATGTTGTTGTTGTTATACACAATAGTCGATTGTACGATGAGTGTCTCATACAAATGAGAAATAGTGACATGTCGTCTTGTGTGTATATATCATACGGCGGTAGCGTACACGTTTGAAAGTTGATACATATTAAATTCTCTCTCTCTCTCACACACATTACAGAGGTTGGGTGTCTAAATCGATGCATTTTACTTTCACTTTCTAATTTGACACATGGCTTACTTCCATACATAAATATCTATCGTCCATATCCGTCTACGAGTGTTGCTAAACGAAATTGAAAATGTTGTAATACATAACGTCCTGTGTAATAGTATGGTATGTTTTTTAGGACAGCCAAAAGCATGAAAGTATTATTTAAATCTGTATGGAAGTCATATATAAATATCGGGTCAGCGCTTGAATTATTTGCGCATGCGCATAACAGCTTTTTAGTACAGTTGCACACACACACACACACACACACACACACACACACACACACACACACACATCGACACTCACTTGCAACAACGTCTTACTTATCACACGTTCATGCGCTACAAATTGATATATAAAACGTTTAAGATACACTATAATAACATAATACCAGCGTTATAACCGTACCTTTTGTTTTTCAGTATTCATTAATTCTCAGTAAATAAATAACACTCGTCAGGGTAATATGTCAGTTTATTACAAACCGCAAAGATGTCGGCTACTCATGATTTTAGTATTGAAAGTGAAAGAATAAAATCGTTCAAGTATTGGGAAGTGACGTTTATCAGCCCCGACGAGTTAGCGTTTGCGGGGTTCTACTTCTACCCTAGAAATTTCGATGTTTGTGGACATAGTATGTCATTCGTAGACGATAGAGTGGAAAGAAGGTGACAAACCTATGAAGGAACATTAAAAAGTTTCATCTACAACACAATTTCTAAACGATGTTAAGAGTGAGACTTTTCATACACGCACCAATAGACATAGTATGTATGACTCAAACGTTAATTCGCATCAGCAAGTTTGCACGCTACATAATTACAAAAATAATTTCTTAACTGTGACAATTGGTATTGAACTTTTTACCTTGTTCAGTCTGCTCCTCCCCACGTTCCTGCTGAAGGTTAGCTAGTCGTGGTTTTGGACTTGATAATGATTGAGACACTGAAAGGCCTCGTCCGAAGCATGACAGGTAGCAGTTCAGCAAGTAAGCACGACAAAGTTGGAATTACAGAGACTGCTTATTTAAATAACAATTAAGATGAATGAAGATGATTCGTTAATTTTATACCTGAAGGAAGAGAGAATGTACAGGTGAACATATGGACGTGGACTTGTCAGTTTGGCTATTCCCGCCGTTACCTCGACACTTCGAGCTGTTACGACTTTTTTAACTCTACAGTCACATTAAATTTGTAAAGTGGGCAACCAGAGTATCCTATCGAGGTAACAACGTCCCTTTCTGCTAAAACCTCTGTGTAGTAGTCAGTGAGTTGGTGTGTGTGTGTTTGCATTTTTTAACCTAACGTGAAACGTAAGTAGACTGCATCTTAACCTAACGTAAACGTACGTGGACTGCATTTTTAACCTACGTACGTGGACTGTATTTTTTAACCTAACATGAAACGTAAGTAGAACGTTTTACGTTTTTTTTTTTTTTTTTTTATTCGCGGAAATTCACGGATGCTGTGGTCCATTGGGACTGATGTTAATCGTTTCGAACGAGTACTGATGCGTTTCCTAACTGATCTTTCTTCTTCTTCTTTTTTTATTACTGACGACTGTGGTAGCAGCGGTGGCGAAGGTGTATAGTGAAATAAATTAAAATTATACACACATGTCGTTACAGATGAAAAATAGAAATTAATTTCTTCACCTGCGAAGTTCCTAGGTTATATATATACAGTATTTTAAATTAATAAAACAGTAATATTTATATCATTAATACTGAAACATAATTTTATTGTATGTACAGATTTTATTTAAACGTAAAATTGTTCACATTAAGACGCACACGCATACGTAACTTAATGACACACACACACACACACATACATACGCAACGTAACCAAACACGCACACACGCAACGAGCGCACACGTACACAACGTAACCAAACACGCGAACACACACACAGACGCATACGTACACACTGCCGTCGTAACGTTAGATTGCTAATGACGGATTAACTCGTCGGGGCTGATAAACGTCACTTCCCAATACTTGAACGATTTTATTCTTACACTTTCAATACTAAAATCATGAGTAGCCGACATCTTTGCGGTTTGTAATAAACTGACATATTACCATGACGAGTGTTATTTATTTACTGAGAATTAATGAATACTGAAAAACAAAAGGTACGGTTATAACGCTGGTATTATGTTATTATAGTGTATCTTAAACGTTTTATATATCAATTTGTAGCGCATGAACGTGTGATAAGTAAGACGTTGTTGCAAGTGAGTGTCGATGTGTGTGTGTGTGTGTGTGTGTGTGTGTGTGTGTGTGTGTGTGTGTGTGTGTGTGTGTGTGTGTGTGTGTGTGTGTGTGTGTGTGTGTGTGTGTGTGTGTGTGTGTGTGTGTGTGTGTGTGTGTGCAACTGTACTAAAAAGCTGTTATGCGCATGCGCAAATAATTCAAGCGCTGACCCGATATTTATATATGACTTCCATACAGATTTAAATAATACTTTCATGCTTTTGGCTGTCCTAAAAAACATACCATACTATTACACAGGACGTTATGTATTACAACATTTTCAATTTCGTTTAGCAACACTCGTAGACGGATATGGACGATAGATATTTATGTATGGAAGTAAGCCATGTGTCAAATTAGAAAGTGAAAGTAAAATGCATCGATTTAGACACCCAACCTCTGTAATGTGTGTGAGAGAGAGAGAGAGAATTTAATATGTATCAACTTTCAAACGTGTACGCTACCGCCGTATGATATATATACACAAGACGACATGTCACTATTTCTCATTTGTATGAGACACTCATCGTACAATCGACTATTGTGTATAACAACAACAACATTTAAGAGGTAAGTAAAAGATTTGCTATTTCTTAAAGTGAACATAATTTTATTGTATGTACAGATTTTATGTAAACGGAAAATTATTCACATTAAAACATTATCAAGTGCATTATTTATTGAATTTAATACATGACTTGTTCAAATAAGTAAAAACATCGCTAAGTGTTTGTACGGATTTATTCTCAGTTGTATGTGACGGTACAGTTATTCTTACACAATTAGATTTGAAAGCCTTATGTATACATAGCACATAATATATATAGTACTGAAGCAAGTACTGTTATTATAGGAACAAGAAGATGATGAATACTTCTCAGAACATTGAACTTAAATGGTTAACTGTAGCCAAACATACCGTCAGTAAACGAAAGGGAGACGAGCATAAGGTACAAAATTAAAAGCAATAGTCAACAGGCCAAGCTCAAGTATAAGACCATTTCTAAAAGACTTAATAAACAATTTATAAAACCCCAGCGACCTACATCTCGTGTTTCGTGGCATGAGGACCCCCGGGGTTGTTTCCGAAAATTATTATTTAAAACTGATAATTGTTTTATTAAAATCTTACGTACGTGCCAAATTAATTGCCGACGGCGACTCTGCTCCCCCTCCTGCTAAAATTCCATCTGTTAAAAACAAAAAGAATTCTCACTGTGATATCGATAGTTATTCTCTCTCCACGCTTCAGTTCGGACGACAGTAAACGTAAGTTTGTGTATTATTATTGTAACGATCTTTGTGTTTATAAATATTAGTTTGTAATGTGTGGTTTCTTTTTTTTTTTTTTATAGTATAATGGAAAACGCTGCTGTAATAATTGACTTTCACTGCTTTTATGATGACAACGGCAATTATATAGTAAAGGAGTTGTCGGTTATGGACGTAACACGTTTTGCATACAGACATTGGATTTTCGCCCCGCCTGCTACAGTCGTTACGAATTCGAAATACACTAGAACCAACTGCTGGTTAACGACAAACTATCATGGGCTAAGATGGGATGAAGGAGAGACACCGTACGACAATCTTGTTTCAGTGTTAACAACGTATACGAACATATATAAATATGTGTTTGTGAAGGGTCTTGAGAAAAAACGTTTTTTAGAATCGAAAATAATTCATTATCATATAATAAATCTTGATGACATTGGTTGCCCAAAAGACGTACCAAAAGACATTCCTGGGGCGTTATGTCTTACACATTGCAATTCTTCTTCTACACTATGTACAAACCATAATGTGCACGCACTTAGAGAGTGGATAATTAATGATTTTTCTGTTATACAAACATTTTTAATGTAAGTGTCTCATAGCATTGTTAATTTCATTAGGTAAACTTGTATATGGCTGCATGCGATAACTGTTCGTAATGTGTGGTTTCTTTTTTTTCAAACGATAACTATTTCTAGTAGTCTGTGGGCTTGACTTTCCTAATATATATATATTTTGTAACAGCGCTAATTCTGCCTGTGTGTATGTACATGCAAAGCTTCGGGCGATGAACGTGAACTTTCCTGATGACCACATCACCACCATTACTTTCACTAGTCTTCTTTGTAGCGAATATTCTGACATTGTATGGTTCCACCTTGCTTGATACAGACGTCTTCACTTCTCATAAATAATGTCGTTTATCACAAAATTCAACGCAGTTTCTGCTATTGAGTACAAACGTTGTGCAGAATTAACAGTGGACAAACAGTATCCGATCGTTAACATGTTGCATGTGGACACGCGATATGGGAAGTCTGTGCTTGTAACGTTGGAAGATTGTGAGCGCCGCTATCGTGTATATCTACCTAAGAGGTATGCTGACGTCTTTACAGATGAAGAACTCCGTCATATAAATCCCAGCGACCTACATCTTGTGTTTCGAGGGATGAAGAACCAGACAGCGCATGTGGAAATTGTATCTCGTTAAGGTAACAAACTACTTTTAATAAACAATTTTTTATCATTGTGTGTGTGCGTATGTTTGAATGTAGTGCAGATTCTAATTTACAAAGTTTTGATGAATGGATTTTTAATTTATTTCACTATACGCCTCTGAACCTATATGTAATTATTTGTAACTGCTTTACCTGTTGCAGCAAACGATAACACTAGAACGATTATATTATTATTATTATTCAGTGATATATACATACATACAATTTACTTATTAAACACTTCAATGATTGTAACGTCTTACAATGACTATAGCATATTTAAATCTGTTATCTGTTTATTGGTCCTACATGTACATGTTGTATGTATGTGTATGATTACGTTGTGTTTGCGTCTGTGTGTGGGCGCGTTGCGTATGTGTGCGTGCACGTGTGGTGTAACCCAAACGTGTGTACGTTGCGTTTGCGTCTGTGTGTGGGCGCGTTGCGTGTTTGGTTACGTTACGTATGCGTGTGTGTGTGTGTGATTACGTTGCGTATGCGTCTGTATGTGCGCGCGTTGCGTGTGCATCTGTGTGTGTGTGATATTTAACATGATTTTAATGTTGTTGTTGTATTGTTATGTTGCAGGTTGCTTCTTCTACAAGTACGACACACAATTATATATAAACTTTCGAAAAATATCAATTTCTAATGTATTTATTTAATTGTGAATTTTATATTGTGAATGTTAAAATATATTTACATGTTGTATGTATGTGTATGATTACGTTGTGTTTGCGTCTGTGTGTGGGTGCGTTGCGTATGTGTGCGTGTACGTCTGTGTGTGTGTGCGTGCACGTGTGGTGTAACCCAAACGTGTGTACGTTGCGTTTGCGTCTGTGTGTGGGCGCGTTGCGTGTTTGGTTACGTTGCGTATGCGTATGTGTGTGTGTGTGTGTGTGTGTGTGTGTGTGTGTGTGTGTGTGTGTGTGTGTGTGTGTGTGTGTGTGTGTGTGTGTGATTACGTTGCGTATGCGTCTGTATGTGCGCGCGTTGCGTGTGCATCTGTGTGTGTGATATTTAACATGATTTTAATGTTGTTGTTGTATTGTTATGTTGCAGGTTGCTTCTTCTACAAGTACGACACACAATTATATATATATAAACTTTCGAAAAATATCAATTTCTAATGTATTTATTTAATTGTGAATTTTATATTGTGAATGTTAAAATATATTTAATCATTTAAACAAATTATGACTTTATTTTATTTCACTCTACACCTCTGAACATGTGTACAATTAATTTATTTTTTGTGAACTGTTACATCAGAAGATTTGTATGAATTTCAGCCGCCGTTTTCATGTGTGTGTATAATTTTAATTTATTTCGCTATACACTACTGAACCTATGTGTGTGTGTGTAAACTGCAACCTTAAAACAGAAGTATTGTCTGTAACAACATAACAGGTAAGTAGTTCATTGACGCCAAATATATATATTTCTAACAAGGATCAATCACACTGACTGCATTATAAAACTATTAATTAATTATTTAATACATTGAAAATGAAGACGACGTTTTGACAACGAGAGAGGGCTAAAATTATTTATTCATCACACCGACTACTCAATGTACGAGAGGGAGACAGGAGAAAGGGTATGAAACCTTGCATAGTTGAAACGTGTGAAAGTGAGAGAGAGAGAGAGAGAGAGAGAGAGAGAGAGAGAGGACGTTACTATTTGTTGACACAGTTGAAACAAGTGAGAGTGAGAGAGAGAGAGAGAGAGAGAAAGGACGTTAATATTTGTCGAATAAACTTTCTAATTTCATATACATGCGTTCGGTACTGACCACAGAGAGAGGAGAACGGTTTGAGCATAACGTTTGACAACAAGAGAGAGAGAGAGAGAGAGTGAGAGAGAGGACGAATAATACAGAGGTTGGTACATCTGATCATATAGATTTAATATACATTATAACACGCGACAAATTTGAACTCATGTAAAGGTTGGTACACCTAATCATATATTTTAATATACACTATAATGCCGGTGAGCATAACGTTTGACAACGAGAGAGAGAGAGAGAGAGAGAGACATACACACCGTGTGTGAGAGAGAGAGAGAGAGTACCAATTATGATCATATATAGTTTGAATTTCCCACCACAGAAGAGAAAAAAATGTTGACAGATCTGCTCTATACATACACAATATAACACATATTTGAATTTCCCTCCCCCCGCCACAGAAAATGTTGACAAACCTGCTCATATAAAATATCTATACACTATAATAATACTACAGAGGTTGGTACACCTGATCATATAGATTTAATATACATTATAACACACAACAAATTTGAACTCATGCAAAGGTTGGTACACCTGATCATATATTTTAGTATACACTATAATGCTTCGAGTTGGAACCACCCCCCACCCACTGATATGAAAAAAAAAAACAACCTCCCACCCAACACCACCCACTGATATGCAAATCAGCTTTCTTAAAAAAAATAAAAAAGTATATTCACGGATGCTGGTGGTCCATTGAACATCATCCCACCAAATCAATTTAATTAAAAAAATAAAATTAAAAAAATTAAAAAATTTATTCGCGGAAATTCGCGGTGCTGTGGTCCATCGGGATGCTGCGGGTCCAGCGGTGGCGGCGTCATCTCTGAGATCATGTTTTTAGTGTTTTTTTAGTGTTTTTTAAGAAGGCGGCATTCCTTTGTGGGTTTGAACCCTTATTTTCCCTCTACTGATATAATATTATTTTCGAGTCACTTTATCTATAAAAATTAGGTACTTTATTCTTATAAAGAACTGAACTACGCAGATAATCATCCCTCCTCCTCAACCGCTCCCCACCATTAATGATATTTACACTTTCATAGAGTAATAGTTTTGTCATATGTAATTTATAAGGTATCTTATCCTTCAAAATTAAATATTCGTACTTTACTTGATTTCAGCATAGCAATTTTCAAAAAAATCACCCCTCCCCCTTCAATTACCCACTCCATTTATAATTATCTCATTTACCATTTTACAGTAGATGAATATGGCTTTATTTTCGGGGCATTTATTTATTAAAATTAAGTACTTTACTCTTGTTAAAACACAAAAAAATGCCGGTAAACTACCCCTACTCCTAACCGAACAATCTGGTTGCCTAGCAACAAAATTATTTTATTTTTAACAATTACCATTGTTTGAAAAATGTTAAATGACATTTTAAGTACTTTACTCTTGTTAAAACGTAAAACGTTGCAGGTAAACTACCCCTCCCCTTAACCGATCTTCACTAAAATCAATAGGTTTGAGTCCTCTACAAGTCGGGCACATACGCAAAAAATTATTTGCGGCTGTTTGAATTTGCGGCAGTTATCGTTCGCCATAGAAAAAATTCCACACACAGACACTTTTCGGAAAATGACTTGTCTTCAGGTTTTGAGGGCAGTACAATCAGAATCAGCCTTTATCTCCAACACGATTTTTTTCGCGACCACCATACTTCCATTTCCTTACGGAACATGGAATTAAAAAATGTCAATATAGAATACATGAGAAATCACCTTAAGGGTTATAATTTTAATACTTCCAATAGATAACAACTATATTAGTAATTATTTAATACCAAACACTTTTTAAAGTAATGAAGAGTGAATTTTGATAAACAAGAAACCGAATCAGTTTTGCTACTTCAACAATATAATTGGAGAAAAATCAGGTCACTATGACAGAAATGTAAAGAAAAGTAGCACAAACGTGCAAAACAAGCTTGGGAATAAAAAAGATCAACTCATAAATTGTCATATGGATTTCCAAGTTACGAAAGCGTCTGAAAAAACATTTATTTGGAGTCCTTTATTTACAGAAGTAGGCCTAAAACATGGATCGTGAAGAAAAAAGAGGAAGCCCGACTGGAGGGAATGGGGATATAGATATGGAGAAGGATGACAAAACAGGTTAGATAGAAATAAAAATTAAAGTTAAAGTTTGAAAGTGAAGGAGAAAAGAAAATATTTATATACAATTTCTAGGACTCTAACTATTTAGATAGGCCTGTAATGTATTTTTTATCGTCATTAGTAGGATTAAACAAAAAAATGGTTTGTTCCCGTCCCAAGCAGATGGACTAGAGCTGCTCACTCCAACGCTTCTGCGGACTCCCAACACCTCTCCGTCCTTTCGGCTTAGAATTCAACAGTTCCTAGGGGATGCGACAGTCATCAATTCGATTAAGATGATCCAATCATTTTATCGGACACTGGGCAATCCTATGCACTATACTCATGACGGTTGCATCTTGCTTGCGTCAGTTTAATAACTAAGAAGTCGCCTGGATATGTTATTAGCAAATCTCATGGACTGTCACCTTAGGTCTTAACATCCAGCCCTATTTCCTGTCTGGGTTGTCTCCCACAGACTGGGCTGTCTTACCAGACTAAAGAGACCAGTTTTCCCTGTATGCAGTAGACCTATTACAGCCGATTAAATCCAATCAAATTCACGCCGGTAATGTTCCAAAGGTAAACCTGTCCAGGATCGTCTCCCTTACGCCTTAACTTGGTACTGGCGGCTACTGCTGTCCTCCACCAAGAACATTTATCGACCTTCCGGTCTGGATCCGTACTGTTCTGCACCAACAGGGTCACCTCTTGTAGGATGTGGTACTTCGTCACGGTCTTGGGTCGAGAGAGGCTGACGGCTCCTTTGGGAGTTAGCATCGCTTCATCAAACCCTGGGAATTTGTGAGGACCAGTGCAACCTAGCACAAAGGTACCACATATCCAAAGCCACTCGACCTCTAATGGGTTTGTTCTGAACATTATTAAGTAAAACGTAAGGCGAAGACAAGGAGACGTCTGGCGCGGAGGAAATATTTCGACAACATAGGTGGGAGCTGGAAGGTATGATGTACTTGAAAGAATGGTGGAGAATACCAATTACTGTTTTGCAGACAGGACTTAAATAAAGCAGAAGTACTAGAAAATGAAAGTAGACCTACACAGAATACGTGGGAAATCGCTCAAACTATTTGCGAGTACATACGCGTAATTAAATAGACGTCAGCGCTAGTATTTATTTTTACTTTTACTTCCATGTCCCATAAGGAAATGGATTGTATTGTGATGGGGAAAAATCGTGTTCGAGGTAAGGGCTGATTCTGAATGTACTACCCTCAAGACATGAAGAAAAGTCATTTTTCGAAAAGTGTGTGTGTGTGTGTGTGTGTGTGTGTGTGTGTGTGTGTGTGTGTGTGTGTGTGTGTATGTGTGTGTGTGTGTGTGTAGAATTTTTTCTATGGCAAACGATAACTGCCGCAAATTCAAACAGAATCAAATACGGCAAATTCAAACAGAATCAAATACGTTTTTGCATATGTGCCTAAATTGTAGAGGACTCTCAAGGTCTATTGATTTTGGTGAAGATCGGTTAAAAGGGGAAGGGGTAGTTTACCTGCAACGTTTTATATTTTAACAAGCGTAAAGTACTTAATTTTGATAAATAAATTATCCTGAAAATTATCCACTGTAGAAAGGTAGATGAAATATCTATAAATAAAAATAATAGTTAAAGGGGAAGGGGTAATTTTCTGTAAATGAAAATGATAGTTGAAGGGGGAGGGGATAATTTTGACTTCCATGTTCCATAAGGAAATGGAAGTATGGTGATGGCAAAAAAAAATCGTGTTCGGGATAATTGCAGATTCTGATTGTACTATCCTCAAAACATGAAAAAAAGTCATTTTTCGAAAAGTGTCTGTGTGTCTATCAGTAGATTTTTTCTATGGCAAACGATAACAGCCGAAAATTCAAACAGAATCAAATAATTTTTTAATTTTGTATTTTTTAAACAGAATAAAAAAAAAATTGCATACAGACCTGAATTGTAGAGTACTCAAGACCTATTGTTTTTGGTGAAGATCGGTTAAGGGAAAGGGGTAGTTTACCTGCAACATTTTATGTTTTAACAATGGTAATTTTTTATGTGTACTACATTATCGGCAACAAAGAAGTAGTTTGTTGTTAAAATTCCTTCCCAGGCTGTTTGGCTGTGGTCCAATGTTTTCTGCAAAACCAGACGTTTCGGCAGTGCCATCAACTGCCATCGTCAGTGAAAATCGAGTGCACTAACGTGAGGTGGTATACGTTAGTGACTACAGTACTGTGGTTAAGGCTGAAGCAAGAAATAGAAAGAAGCAGATCCTATGGAAATATTTCATTTCGAAAATGATTTTAAATATAAATCTTAGAACATGGAAGTCGTGTATGGTTCTCCATACCGACATTTGTCTACTTGGCTTTAATGTAAATGACGAAATTCCAATGCATAGTCTTCAAAAAAAACTGTTTGAATTTAACTACTGAAAACCATTAACTACACAACCAGTAGTAAATACGCACATGAAAATCACAGAACTTCATTTGTTCCAGGCGATGGTGAACTATCTATAGATAGTGAACTATCCAGAATTATCTATAAGGGAATTCAGGGTAATATGAGCAATGTGGGGAATATGAGCAGATTTAATACTTAACCATATTTGTCACAGAATAAGTTATTTCCCCGTAGTTTGTGTTGGTGACGCTACTTGGATTGTTATTGTGCAGTGTGAAAGTGGCGCTACGCTAGATCTCACCTCTGCTTAGTCAAACTTATTTTAAGCTAACTGGTCATTTAAACTTATTACGCATTTGTCTCCATAGTTATTCAAGCGTCTAAATAATTAAGATTTAATTACCAATATATTAGTGCTGTACTAAGTAGTTAATATTCTGCCATAAATAATATTTAAAAGAAAGTGGCCTACATATATTTGGCACATATATTTGAGTGCAGGTTATATGCTTATGTCTAAGTTTTATTATGTCTCTACACTCGGGGGAATATGAGCATCTTAATTCACTTATGGAATATGGCTGATGAGTGGGATAATTTCCAAAACTGTGCAAAAAGTGTCTGTACAAGATATTTGTGTAATTTCTCTACTACCAATAGTTAAGTGAGCAACAACTTCACAGGTAAGAAAGCAAGGAACTTCTAAGGAACTCACGACAGCTGATTCTATTAAAGAACTTAAAATAAAACGACAAAAGAAGGGGAAATATTTTTAAACAATTCTATCAACAGACTTGTATCTTTGCGGAAAGTAATTAAAGAGGATAAGGATGCCACATGTCCCGTTTACAATTGTCAATATTCAATGAAGAAGTGGGTACAGCGTGCAGAATAAAAACATTGGTTCAACGAGCTGTGAGTTGATTATGTTTATGATGGTTTTGTATGTGTTTACTGTGCATAGTTTTATGTTTATCATCAATTAAAAAAATAGATTATGCTAGAGTCTTATTGTAATACAATTATTAACTTATTTTTACTTCTGAACGTTTCAAATTAATAATAATTTTTTAAAGACTGTTTTAGTGGTGTACGAACTCTTGTTAAATATTTTCACCTTTTTGTATTACACACGTTTTTGCTTTATGCTTAATTTTTAAATACAATAAGGTTTTTATATGTTTTTGGTAATTATTAGAGTATTTTACAACAAAAAACATGTTTTTTAACAAATTGTTGTGTTTCATTAATTTATTTTGAGTTGCTCATATTCCCCACATACACGGGGAATATGACCAGATATTATCATACTTATATTTTCCTAATTTTTTTTCATATTTGTTATTGAAACTTAAAGATATTTTATACATTGATAAAAACATATCAGCAGACAAATCCATTATATTACTTTCAAAAATTTGTGATTAAATCAATTTTTAATTAGCTTCAAAGACTAAGTTGTTCATATTCCACCGAATTTCATTATATATACGTAGGCCTACGTGTGTTTCTGTGATTCAACTCTCTGCTTTAGAAAACAGTTTGGACAGTCAAAACATTTTATTTAAGGTTACCTCCAAATTTACCCCTGTCAGGGTTTAGGATCAGTATAGTCGGGTTACGTTATTTTACACTCTACAGTTCACAAATAGGATACTGTGAATACCACCATACCTATAGTATTCCCAGCTGGTGTGATTAATACAACCACACGTTGGGCTAACAGGGCAAGATGAGGATATTTCAACCCCATATTGCAGAAAGCTAGCAATACCATATATGAATGGATCAAAAAATGGAAAATTAAACTTAACGAAGCCAAGTCGGCACACATTAATTTCACCAATAAAAGATGAATAATCTTCCATCATTGGTCATAAATGGAACGGTACGTCCTTATGAAAGAAAGCGAAATACCTGGGTATGACATTGGATACCAAACTGAGATGGAAAGAGCATGTAAAAAAGAAAAAAAGAGGAACTTAACATAACATTCCAACAATATAAATGGCTCACAGGAAAACATTCCAACCTGTCTTTATACAGTAAAACCCTGATCTATAATCAGATAATTAAACCCACCTGGCTGTATGGAATTCAACTCTGGGGGTGCGCGAAAGATAGTAACATCAGGATAATACAAACATTCCAAAATAAAGTTTTGCGGACCATGGTATGTTAGAAACGCCGATATCCACAGAGATCTATGTATTCCAACAATTTAAGAAGAGATTAAAAGGTTTGCGAAGAAGCATGAAGAAAGGCTTCATCTCCACGAAAATGCAGAAGTTCTTCAGCTGCTGGACAATCAACACGTGTTCCAAAGACTGAAGAGAACAAAGCCATTTGAACTTGTGTAGTGTTTTGTGTTATAAAAGGAGAGCATTGTGCGCGGGTGAGAATGTTTAGTTAAGAACACCAGAACTAACTAAAGGATGTCATTAGACTTAATTTGGCTGATATGTATTTAGTATTAAGACGTATTAGAGATAAGTTGATGGTTGGTCTTACAGACCAGTTTTAACATGTTAAATTCAATTAAAAAAACCGTTGGGGTGAGTGAGTCCACAGTACGGTCAGACGACATGGAAATCTAACCACAATATGGCGACATTTCCACCCCAAATTAAATTAAATTATGTTTTCCCAAAATGAGACTCTACCATTCCTCCCCACACTAAGTGCATCACAACTTCATCGCATCCTTAATAAACATAACTTACGTCTACTGTACGGCAGGCTAATGGAGGGCAAAGAGGGCGGGCCGTCCTAGCTCCCTTCAACATGGGGGAACATATAGGTTCTAACAAATCTATGTTCGAAGGCTTTCACGGTTGGTGTTTCGTGACCAAGTTTCGAAATTTAATTTAGGCTTTCAATTTTATTTTTAACGTCTTTCGGCAACGCTTCCAAGCTGCCTTCACTTCTAAGTATTCACCATCCAAGTGTCGCATCCACGTAAAGCGAAACTCCATGTGAAAATTTTAAAAAATTGTACTGATCACGTCAATAACAAAAGTTAGTTATTTTTAATAATTATTGTATTATGTATTCAAGAAACGTAGGACAGTAAACTCTGCGTTCTCAACATTGTGAGGAGTTCCAACTGTGAGAGAAGAAATCATGCGCCTCTGCAGGAATCATATCTCTAAATTAGAAAACCATCCAAACCCCCGTAGCAACTAATTTGTTAGATAATAGTGAAGACATTTACCGACTAAAAAGGCACAAATTGTTACACTTACCGTTCAGGTTCAACTATTATATGTGCCTTATGGGCCCAGTGTTTAACATTTTGAAATTATTGTATCATGCCAGCAGCAAGTGGAAGTGACTTTTGTTCATTTGTTTACATGTTTTTGCCATTTAGGCTTGTAATTTGTGTATCTGTTTAATCTGTTAACAAAAACAAGAAGAGCTGTCAATGGTCAGCTCTTCATAATCATGTACGTGTTTTGTCAGACAATTTGTTCAATGTCCGCTTAGTCGAACAGATTACAAATTTGCAATAAAAAAACATTGAGAGGAAGAAAGGGGGAGAGAGAGAGAGAGTGAGAGAGAGGGGGGAGTAAGAGACAGACTGACTGAAGAAAAAAATGGGCAAGCGTAGTTTATCGAGGACACGAGCTCCCGGCAATTTGATTTCTAGTCGCGAGTCCGCGACAAACAGCGAGGACAGTGCAATAAAGAAGGTCGTGGATTAGAAACGGTGGAGCACATTGTTGATTGGTGGATTAGTGTTGCAACGCCTAGTTATCGTCAGCCTTCCCTTCCCACGACCGCCAATCATCTTCAAACTACGTGACGTCAATGTATCCTTGCTGGCTTCAGTTTTACACGTATTTCGTGGTACGATGGCGGCAGTCGTAACCGGCGTTCTAGAAAAGAAATTACAGAGGCTAAACAGACACACTTTAAACGGTTTCTAATAAATTCCCACGCTATTTCTAAAAATTAATTTTATTTTATTCAGGAAGCATCTATGGGTTTCTAAATTTTCTTAAGTCATAATATTTTTCGATGAAAGGTTTGCGAGGATTGGTCAAAAAATATAACACAAATTTTAACTTATTTGTGTCGACGTTTCGACAATCTTATTGTCATAATCAGGCCCTGTGTATAAATACAAACAGAAATGTCAAACACAACAGAAGAATTATTTGAGTGAATGTGTATTTTCTTTTGTATTCATGATGATTACAATAAACATTGTCCAAACGTCGACACAAATAAGTTAAATTTGTGTTGTATTTTTTGACCGATCCTCACAAACGCTTCACCGAAAAAATTAATTGATTCGTCACTACGAAGGATTAAGAATCAATTAAGGATTTGATTAAGTTATAAACTTTCCTTCCTTCAGTCGCCAGTATTCCCAACCATCTTCTTCCTTCACTTCTTTTTCCTTCTATTTTCCCTTTTAAAAATAAAACTGTTTACACAGTTTCTCAGTGGAAAGGTGTCATATTTACCATTTGGCCTCTATTAATTGTGTCTCATTTGGTACATGGTGAAAGATTGTAAAACTATAAGAAATTGCACAAAACCTTAGTACTTTAACAGAATTAATTTATTTCTTCTGTATTGATGTGAGACCTGGAGAGTAAAAAAGGACATTACCACAAGGTTACAGAGTTTCATAAATCGTTGCTTGAGATAGGCCTAAATAATGAGAAATTGGTGGCCCAAGACCATCTCGAACATGAGAGGTCTATGGGAAGCCATAAGTCAGAGTGCCATCCAACTACAGATAAAGAGAAGAAAATGGAGGTGTATCGTTCACATCCTGAGAAGACCACCAGAAAATATCGCTAGACAGACACTGAATTGGAATCCGTAAGGTAGCCGCAGACGTGGAAGACCGAGGAACACCTGGAATAGGACTATGGAAAGAGAGCTGGCTGGTGTCAACAAGACATGGAGGGAGGTGAAGGCCCTGGCAATGGACAGAACACAATCTGGAGAAATTTCGTCGAGGCCCTATGTTCCACCTAGGAATTTAAAGACTTAAGTCAAGTAAGTCAATTTATTTAATAATTAATAAGTCAATTTATTTAATAATTAATAATATTTTGCAATTTCTTACTATTTTCATTTGCTTTACTAGATATCTTCTTTCTGTTACTGTTTTTAGCACTTCTCCGTTTCTCACTTTGTTTATCCAATCAATATCTTTCAATATTGTAATGATTACATATTTCAATTTACTATCTTTCAATATTAAATTGAGATTTACTATTTATTTCAATATTAAGAAAAACAAGGGAAACCATAAACATTTTAGCCGCCATCTTGATTCTTTTAATTTTTCAAGCAACTGCTTAGTTTTCAAATATTTCAAAAAAAAAAATAAATTAACCACACGTCTCATGTTCATAGAGTAAGTAAATTTTGTTAACCGAACAGTGGAAAACAGTTTCTAGAACACTCTGTGAACAACATTATTTATTTGCGATTCTCCATCTCACAGTTTCCTCCTCTTCTTCTTCTTCTTCTTCTTCTTCTTCTTCTTCTTCTTCTTCTTCTTCCTCTTCTTCTTCTTCTTCTTCTTCTTCTTCTTCAACGGCGCAACAACCTATTACTGAGTCAAGCCCTCCTTTAACAGCCTCCGCCAGTTGTCGCGGTCAAGTGCAGCTGCTCTCCAGTGCCGGGTCCCAAGGATATTTCGCGCATCATAGTTCACACCGTCTTCCCAACGTAGTTTGGGTCTACCAACTCTTCTGGCGCCATAGATCTGTTCTGTGAGCGTCTTTCTGGGTATTTCATTCTCCCCCATTCTGATCACATGTCCAGCCCACCTGAGTCTACCAAGTTTTATAATTTTCACAATATCTGGTTCATTCAGAAGAGTGTTCAGTTCTTGGTCGGTTCTTTTCCTTCATTCACCTCCCACACATGTGGGACCAACAATTCTGCGGAGGATTTTGCGTTCATGAACCAGCAGGCTTGAATCAAACTTTCTAGAGATGGTCCAGGTCTCAGAACCACAGGTGAGAACTGGGTGGATTAGTGTTTTATACAGAAGCAGCTTGATGCTCCTGGCTCTTGTTCTCCTCTGGAACATGGGTTTGAGACCAAAGAAGCACCTATTAGCTGAGGTGATACTTCGCTTTATTTCTTCTGTTGTTTCCCCATCGGAGTTAACTTGGCATCCTAAATAAACAAAGTTGTTGACTTTTTCGAAGGAATAGATGCCAATTTGATGCGCTCTCCTTCTCTAGCTTCCTGTCCTGTGACCAGAGGCAGACTTATGCATAGGCAAAGTTGGCAACTGCCTACGGGCGGCAAAATTTGAGTGGCGGCAAATTTTGTAAAGGTCGTTATGTTGTTTTTATACCTAAGAGATGTTTCAAATGCCGCTCCATTTCGTCTCAATATGATAAGAAATGTTTAAAAATATATTATATTGTTTAGTAACTAGGCTTATTACATAAAGAGAATAGTTTGTCATTTACTTCTGATATGTATATGAAATAGACCCTACATCGTTTTTACATAATTACATTTACATACATTATATATGTGATACTTCCATTATATTAATTAATTATTTAACTATTAATTCGTTTACATTCAAATTTCGAACGTCCTTTACCAACTCTGTAATTTGACATGAGTGAATGTTAATTGTTGCCACTAGCTGCTAACATTCATAGACTGTGTGCGTAGCATAATTTCGTACCCAACTCTAGTGCCAATTGAACTTCGACCTGCCGAGGAGGTAAATAAGAGGTCTACACCTGTGTTGCTCTGCCGTCTAATTCGAAAATATGGGGTCCAGTCTGTCTATCCCAACGTGGACTTTACTTTCCGGATGTTTGTATGTACAACGGCCTCAAACTGCTCAGCTGAACGAGCGTTCTCGTGGTTCAGAAGAGTAAAGAATTATCTACGCGCGAACATGGGAGAAGATCGTTTGTATTCATTGGCTATATTGTCCATTGAAGGAGAGTTATTAAAGAAGATGGGCCTGAGAGATATTAATAATTTTGCCCATCAAAAATCACGACGTAGAGTTTAAAAATTATTTCAAGGACTATTATTACAACTCTCTTTATCTTCTTAATTTTGTACCAACTTACATACAAAATTGTATTAAATTGCTATGTTTTAACTTCACTTAAAATGTTTGGGAATAAACACGGCTACAGTAATTTAATGTCTTATTGTAGTCTTCCTAGTACCTTATGTAAATTGTTCTATAGAAATGTATTAAGAAAAATTATATTATAATTATGAAGAAAATATTATATAAAGAACACAGTTTAGAGTAGCCTAACTGAAAATATGAAGGTTTGAATTAAACCCGTAAACGCACTCCCCCTCCCCCCCAACAGAGATTTTTTTTAGGAGGGGGGCAAATTTATACTGCCTACGGGCGGCAAAATAGTAAATCCGCCTCTGCCTGTGACCATGTATTTTGTCTTGCTTTCGTTTATTCCATCTCACAGTTTAGCGGGAATCTCACGATTCTAAAGCCAAACCATTATCCCGTGGGGACACATTACGACTATGTAGGCTATTTGCTTCAGTCTGTAGCTGGACATTTATGAAACCACCATTTGGGATTAAGATTTTTTGTTTTAAGAGTAGTGTTTTGTTAACCTGTATCGTTTTCATGCACGTAC